>CM042481.1:5267680-5785180 GCA_023621385.1 Quercus gilva | reverse complement strand
TTTTAGTTGCTTATATAATAGAAAAAGTACTACTATTTAGTTAATCAAGCTCAAAATTTCCTTACATCAAATAATGTAAAATCATGTGAAAATATATAGTTTTTTATTTTATTTTTTATAAACACACTGAAAACTATTATTGATAACAAACATCACAAACCAAATACATCTTGAATAAGAGCTTGCTGAAAAGAAAATGAAGAAATGAATATTTTCAATTATAATAAGTGTTTGGTGGGATCACGGAATCTCTTAAGAGAGAGAGAGACCAGAGAGGAGTAGACAGGGCAGTGGCTTCAAGGAGTAGCAAGATTGGACTGGTAATTTATATTAACATAATTTATTTTGTATTTTTTTATTTTTTTTTATGTATCTCAAGAATAAAAGAAAAGAGCGAATGTTGGTTTTTTTTTTTTTAAGAAAGAATGTCGGTTTTTGAATACGAAAATAAGAGGAAAAATATTTAAAAAAGAAAAAGGAAAATTAATATTTTAATAAAATATTTTTTGAAATAGATAATTTTATGAAAGATGTTTTGAAAAATGAAGAAGTAAAATAGAAAAAATAAGTTCTTATACTAAAATAGAAATAACTTTTTACACTAGCCAGGGCAAATGCTTTAAACGGTGCGTAACCGTAACAGTGTAATAAACACTACTAAAAAAACCACTATGTGTACCTTTGATGTAAAATTAAATGCTCGCCGGATAAATTTCCCACTTCTCTCAGAGTATCCTTCCATTTCTGGATCTTCTCTCCATCGATTCTGTCATCTTTATTATGTTCGGCAAAGGCTTTTCCAAACGGCCCAGTCTGGTTCCGCACATCTGAGGGATATACATGGTAAAAGATAGGCACCACTTTAAGTCCCTTATTTTTTCTGCATTCAACAATTTTGGCAAGTTCATCCAAGCACCAACAGGAATCGGCATATTTTTCTGAGAAAACAACGATTGCATACTGGGATTTTTCTATTGCTTGTATGAGCTCAGAAGTAATGACTTGTCCTAGTTGGAGTTTATCGTTGTCTCTAAAGACGTCAATGCCTTTCAATCTCAATACCTCATATAAATGGTCTGTAAAGGCATGGCGGGTGTCCTCACCTCGAAAACTAAGAAAAACATCATAGTCCAAACCAGGTATTGAAGAAGAAGATGATGATAATGATGAAGAGGGTGTTTCGAAGCTAGTGGAAGCCATTGGAAACTTAGTAACTAGCTTGTTTGTGGAAAAGTTATAAAGAAAGTTGATGAACAAAGAAAATAGAAACCTGGAAAGAGAGTTATCAGAGCTTAATTTATGAGATCTTACTTTCTGTAAGTAGAATGCCCTATGGCAAGGAACGTAAAGCTAGCTCTATTAGAGAAAATGAGAAGCAGAAAGAAGATGAGAAGCAGAGAAAGAAGATAAGGATGGGAGAATACAAAGGTGGAAGAAGATAAGGGTGAAAGGAAATGGGCCAAAATGGGAAATTAAACATAATTTTCAAACAATATAATTAGTAAGCAATATTTTCAAACTATATTTTTTACTGGCATCTCGAGTTTAAGGGACTCGATTTAGGGCCTATAAATCGAGTTTTTGAGGGTCGATTTTCATATTTTGATCGGGTCTGAGTTGGCATTTTTTCCACATGACGTCTACATAGAAATCGAGTCTCTAGGACTCAATTTATTACCCATTTATAATCTCACCAAACGCAGAAACAAAAAAAAAATAATAATAAAAAGAAAGAGAGAGAGAGAGAGCGCGAAGAAGATGAAGAAGAAGACCCAGGCCGCCTGGAAGAAGAAGAAGACCCTGACCCCGCGACGCAAGCCAGGCCGCGCAGTGCGACCCAGGCCAAGCCGTGCGACCTGCCTCCTATTTGATCTTGAGCGCTGCCTCCTATCTAATCTAAGTCTCTAGATCTTTCTCTCTCTGATCTGATTGTGCTGAGATTGTTGTGTTTCTGATCTGGTTGTGCTAGATTGTTGCGTTTCTTGGATATTTTTTTTGGGAAAGGCTGAGAGACTTGGGACTTAAAATTTTTTTTTTCTTTTGCTTTATAAATCAAGTCTCTAAAACTTGATTTTCAGGTAGACGCCATGTGAAAAAAGATGTCACATCAGAGGTGATTAGACCATAAAAATCGAGTCATTGAGACTCGATTTATAGGCCAAAATCGAGTCTCTTAGACTCGAGATGCTAGTAAAAAATATAGTTTGCAAACATTGACTACTAACTATATAGTTGGAATGTTATGTCTAGTTACCCATTTTGGCCAAGGAAACGTGTGGTTGAGAAAGAGAAAAAAAAAAAAAAAAAAAAAAAAAAAAGTAAAAGGTAAAATGGGATACGTGTCCATGCAATGCAATTTACAAAATGAAAATTACAATTGTATTAGGACACAATAAATCATCACAAAAGTTTCAAAATAGTTGAGGTATCAAATCTTTTATTAGACTAGGATTGACCACAACTAAAAATAAATAGTATTGTGAAAATATTGTCACATTTTATTATATCTCTGGACTTTTTAAATTAGTGCTATTTTCTTTAGAAAAAAAATAGTGTTATTGACACAATATTTTCATAACAATCTCATAATAAATTTTACACAGTAAGTTGTTATTGGTCCTCATTTGGACCTACTAGTGACATTATTATTTTTTTATCTACCATTAACAACTTGTCATATAGACTTTATTGTGAAATTTTTGTAAAAATATTGTGTCCATAACTTGCATTAAGAGAGATAATTAAAACAAAAAATTCTCTTGTAAATGCTAGCCAAACACTCAATTTTTTCAACTCAAATCTTATAAGTCTTTTTTGGTAATTTACAACTCAAACTTCCAATTTTATAAGTGCTAGTCAAATACTCAATTTTTTCAAAAAATCTAATTTTATACTGCACTCTTTAAAAACTTCACTTTTTCAAAAAATTCAGTTTCAAAAAGCTGAACCAAACTCACCATAAGATGAACAAATAAATTAGGGACTTTTGTGCTTGCGGGCCAACAAGCATAATGACCGGGTTATAAAGACCGCGTTATTGGAAAATTACTTTTTGAATCTGGTTGGCAGAGAACTGTTGTGGGAATCCTTCCAAGCAGTTTCTTGTACGTGTGGTGTCTATATATATATATATATATATATAAAAGATTGGGTTTAAGTTACCGCTATAATTTTAAGTAATGTTACATCATTCAATAACTTATTATTAAATTTATATTTTGAAAATCTGACCATTGAATTATATGCCCTATATGTTGTTAACATACATACCAAATTTCATGCCAATTGGATATAATTTACCATTTGGTCCATAAACTTGTCTTTATATATATTTTTTTGTTATTGTCAATTTTGGTCTCTATTATTTTCAATTTGCATGAATTTAATCTTTACCATCAACTCACTAAGACACTAGCAGAAATTAATTACAAATTGATTTCAAATTGAAAATAATAACAATCAACTTGATTGCTACCAAAATGTAGAGACAAAATAATTGACAATAATCTCAAAATATAATGACCAAAATGGTATTTTGACCTAATATATTAGATACATTTTCATACAACTTATAAACTCTTTTGCTGTTTACATTTAAAATAATAATAATAAAGTTTCCATCAATAGTTCAATACTCTAAAGAAAAAAAAAAAAAAATGTTTGAGAGTGATGTACCGTTCTTTCTAACTGTGATGAACTGGTGGTACCAACTTCTTCTTTATTCTTAGAATGAAATTAATTATCTCACTCATTAAAAAATAAATAAACTAGAAAGAGAAAATTGATAAAAAGAAATATTTAAATGGATCTAGAAAAAAAAAAAAAGTCTTGAATAAGGGTCCGTGTGAAAAATGAACTAAATTTTAAAAAAAATAACTATAAGTATATATTGGTAGCATCATTTTAAGCAAGTATTCATAATTTACCACTAGGAAAAGAAGATAATAGGTGTCTATACAAGTTATTTTGTTATCCTCAATTTGGTCTTTTTATTATTTCAACTTGCATGTAGCAAGTTAATCTTTACCATCAATTCACCAATAGAAATTGATTACAAATTAATTTAAAATTAAAAATAACAACAACCAAATTGACAATAACAAAAATGCAAGGATCAAAATGACAATAACATCCTTCTCAAAAAAAAAAATTGTCAATAACACTAATTAATATATTATAAACTCTTCCTACTGTTTACATAATAAAAAATTAAAAAGAAGTTCCCATCAATACTATAAAGAGAAAAAAAAAATGCTTGAGAGTGATGTACTGTTCTTTCTAATTGTGATGAACTGGTGGTACCAACTTTTTCATATTCTTAGAATGAAATTAATTATTTTACTCTTACTCATTAAATAAATAAATAAACTACAAAGAGAAAATTGATAAAAAGAAATATTTAAATGAGTCTAGGGAAAAAAGAAATAGAGTCTTGTAAAAACCCTTGCAAAAAAGAAAAGAAAAAGACGTTGGAGTCGTTCTCTGAAACTGCCAAAATGTGTAAAGGTTTTTCCACCATAATGACCCACACGCATTAATGTCGTCTTTGCGCTTCCCACACGACATGAAATTACTATAAAGCTCAGTCTAGTCATAGCAACCTCTCTTTTGGATTCTATCAAAAAAAAAAAAAAAAAAAAAAAAAAAAAAGATGAAAAAAAAAAGTCATGTTAACGAGTATCCTAAATACACTTGTTAATAATTTATTTTTAGAAAAAATTTATATCACTTTTATAAAAAATAAAAAATCTGTCAAAATATTAATTATTTTTTTTTATTTCTCATAAAATTTTTTTTAAATAAATTATTAATAAGCACTCTTAACGCACTCATTAACATTTTTCAAAAAAAGATCTCTAGAATTTCTCTAAAACTGCCAAAATGTGTAAAGTTTTTTCCACCATAATGACCCACACGCATTAATGTTGTCTTTGCACTTCCCCCACGACACAAAATCACTCTAAATCTCAGTCTAGTCGTAGCAGCCTATCTTTTGGATTCTATCACAAAAAAAAAAGACAGACCCAAGAAAAGATCTATAGAATTTCTCCGAAACTGCCAAAATGTGTAAAGTTTTTGACACCATAATGACCCACGCGCATTAAGTCGTCTTTGCGCTTCCCACACGACACAAAATTACTATAAAATTTCACCAAGTAGGATTATATATTGGGCTTATTTCTTTGCAGACTACAGAGTATGTATATAACTGCATTGTTTGTCAATTTTTTTTATAAATGGTTGAGATTGATAGTTGCAAAAAAAGAAACTTTCAATCTCAATCATTGATTAAAAAAAAAGTTAAGAAAAGATTTATGAAAAGTAAAAAGTAAAAATATATATATATATATATTGTGAGACAAAGGAAGGTGAATTGCACCGGGTGCAATACCTACCTGATTGAGAACTTGCGGGCAGTAATGGTTTGTACTTTAATGAAGTGTTGAGTTTAGGAAAGTTCATGTTAGAGAGCTTAGGAAAGTTCCTCAAAGTTTCCAGATTGACTCTTAGTCCACTCATAAAAATATCAAAATTATAACTTTATTTGCGCATTTCATAAGGTAAATAAGTCTAGTCATAGCAACGTATCTTTTGGATCCTCTATATATATATATATATATATATATATCTTTTTAAGAAATAAGTCATTGACGATTATTCGAATCAATTATGTGACATCATGATAATGATTAAATAAGAAAAAGTGATGTCGTGATAACGGTGAATTCCACAATTAATTTAGATGGACCCGAGTTCCCTCAAAAATAAAATTAGACAGACCCAAGAAAAGATCTATTGGTTTGTTTAATGCTATATACTAGCTCAAGCTATTTGGGCCAAAGTTTTGCTTATATTTTGATGTTCTTATCAAGAATTTTTATATTACAATCTATTTGAACATCATTGTAATTATTTTTTATTCTCAACTTGCTGTTGTATCATTTCATTATATTCTAACAATTTTTTAATATAAATTTCTTGTTTACTTGTGAGATTAGTGAACTAAAGTTTTTTGTCATAACTAATTTATTTCTAGTAACAAATTTATTTAGAGATCTTTTTTAAATTCAATTAATTATTTTTTAATTATGTTGAGCCTAAAAAAATTTAGGGTGGTTAGTGTCACAAATATGTTTTAAGGATAAAAAAATCATAACATTTTTAAAATTTATATATAATAATTACTTTTTTTTAGGTAAGTGGAATTCAAACATAAATTTTTTATTGGGTCAACAAAAAAATTTACCTATTGATCTAACTTAGTCACATTATCACAATCAATAAAGTAGCCAAAGGATTACAGGCTATTTGGCTGGAGCAGAAATTTTATTACTTTGTTTTATTCACCAAATTGTGTAAGGAAAAATCTTGTTATATTGCTTTTTTCTATGCATGCCATTTTTTAGTGTTGATTGCGTAAATGCCTTAGTTGAAACTTAACACATATGAATAAAAGAACATTATTTTATTTTATTTTATTTTTATATAGATATGATACAATTTCAATATACGACATCTGCTCCATGAAAATTGATTTTTATGATTAGTCTAAGACATCAATTGATTTTTTGTGCAAATGAGGTTTAAATTTCTAATATTTTATTCAATGATAAGAAACTTTATCAATTAAGATAATCGAAACTCATGCATAAATGCAGATTTTAGCAAGGTGGAGTTTTTGTTTTCTTCTCCACCCAATTTAGGTACCCACTATTTTTTGGGTCAAAATTAATTAGATTGAAAAAGGAGAAGAAAATATCAAGTGCAATGGTTGCATACAATCATTTCTCGGATCACATAGGATCTGTAGTTGTGTTATTTAATATGTACCTATTACATTCAAGTTTTTAGAATACTAAACTTTTTTAGCATAACAAGCTAAAATGATTTCTGTTTAGCGATGCAAAAATTAGTGCTTTAACATGAGAGACTCAGTTGAGCTATATGATTTGATAAACACCATCAACTAATATATTAAATGGGGTTAAAGAAATGATAATTCTCCATGTCACAAAAACTAAAAATGAAACTCTTGCAAGATTCTTTTTTTTCCCCTCCTTATCTTCCATCTACTCTGGACCAAAACTGTCCACAAAAGCTTCACACTCAAATTTGTATATCAACCAAACTATGATTATAGATGTGAAATGGGGAAAAGAAACAATAGAAGAATGAAAAACAAAATCTATATTTAATAGATTTCACAAAAATGTGAATCTTTGTGGTGCCAAAACCTTAAAGACCCAGACAAGCATATAATATAATCAACGAAATGCTGACAAGCTTTTTGATCCCTGTTGGCTTATTAATCTAGTAAAACTTAGAAGAATCTTAAATATCAAATTAAAACATAATCGATGGCTTAATTCGATAGCGGTGATGATAAAAGTTTATTCAGCTCCATGCATTTGATAGTTTTACTAGGAAGTGAAGCTTCAGCCTTCAATCTCAAGTATAAAAATTTTTACAAGGTAATTTATTAGGATGGCAGTGTCATACTAATAATTACAGATAGTTTGATAAGATTGGAATGTGCTGCATAAATTGCTTTAGTGTTACTGGTAACTACAATTATTATTTTTTTACCTTTTTTTATATGATAAGAGTTAAGTTTATAGTATCAAACTATCAATTTTATATTAATAATTTTTTTTATCACCAGACATAGATAAAAATTGATTTTTATTTTTAGTGTAAATAAAATTTAAATCTAAATCTTTTATTTAATCACAAAAGAATTATCAATTGATCTAACGTAACCACAGACATAAACTATAGACTTGATAACTAGTACAGCCAGTCACATAATTACAGTCAACCAAATGAGTACAATCTGTACAGGTAGCAGAAATTTAAATATGAAATCTTTTACAAGGTAATTTATCATTTGTTTCTAAAAAAAAAAAAGGTAATTTATCATTTTTTTTTTTTTTTTGAGGAGGTAATTTATCAGTTTGATACGAAGATCTAGCATATATATATATATATATATTGGTAGTTACTGCTAGTTAGTGGTAATTGGGGTCTAAACTAGTGTTTTTTTCATAATAATTTTTTACTATGCATGCCTTGTGAAACTATAGCTTAAGCGTGCACTAGAATCATGTAAAGTACGTTTTGATTTTTGAATTAATTTAATTTTTTTAAACGGTTGATAACAATCATTTTGAAAGATGAATAGGATAATTATTAATATTTATCATTAAAAATTAGTCAAATAATCATGACTTTTGGATATTCGTGAATAAGTTAACCTATTTCCATACACTTTTCTGAAAAGCCCTTAGATATTTTCTTCTGGAAAAACTCAACACCTTTAACGACAATTCAATGTCGTAGTCAAGCATAGCCAACTTTCCTGCAAGTTCCAAAGAAGAGCATTGCTTTAACTTTAGACCAGTGTTTAGTCAATTGTCATTGGCTGATTGCTTTATCCGTGTCAAATGAAGTGTGAATTGTGAACCAGCTTTATCCACTCTACACCTTTCTTTTTTTTTAGTTTGTTGTGTTTTTTCAATGTGAAATGTGTGGCTATAAAATTACTATCGTACGTACAAGTCCAAGTTAATTTGCCAATATATTCGGGTTTGTTTAAAATTCATTTATTTTATTAAAATTGAAAATTTTTAAAAAAATATTACAAATAAAAGTAAAAGTTATTTCAAATAGTATAAATAGTCACTACAACAAACATGAGCTTTTTCAACATATTTTTATCCATAGTTACTAAAAAATGTTGATAAAAGCCTTTAGTTTCTATATTTGCACTCAATTATTGGAAAATTCACATATGTATTTTTATAGTTGACATAACTGTTGAAATAAGTAGCTCATGTTAATTAGTAGCAATTTTGCATATAGAACAAGATAATAAATTTTTGCCTTTGGCCCCAAATGTATCAAGCTGCCCTTGCTTGCAAATATCTTTATTAAAATGGCACCATTGTAACATAAAAACAATAAAGATAAATGTCGTGGAAACGTAACTCTTGGGCAACCTACTAGTAAGCGAGGTTTTTATAGGTCTTATAAAAGAATGGTAACTTTTAATCTTTATTTTTATAGAGAAGATTTCTTGATTAATTGATTACTTGATTTAGATTATTAATTTGACTATGAGAATATTTCTAATGGAAAAAAGTTACACTTGCTTTGCAACTTAGGAAATATATGACAAATATAATCTGATAGAATATGATGGGGAAATTCATGAAGAACTAATTATATGGAGCTTAGCTGTAAAGCATAAAGTACAATTTATCTATGGAAATGGAATGAGCTGCAGAAATTGTTTTAGTGTTAATGGTAAATACGATTTTTTTTCCTTTTTTTATATGATAAGAGTTAAGTTTATAGTATCAAACTATCAATTTTATAATAATAATTTTTACAAAACCTAGCTTTTAGATATTCTTTTCCTTTGATTTTTGATTTTTTATATTTTGAGAGGAGAGAAACATAAAAAGTAACAAAAATACAAATTTACCCTTATTTTTAATGGAGGTGGATAACAGGAGACAAACAAAGTCAACCTCAAGTGAGTAAAGTGTCAATTTTTAAACCATTGATAGGCAAAGTGTTTTTCGGACAAACCACAAGTGAGCAAAATGTAATTTTTCCTTTTATTTATTTGCTTTATATATATATATATATATATCTGATGAGTAAGTTGTATTGTATTTTCTTAGTCAAAATTCCACTTATAAATCTCAATAATGATTTTTAATAATTTCATAATCATCAGTACAGTTTATATCAGTTTTTGTTAGACTCATAAAATGATTAAATTATTACAATTTTAAACCATATAGTAACCATTTGTGCATCTAAACTTTTAAGGAAAAGAATATCATTTTTTTAAGTTTATATAATTATTTCCAAATTTTGTTAGTTATACATTTTTATGAAAAAAATAATTTAAAGTTAAACTCATAACACTTTTAAAAGGGAGACAATCGGTTTTGTATCTTTTTTCTCTTGAATTATACTTTTTTCTTCTATTTTTAATTTGATATAACAGGAAACGAATAAGCTTGAACAATTGGTGGTACAAAACTTTCCTTGTGCTCAAAAAACAACAGAAATACAATAATTGAAGAGGAAAACATTTAGTATTAAGTTGAAGAGTTAAGGAAAGTTGTAGGAAGTTTCGTGATTGGAATTAGTTTATTAATGGCCAACTATAAAGTTCTGTTCATATTACTTTTTTGACAGATTATAAAATTCTATTCATGTTGCTTTCTTTTTCTATCTTTTCAGAATCTAGATGTTGTGACATGCACATAATTGCCTTCTTTGTGCGCGTGCGCTGAGTTTGAGAAAAGAGAAAATAATAGAGACATAGGCATGTCATTGAGAACTTGTGGACAGTAATGGTTACTACTTTAATGAATTGTTGATTGATAGAGACATAGCGTATGTCATTGAGAACTTGTGGATAGTAATGGTTACTACTTTAATGAATTGTTGACTTCTGTTCATGTTAGAGAGTTTAAGAAAGTTCCTCCAAAGTTTCCGGATTGACTCTTAGGGTCCGTTTAGATGGAGGAGTGAAAAAGTGAGAGGATAGAAAATTATGGGAGGATGGAAAAGTGGAAGGATGAAAAATATTTAGTTTTCCCTCTTGTGTGTTTGGTTGGAGGAGTGGAATGGTGGGAGGGTGGAAAACTCTTTTGTTTGGTTAGAGAGAAAAATAGAAAGATAGAAAATATAATTTATATAAATTTACTATTATATCCTTATTACATAATTGGTAAAAAATAGATTTATTTGTACTAATTAAATAATATAAAATTGACTAACAATTATATTTTTCAATGAGAAGTGTTACGTGTCCACAATATTTTTTGCAATACTTTTACAACAAAATTTATGTGGAAAATTGTTACTAGTTCTAATTTGAACCCACTACTGAAATTATTTTTTACTCATCAATATTAACTAATAACAATTTATTACTTAAAATTTATTGTGAAAATATTACAGTAACATTTCACAAATAGAATCTTTTATTCTTTATATTATTTTCTCTTTTCCCCTTTTCATTTCATCCATTCGTTTTTTTTCTTTTTTCTTTTTTTCTTTTCTATGTTTTCTCCTCCACACGTTTGTCTCTATCCCCACCCCCCTTCTTTTTCTTTGTCTCTTTCCTTCACAAGTCTCAACACATCCTCTCTCTTTCTCTTTTCTTCTCCAGCTCGGTCTCTCTGTGTGTTTGACTCTTTTTTTCTTTTTTTTTTTTTTTTTTTTTTTTTTTTTCGTCTTTTTTTTTTTTTCCCTACGCTATCTCCACCACACACATCCTATCTCTATCCCCACCCCCTTCTTTTTCTTCTTCTCCCTCATTCAAGTCTCAAGAACAGCAGTTGCCCAGCCGGAGCCGGAGCCGGAGATGGGTCAGATGGCTTCTGTCTAAACTATTTTGTTTTTGTTTTTTTTTTTTCTTTTATTGTTATGATTTGATTAATTTTAAAATTGGGTTTTTGAGTTTGTATTGTGCTAATTTGATTATGCTTGAGTTTAGAGATGTTTGAGAGAAAGATTTTTGTGGTTTTAGCCGTTGTGTTTGTGTTTGTAGCCGTTGTGTTTGAGGGCAATTCTGGAAAAGTGTTGGGAGAGCAATTTTCTCTCCACAGTTTTCCTCCCGATTTGGGAGGAAAAAAATTGGTGGGCCCGGGAGGAAAATTTTCTCCCGGTTTTCCATCCTCCCTGTTTTCCTTCGCTTCCCAAACAGTGGAAAATACTGTTTTCCACACCATTTTCCACCCATTGTTTTCCATCCTCCCTATAATCCTTCCAACCAAACATAGTGTTAGTCCACTAGTTAAAATATCAAAACTATAACTTTATTTACGCTTTTCATGATTTTCACAAGGTAAATAAGTCTAGTCATAGCAACTTATCTTTTGGATCCTATAAAAAAAAAAAAAAAAATAGATATAAGTCATTGACTATTATTCCAAGTAACAAGTAATTATGTGAAGTCATGACAATGATAACATAAATAAATAAATGACGCATCGTGATAATGGTGAATTCTATAATTAATTTAGCCGATCCAAATTTCTTCAAAAAAAAAAAGATGTACCCAAGAAAAGATTTTTTGATTTTTGAATTAATTTTATGTTCTTAAACTATTGATAACAATCATTTTTAAATATTAATAGGATAATAGTTAATATTTATTATTAAAAATTAGTCAAATAATCATGGCTTTTGGATATTCATAAATAAGTTAATCCATTTTCTTATGTCAATGGTTACATGTTGGACAAAGACATAACAATTGGTGAATAAGTTAATATGATTTTTATAAGCCATGGAGTTAAAACACACAAATAAATAGTTATTTAAATTGACATTCAGTGAGTTTAAAATTTTTCCTTCAAATTGATTTAAAAGATAATTGTGTTACTTTTAACAATACATATGTGTGTGTTTGATTATGTTAGGTTCTAAAGATTTAGGAATTTATGTATTTAGAATTTTAATGTGTAATATTGGCAAACCATGATCAAAACAATATGTTTAGTCTTGTTTAGGCTTGCTCAAAGTTGTGTCTTTCATGTAAAGTTGGAATCGAGAGGCTGCAGATGCATTGGTGCATTTCGGCCTAGCTCGATCGATCGAATCTCGGGCAGAATGTTTTTTTGCAGAATATTCCAGCTCAGCCCTAACTCATTAAACGTTTTGGGTTTTCTGTTTTTATCCTAGGTATATAAAGAAAAACCCTAGCCACATTTTTAGAGTTGCTCCTGTTGTGTCGTTGCTCATACTTTTCTGTTTTGTGTAAATCTCTTGTGAGATCTAGAGGAGCTTTCCTTTACACAAAACTTAGGGTTTTCAAGGTAGAGATAGTATCAACATCTTGATGATCAACTCAGTTGCTGCCATTGGAGCTTAAAGAATAACAAGCGTGGGTGCTTGTAGCTGATTGGAGAATCCAAGAAAGAAGGAGTTCGTGGATTCGAAACTTGCACGTGATTGTGTCAGTAAGTTCTACTGGTGGGTAGCATTAGGAAGTCAAGCGGGGAGCTTGTAAGTCCTTTTGTATGAACTTCGATTCTTTCGCATAGTGCATTCATGTTTACCTTGAGGATAGCTAGGTCAAATCCTCCCCAGGTTTTTTACCGATGTGATTTCCTAGGTGATCATATCATTGAGTTATTTATTATTCCGCTGCTTTATATTTTTTATATGATTGTATGTTTGTGATAACCTAGAATTGCATAAATTGACTAAGTTAATCAATTGGCTAATTAATTAGGTTAATCTGGTTGGTTTAAAGGGTCTAAAACCGTTCAAGTGGTATCAGAGCCGATAGCTCTCTTGTTGGAGATTTTTTTATCTCTGAGTTGATCCTTGACCCCTATTATCATGGAGCATGGACACTCTCTCGTTGTTCCTCCTCACTTTGATGGGAATAACTATGCTTATTAGAAAGTAAGGATGAGAGCATTCCTAAAATTTATTGATGAGAGAGTTTGGAATTCCATTGAGTATGGATGGGAGAAGCCCACTACTCCTGTGAGTGAGTGGCAAACTTCTCAAAAAGAAGCAGCTGGTTTCAATAGTAAGGCTATGAATGCCATCTTTAATGCTATTTCCATGGAGGAATTTAAGAGAATCTCTAATGTTAAGGTTGCTCATACTGCTTGGAAAATCCTCCAGACTGTGCATGAAGGCACAAAGGCAGTTAAGATTAACAAGCTGCAGCAATTAACTTCTAGATTTGAAAATATTAGAATGTCTGATGATGAATCTTTTGATGAATTCTATGTTAAATTGAATGATATTGTTAATTCTGCTTTTAATTTGGGTGAAATCTATAATCAACCTTAAATTGTTAGGAAGATTCTTAAATTTTTAACTGAAAATTTTAGACCCAAAGTAACTGCCATTACTGAGAGCAAGGATGTGGACTCCATCCTTGTTGATGAGTTTGTAGGATCTCTTCAGTCCTATAAGTCTGACCTTCCCAAAGTTTCCAAATCCAAATCAATGGCTCTTAAGTCTGTTGATGATGTTGAGGTTGGTAGATTTGATGATAAGCTCTCTGCTACAGAGATTGCGTACCTTGCCAAGAACTTTAGAAACTTTCTTAGGAATAACAACAGAAAGGCAAGAGGAACAAACATTGCTGAACCTAGAAACTTTAGGAAGAATGATCCCACTAAGGTTAATAACTTTTAAAAGCCTAGAGATAAAGTTGTTCAATCTTCAAACAATTATTTGGGTGCTCAGTGTTTTAGCTGTCAAGGGCATAGTCATGTTAAATCTAAATGTCCTACATTCTTGAGGTCTAAGGATAAAGCTATGGCTGTAACTCTTAGTGATAATGAGGTTTTCGATGATGAGTCTGGATGTGACAAGGATGGAAAATTCATTGCTTTCACTGCTACTGCTGTAGTCAATAAAAGTATATCTGTTGAAGAGAACCCTTCTGATGGGGAACTCTTTGAGGATGCAGATCTTCAAGAGGCGTATAATAAACTTTGTAAAATTGTTGCAAAAGATGCTATGAATGTTGAACTTGGCCTGAAGAAAATTGATTCTCTTGAGCTTGAAAAGAAAAATTTGCTTGTTAAATTATTTGATGCTAATGATCTTTTGAATCATGTGAAATCTGAGAACATGCTTTTGCTTGATAAAATTAAAACTTTGGTACATGATTTATCTATTGCTAGATCTGCTAGTTTTAAACTTGATCAAATGCTGAATGTTCAAAAGTATCCTTCTAACAAATCTGGTTTAGGATATGTTGAAAGTATCTGTATGTCTACACCTACTTCCATGAACTTTGTTCCTTCATCTTCTTCTAAACCTTCTGTGAGTGAGGTTGTGAGTGAAACTGTTAAACCCCCTGTGAGTGAGGTTTTCCAACCTATTGAAGTTTCACCCCCTAGGAAGATTAGAGTTGATCTAGGAAAGTCTAAACCTAAAGATTCTACCCTTTTTAAGGACAAGATGCATGGTAAACCTGCTTGGGTGTGTCATTTTTGTAGAAAGTTTAAACATATTCGTCCTAACTGTTACAAGCTTCAAGCTGCTAAAAAAGCAAACAAACCAAAAGTGCCTGTGCCTCAAGCATATGATCCTATGACACTCATTGGTGAATTGGTAAAGGCTTTGAACCTTTATTCCAATCCTAGAGTTGGAAATCACTCGAATGTGAATAAGAACTCCAATGCTCGTGGTGCATTTAAAAGGTTTTGGATGCAAAAGACTCGATCTAATTGAGTCTTTCTGACATGGTTCTTGTGCTTCATTGCTCATTCCTTTGTGACCATTGTTCTTTGGTTTTTGTGTTTTTGTGTTTTTGTTCTAGGACTTGCATTGCATTACATTCATGCATTTCATTCTAGGACTTATTTGTTTTCTCTTTTAAAATAAAAAAAAATAAAAAAATAAAAAGAAAAAAAAGGAGAAAAGCAAAATATGTTTGGCATTATTTTTCTTGGTCTTTGAAAATAAGGTTGGTCAATTTATTTACACATAACATATCTTATGTACCTTGTTTAGCTTTGATGAGCTTATTTACTTGACTAGTTGAAACTTTGTATTGCATGTTGTGTGGGAAAGATATTTATGGTGTTTATCACTTTGTCTTAATCTTAAAGCACATGTTATTTAACTGTCGGACTTGATCCTTTTGAGAAATGTATAAATAACCATCTCACCACTGTTCACTAGCCAATCATGAACACCTTAGTACATATCATAAAATTTTGTGCTCGAGAAAGTGTAGCACGTGCACAAAAAGAATATAAGGTGTAGCCTCGATTAATTGCTTAATGCTTAAAATTGGTGTGTACTATTAGGCTTGATGCCATTTCACATAATTAAAATTGGTGTGTACTATTAGGCTTGATGCCAATCCACAAAATAATGAGGCAAAATTCAAGAAACTTACATGATTGCAAGCTTATATTCTAGGAGATGTGAGAGTTATATGATGTAACTCTTTAGGTGATAGTCTCTTTTAAATTCTGTGTGATGAATTTTGTTGACTTTGTGATTGATTTCTATTCACATATCACCTCACATGTATCTCAAGTTTTTGATAGTTTGCACACACTACACAAGTTACTCTTTGCTAAACACTATACATGGTATTGTGTGTGTTTTTGGTCTGACCAACCAAGTTTGAAAATACCTTGAATATTATGCAAAACATTTTGTTTGCTTGAGAACTTAAAGGGAGAATGGCTGAAACTTTCTTTGGAGAAACTAGGATTAAAATTTGGGTTTTTGAAAAAGCATTTCGTTACATCTCATACTCATGCATTTTGTTTAATGCTTTAAGGAGTTATTTTCAAAAATTGGTTTGAGTTTTTCAAAACTGTAATTTTTCTCAAAATACTATGAGCTACTGCCTGTTTCGATTGATCCAATCTGTTTTTCGATCGATCGAAAATATTTAAAATTCTTTTAAAAATCTCGGATTGATTCGATCGATCGAATGTGATTTTCGATCAATCGAAAGTCGCGAATCAGGTTTTTTTAAACACTATTCTTGACTGATTCAAACACTTTTTCAAAAAGTTTTTCAAACTTTTCGTTTCTCTCCGACTAGGCAAGGCTCTACAATCAAATTTTTTGTTGTTTTCCTCCGAATTTTTTGCAAAGATTCTCTTTTCTCAAGCCGGTAAGTCTCTTTTGCCCTTCCTTTTGAGTTTATTTTCATATTTTCATGCATTTTACACTCAAATTTTCGGACCTTGCATATTTGGGATTTTTGTTGATTCAAGCCCTATTTTGTGCAATTGATCAATGGGTTTTTGTGGGGACATGATATAAACTTGTTCTTAATGGTTTAATTTGATCAATTTTGTGAATTATGGAAAATTGAATTTTCTAGGGTTTATATTGAATCAGAATTGGGGATTTTGTTCAATTAGGTTGAAATTGATGAAATTTGCTTGTTGTTTTGATGAAATTAGGCATTATAATCTGTGTGTTGTGTTATGTAATGCTCAATTCATCAATCTGTTTCAAAATTTTCAAGTGGTTTTTCAAATTTTTGGGGTTTTTGTTAGAAACTCTCTGCTCAAGCCAATTTTGTGAAATTGAACTTAATTTGAACCTTGCTTACTGCATTAGTACATGCATCATGACATTGTGGTTGTTCATGCATCATATAGATTGTTGTTCTATATCTTTTTGAGCTAATTTGCAGTCTGCCATTGGTTTTTGTTTTTTTTTTGGTCCTTTCTATGTGTCTTTGTCCTTTTCCTTAGCACTATGCCTAGGAAGACTAGGGCTCGTAGGTCTATCCCCACACCTACTCCTTCCCCTCCTTCCTTTGACCGAGAGAAGTTTCCTAGTGAAAAAAACCAAGAGATTTATGAGAAGCTAAACCTTAAGAGAAAGATATGGTCTAAGCGTTTTGTCATCTTAGATGAGCTTGATCTGCCATTAGGGCAAACTTTGAGCATCGGGGCTGGTTACCTCTGTTGGATGTTTCTGATCTTCCTCCTCCAGCTACCCTGATTAGAGAGTTCTTCTCGAACATCTCTATCCGCGTCTATGATTCCAACACTTTAGTAAAGAGTTGGATACGAGGCGTAGAGTACTCCATTACTCTTACGATAGTGGCTGATGCTCTTGGGGTACCCTTGGTCCAGTACCCAGTCTATCCTTATGATGAGTCTCCTGTTTTGAGTGATGTCATGTCTTACATTACTGGGTCTTCTATCCAGCGGGGTTTTGATCCTAGGATCACTTCTGCTGAGCTTTCTGAGTTGCATTATATCTTCTTTAGGATAGCGTGTCACTCTATTTGGCCCATTTCTCATCTTCACACCATTCCTCTCGAGCGATGTGTATTTTTGTACACTCTTGTCACTGATACTCCTATTAGTTTTCCTCATTTGTTTCTTCGTTCCTTGAACGAAGTTTATAGGAGTTCATCTTCTTCACATGCTCTTGTTCATCCTATTTTTATTCATAGGATTTTACTTTATCTTGATCTTAGTGGTTTCCCTTCCTCTGAGCCTGTTCATGTGATTACTCCTATCGGTGCGTCTCTTCTTAAGCAGAGGGCTGCTCACCTTCAAGCTGGCTCTAAACACCCTAGGTCTGAGCCTTCTGGTTCAGCAACTCCTCATTCTTCTTCTACAGGTCCTGCTGGTGAGGATGTTCCTGATCCTGATGCTGCTGCTGCTGCTGATGTTCCTCCACCTCTATCGGATGACTTTGATATCTGTCGTACTTTGGAGACTGTCATGATCGTTCAAGCGGCTCATAGTCAGATTTTGGTGGACTTGCTTGACGAGATTCATGCTCTGTGTGCCGATGTAGCACATCTTCGTTCACCCTCACCACCTCCTTTTGATGATGGATTGTGATTGCTCTTTGGCATTCCGTCATAAAAAGGAGGAGTAAACTTTGTAGAGGAGTTTTGTAGTTAGGGGGAGAGTTTTTTTTTTTTTTTTTTTTTTTGAGGAGTTAGTGGAGATATTAGATTATATCTAGGCGCTTCACTTTGTATATCATTTTGGGGATATTCATGTTAGGGGGAGTAACATGGTTTTTTGATATACATGATATATACATGATTCTTGTGTCTTTGGATTCACTGTTTATTGATTTATATTTATGAGATTATTCATTGATATATGTCTTTATTATGTGTTGTGTGAATCATACAAGAATGTTATACCTGTTTATTTACTATTTTCTGTCACACATGCATTTATGCGTTTGTTGAGTGTTTCAGGAATATACAGGTTGGTTCAATTGAGCTGATGTCTACACTTGCAACTGATGGATAGTAGTTAGGATTGAATTTTAGTTTTTATGAGCATTATTTATGTAAAGGGCATTCACTTGTAAACGTTGAGTTTTTAGTTTGTGTTTTGTCACGAATTGCCAAAGGGAGAGTTTGTTAGGTTCTAAAGATTTAGGAATTTATGTATTTAGAACTTTAATGTGTAATGTTGGCAAACCATGATCAAAACAATATGTTTAGTCTTGTTTACTCTTGCTCAAAGTTGTGTCTTTCATGTAAAGTTGGAATCGAAAGGCTGCAGATGCATTGGTGCATTTCGGCCTAACTCGATTGATCAAAAGAAAGACTCGATTGATCGAAAGAAAGACTCGATCGATCGAATCTCGGGCAGAATGTTTTTCTGCAGAATATTCCAGCTCAGCCCTAACTCATTAAACGTTTTGGGTTTTCTGTTTTTACCCTAGGTATATAAAGAAAAACCCTAGCCACGTTTTTAGAGTTGCTCCTGTTGTGTTATTGCTCATACTTTTCTGTTTTGTGTAAATCTCTTATGAGATCTAGAGGAACTTTCCTTTACACAAAGCTTAGGGTTTTCAAGGTAGAGATAGTATCAACATCTTGATGATCAACTCGGTTGCTGCCATTGAAGCTTAAAGAATAACAAGCGTGGGTACTTGTAGCTGATTGAAGAATCCAAGAAAGAAGGAGTTCGTGGATTCGGAGCTTGCACGTGGTCGTGTCAGTAAGTTCTACTGGTGGGTAGCATTAGGAAGTCAAGCGGAGAGCTTGTAAGTCCTTTTGTATGAACTTCGATTATTTCGCATAGTGGATTCAAGTTTACCTTGAAGATAGCTAAGTCAAATGCTCCCCAGGTTTTTTACCGGTGTGATTTCCTGGGTGATCATATCATTGAGTTATTTATTATTCCGCTGTTTTATATTTTTGATATGATTGTATGTTTGTGATAACCTAGAATTGCATAAATTGACTAAGTTAATCACTTGGCTAATTAACTAGGTTAATCTGGTTGGTTTAAGGGGTCTAAAACCGTTCAGATTAAAATGTGCCTTTTGAATATTTGTTAATGAATCATTTTAGAAAAAAATTTATATTGAAAATATAACAAATAAAAAGTTGTAAAAAAAATTAATTTTTTTAATTAAAATTTTCTAAAAATATGTTTTTTTTATTTTTCTCTCAATACCTTTAATGATAATTCCGTAGTCAAGCTAGCCCACTTTCCACGTTCCTGAAAAGAGGACAGTAGGACATAGCTTAACTTCATGGTCACCTGCCTTTAAAGTTTGGTTGATAAAAGTGTGAATTGTACCATACTTGAGAAAATCCTATCCACTTTCTATGTCTTTCTTAATTTGTGCCTTTAACCATAGTCCACTTTCTGCGTTGTTTTTACTTTTTGATTTTAGTGTTTAATTTAATCATTGATTGCTTCGAATAATAGTCAATGACTTATTTCTAAAAGGTTTTTTTTTTCTTTTTTTTGATAGGATCCAAAAGATAATTTGCTCTGACTAGACTTATTTACTTTATGAACATCATAAAAAGAGTAAATAAAGTTATAATTTTGATATTTTTACGAGTGGACTACAAGTCAATCCAGAAACTTTGGAGGAACTCTCCTAAACTCTCTAACATGAACAGAAGTCAACAATTCATTAAAGTAGTAGCCATTACTATACACTAGTTCTCAATGACATATACGTTGTCTCTATTTTCTCTTTTCTCAAACTCAGCACACACACACAAAGAAAGCAATTATGTGTGTGTTACATCACCATGGCATTTGGATTCAAACAAAAAGCAACATGAATAAAACTTTATAATTTGTCAAAAAACAATATGAACAAGACTTTATAGCTGGCCACCAAAAAGTTAATTCCAATCACGAAACTTCCTACAACTTTCCTCAACTCTTCAACTTAGCGTGCATTTGCGTAGCGGCAGGCGTGTGCATTTTTTTCCTATGTCCCACACACTGTTCACAGACCAACAAGTACGGAAAAATGCAACTGGGTCCCACGGACACTATTCATAGTTTAAAATTTATTTTGCTACAGTGTTTTCAGCAATAAGTTTTCTGTTTTCAGCTAGGGCTGTGCAACCCACCCAGTCACCCACCCAACCCGCCCGTACCCGACCGGCATTCACCCGATTCGACTACTTCGACAATCGGTCGCGGGTCCCGAGCTCCAAAACCCGACGCCAGTGAGTCGATTTCGAGTCCCCTCGTTCAAAACCCATCAAACCCAACCCACCCGAAGACATCAAATTCTAGTGAATTCTCCAGTGATTCCGACTAGTTTTCAGCTTGATTTGGCAGATTTTGGCGACCAAAACAATCAGATCCGGCATAGATACACCAGATCCAGCAATTCTCGACACGATTTGGGAGAAAAATCATCGGATTTGACGAAATCCTCACTGAATCTTGGCTAGATCGTGCAAGATCTCGTCAATTTTGGTCGTTTTTCTGTGTTTTCCGTCGAGTTTCGGCCTCACCCAAAACCGATGCCACCCGCCGGCAAACCGACCCGCGAAACCCAACCCTCTTAATAGGTCGGTTGCGGATTGAGAATCTGGCCACCCGATCTCTTACAAAGTCGGTTGCGGGTTAGGCACAAACCCAACCCGTAGACACCCTTATTTTCAGCAATAAGCAGTATCTAAACAGACCCTTAGTGTTCGTTTGGATAACTTATTTTTTACAAGCTTATTTTCCTATTCAGCTTATTTTTGCTACTATTCATGGGTCCCACTATACTATTTCAGTTAACTTTTACCTTTATCTACAGTACTTTCAGTAAAAAGTTTTCAGTTTCAGCAAAATAAACGGATCCCAAACAAATCCTTAATACTAATATTTTTCCTCTTCAATTATTGTCTCTTTGTTGTTTTTTCTTCTTAAACTAAGCACAAGGAAAGTTTTGTACAACCAATTGTTCAAGTTTTATTCGTCTCCTCGACTTTGACAACGCGATTGGCAACCATGTTTTTGTATGTCTATAATGTAAAAGAAGAATTTCCTAGAGAATTTTTTTATTAAAAATAAAATAAAATCTACAATAGATGTTCTCTTTTTTTTTTTTTTTTTTGGTATAAAAGTTTCAAGTAGTTTCAACTTATGGCATCTACTTCAGTTGATTGTACTTTTTATCATCAGACTAAGAGACACCAATCAAATTTTGGTCTAGGCGAAGAATAAACCTTGAATATCTTATTCATCTATCAGAGACTTCGAACATTGTATTGGCCCAATTTAATCGTGATAAACGAATTATGGGTCTGTGGGGTTCCAACTACAATGGAACCAAGGGAGTCTAGCAGGTTTCCTATTATATCAAATTAAAATTTAATGTTCACATGTTATTAATAAAAAAGGGTAAATAAATAAATCTAGAAGAAAAAAGTATAATGCAAGAGGAAAAAGATACAAAACCAATTGTCTACCTTTTAAAAGTGTTATAAGTTTAACTTTAAATTATTTATGTTTTCATTTTTTTTTTCCATAAAAATGTATAACTAATAAAATTTGGAAACTTAATGCATATGAATAAAAGAACATTATTTTATTTTATTATATTTTTATATAGATATGATAGAATTTCAATATATGATATCTGCTCCATGATAATTGATTTTTATCATTAGTCTAAGATATCAATTGGTTTTTGGTGTAAACAGGGTTTAAATTTCCAATATCTTATTCAACGACAAGAAATTTTATCAATTAAGATAATCAGAACTCACGCATAAACGCAAATTTTAGCAAAGTGGAGTTTTGGTTTTCTTCTCCACCCAATTTAGGTACCCACTATTTTTTGGGTCAAAATTAATTAGATTGAAAAAGGAGAAGAAAATATCTAGTGAAATGGTTGCATACAATCATTTCTCGGAACACATAGTGTCTGTAGTTGTGTTATTTAATATGTACCTTTTACATTCAAATTTTTAGAACACTAAACTTTTTTAGCATAACAGATTAAAATTATTTTTGTTTAGTGATGCAAATATTAGTGCTTTAACATGAGAGACTCAGTTGAGCTATATGATTTGATAAACACCATCGACTATTATAAAAAAAAGGGGTAAAAGAATTGATAATTCTCCATGTCACAAAAACTAAAATTGAAACACGCAAGATTCTTTATTTTCCATGTATTCTAAGTGATGACTTGGGTATTAACAACAAGGGAGCACAAATGGGTGGTATCTACTTTTAAATATTTTAGGGCTTTACCATTTTCAGATCATGTATACCATGACAAGTTTATCAATTCACTATGAAATGTATTTCATCAAGATAAAATGACAAAGCAACAATGAAAACTTAAATTCTAGACATAATGCATCAACAATAATAACAAGAAGAGCAGGGTTTACAAATCTAAGCAGACTACCTTCTCCAATTTTCAACCTTGTCTACACAGTTGTTTGTCTGCATGAGTCTAATTACTAAAAAGACAAACATGTGAAATGAACATGGATGGTTTGCTTTGGTTATGATTTGAAATAAGTCTGGAAAATTTCAAGAATATCAAGAGCCCAAAGGACAAAAGTCATATGGTAAAAATTTCCATAATTAAAAAGCAATGTTATGTATAACATTTTACAAATGTTACCATTCTATCATCACAAAATAAGCTAAGTATCAATGGACCAGCACCAATGTTCACGGATGGCTATAAAAACCCAATAACAAAAAGTCTAGAAAAGGAGGAAAGATAAATGGATCAAAGCAAAACTGAACGGTTTGAACCAAAATCACATCCGTGAGACAAGATAGGATGCACATCAGCACATGTATGGTATAGATAAGGCCATGCTTAAGCTAGGTCTCTTGTCTAAAAGATACCAAGAGAAGTGCATAATAGTGCATATAAACTCAAATATGGGTACACTTCTAATCAACATGGAACTCCAAGAATTGGACACACACCACAAGGCTAATATGCGACAATAACTAGATCTCCATTCTCCATTTTTACACCATCAATTATGAGTTACACAAGAAATTTTCGCTGACTTTTACTAATTGACAAATCTTTTGGTTTAAATAAACATTTACAATTTATAGTAATTTTGATAAGATATATTCCCATGTTTTTTTGCAAAAAGCTCAAGGAAATCTAAATACTAATGTGCATCTAGATTCCTTGAAAACCTTATCATAGGGATGAAAGGCCCAGGAGTACTTATCTACATATGTATTGGGCCAGGGGCCCAATCCGAGGACCTTAAATGGTCCGAGGACGAATAAACGTTGTCATGGGGATCCATGTTAGTTGGTAAAGAGGTAAGGTTTGGACATGATTGCCCAGGAGGGGGTCCGAGGAGGAATGCCATGTCGGCTGATCAAAGCCAAGGTCGGAAGATGTGGTCTGCCATTAGACATGGCAATACGAGGCAGAATTTTATAACCCAACCCGACCCGAAAAATACCTGACCCGAACCCAATTTTTTTGACCCGAAACAAAAACGAGTTGACTCGTGACCTAAACCGATTTTTTTGCAGGTCAACCCGACCAGACCCGAATAACCCATGACCCGACCCGTTAAAAAAAATTCACTAATTTTTTTTTTTTTTAATTACGTCTTGATACTATGTGTATAAAGCACAAAGTACCGAAACTAGTAATAATATATTCAATATTTATACTAACCAATAAAAAGAGCACTGTGCTTACTGCTTGACAGTAGACAAGACATCACAAACTGTCACTACACTCTACACAAGGGCCAACTTGGCCGACTCATAACCATTAAAAAAGAAAAGATCTCATTCAATGCTTTGCTGCTTGCAAGCTGTAGTCCATGACCATCACTCACTCGGTTCACTCAATTGTCTAAAGTCAAAGCACAAAATGCACAATACACTGCTCTAAAGCACGAAAAGTCCCAGTACAAAATTTTTGACCATTCCATGGATAAGGATAAATTTCAGGAAGGAACGGGACAGAGAAAAGCTAGGAAATATCTAAGGTAAAGCTGCTACCACCGCATTAAATGCTCTGCAGCTAACTCTTTGGCCGCATTAATGAAGAAGTGATACTTGAATAGTAGTTTTCAGCCTTCCAGCTACTACCCAAAGACTTCAGGAAGGTACTGATGGGACAAAGACCAACACCAGCAATTTGATCTACACGTGGAGGGTAGAGATGGAAGGAGAAGATAGTATAAAATAGAGAAGATACCCTAAGTGAGAGGGATGGGAAATTCAAGAGAGAAACACTATAGCAATCAAAATTGTATCTGTAATAAATTTCAGGTGATATATATATATATATATATATAAGAATTGATCTCCTCAGATTGCACCGAGGACGAATTTCCTTAGATAAATCCAGTCTATTTTTACTTGATTGTCTTCTAAATCTATTCTAATTGTTATCCAACTCATTAAAACTTAGTTTTCCAACCCACTCTCTACAAATTCTTTGTATTGGGCTTATTAGGCCTAGATCCATTTACACTTTGGGCTTGGGATCCAAATCGTGTCCATACACTTATCATACCAAAACCAATTTGGTTACTTGACCTAAGCAATCATCATATAGGTTCAAATTTTAAAATACCTTAAAAAAAAGGAAAAAAAAAATCTTATTAACTCATATTTTTGGGGAACTTATAGATTTATAATCAAACGAAAAGATGATATACATATAGCTACATATGCATGCAATAAAGTTCTGAAACATCACTTTCTCAACCAAAAAAAAAAAGTTCAAAACATTATATTAATGAAAAACAATTATATGAAAATTTTCACAATTGTCAAATTACGAAGTTATTATAGGTAAATATAAAAAAGTAATATCAATAATAAGGCACATATAAGTATCTATAACATTATTCTTTATCAATTAGAAGCCCTAACCATAAAAAGAGATGCCCTAACCAAACATGAAGTTTAAGTCTATAACTATTCCCTCTTATTTAAAGGTTACACCAAACAGGAATGGGCTTTAAAGTTTAACCTAACATAGAATGCAAGCAATAATAACCCACATAGCCAAACACAAACCTTATCACCTATACAAACAAAACAAACACTACACCTCTCTCTCTACCTCTCTCTATGTAAACTCCGATTGAATAAAAATGGCAATTGCGAAGAAGTTGATGTCATCGGCGCCATGGAGGGGCGAAGAGGAAGCCACGGAAGAGTTCCTGGCAAGAATAAAGACAAGTCCAAACGCCACGACCGTGACAATTACGATGATGATTTGCTCGTCGAGATTGACCCCCAGCTTCACTACAGCTTTCAACGTAACTACCATGTCTCTATTTTCTTGATTTTCATTTTTGTTTCTTGGTTTTGTTTTACTTACCCAGTTGAAAGAATATTTGATTTCTTGCTTTAAATTGTGTTTCTTTGGTTACCCAATTCTTAGTTTCTTGATTACTTGCTTTAAATTGTGTTTCTTTGGGGGATTCCTTGTTGTTCTCAATTGTGTTTTAATAGATTTGAGTTATGTGTTATATGAGCAATTTTTAATTTGTTTAAGGATAATTTGAGAATGTGAGCTCCTACCAGTTGGCCTATGTGTTGCAACTCTATGATATCTCTGGGTTAAACTACTCAAAACCTCAGTATTACTATAATAAACCAAATTAGAAATACAACTGGGGATAACCCATTGTAGTAGTTTGATAGTTTATTATGGTATCAAATTAGGTGGTCTTGAGTTCAAACCCTATCTTTGTTCTACCTCTCAATTAAAATCAAATATGTTGGGCTCTACATATTAAAGGGGAGTATAGACCCACACGTGAGAAAAAGTGTTATAATAATAGTCAAATGATTAAATCTACTATTTCTTCATTGTTTAAGCTTTTTTTATAAGTGGTAAGGAAATTAACATGAGGTTGAAGCCTTTTATTATTGAGGCTTCATATAGTTGATTCTTAATTTGGTTGAAGCCTCAGTTTTATGAAGTGAGGTTACATATATGTGCCTTCTTTCCATGATGTAGATCACTGAAATTCGATTGAGGGTTTTTATGTGTGTGTGTGTGAATGCCATCAATATCCACGTTGTTTTTATGGGCAAGGGCAAGTCTATAGGATGTATATCAACTAATTGATATAGACTTTATTGTCATGTTCTATTTTTCTGTCGATTGACGCTTTTATAGCCTATCCATCGCTCACTGCTTGGAGTTGTACAGTTTACATCTATGTTTGTTTTGCTCTCAATAATATCCTTACTCCTCTTTTCTTCTTCCATGGTATAATTTTGTATCTAAATATGTTCATAATTGAGTTTGTGATATGATACTGTTAGGACATATGTGTTCACATGTTAAGAACATATGTCATATTTTATGTAAATTGGCTAATCCTTTGACAAAACGCACTCTACTTGTAATTGGGTAGTTCTAGGTGTTTTTAATACTTCAAGAAACAAGGTTTCAAGATCAAGTGTTGAAGTCATCAAGCCTGTCCAAGAAAAAGCAAGTCGAAGTGCAGAATTTTTAAATCTCGACACCTTCTCGATAGCTACCTCGACACCTGCTATCTGTCGAGAATTAAAAAGTCAGAATTCCAATCTGATTTTCTTGGGATCCATGAATGTGTTTTTGGGCTTTCTTTTCTTCTAACCCTAAACATATTTAAGGAGTGTTTTAAGAGCCGTCAACATAGACACAAGTTGCATAAGCATTGAGCAATCCTTGTTCAAGCAAATTGTGATCTAAGACGAAGTTCTTGACCTAGTTCATCTTCTTCAAGAAGTTGCTGTGTACTTTGCACCATAGGGTTTTGTGACCAAGCATCTTCCTGATCTTCATTGCATAGGATGATCTGAAGAACTTTGCAGCCAACCTCTCTTCCTAAAGTTGGTGTTTGAAGTCGCGTACTGGGATCCGCGCATCTGGTTAGTCACGTACTTGGGAGCCGTGCATCAAAAGGGGGAACTGTCACTACAGATCAAGTCCGATTGGGTATTGGGGTAAGAGTTCAACTGTAGGTTGATAAGGTACTTGGGATTCCTTATTTGTAACTGCTTGATTTGATAATAGTGGAGTTTCGGGAGTGGTGACCTGAAAATCACCCGGTGGGGTTTTTACCGTTAGGGTTTTTCCCCATTCGTGAACAAATCACCGTGTCATTTATTTTCCGCTGCATATTTAGTTATTCGGTGATTTGTTTGTGCTGCCACGTATTTGCATGTTAAATTGATTAATTAATAACTTGGCTAAATTAATTAATTAGTTTAAATCACAAGGGGTCATTCAGTTTGTGGCCTATCAAGTGGTATCAGAGCAGGCACACTCTGATTAGGTTAATCTTTGCTGTGTTGATCCATTGACCCCTGCTGTCATGGATAGAGGACAATCCCTCATTATACCTCCTTTATTTGATGGGACTAACTATGCCTACTGGAAAGTACGCATGAGAGCTTTTTTGCAGTCCTTAGACGAAAAGGTGTGGCAAGCTGTTGAGATTGGCTGGACCAAGCCAAAAGAAGCGCCGGCCGATTGGTATGAAGCCAAGATCAAGGCGGCAAACTTCAACAACAGAGCGTTGAATGCCTTATTTAGCGCAGTCATCAATGAGGAGTTCAAGAAGATATCCTCAACAGAAACTGCTAAGGAGGCGTGGACCATCCTCCAGACAACCTATGAAGGAACAAAGGCTGTCAAAGATTCAAAACTACAGAGGCTCACTACTAGCTTTGAAGAGATAAAGATGGAGGAGGATGAGTCGTTTGATGAGTTCTATGCCAAGCTTAAGGACATAGTGAACTCAGCCTTCAATCTTGGGGAAACCATCCCTGAACCCAAGGTTGTAAGGAAGGTGCTCAGATCTCTACCTGAGAGATTTCATGCCAAGATTACGGCAATTGAAGAATCAAAGGACATTGATAAAATTCCTTTGACTGAGTTGGTTGGGAACTTGCAGACCTACGAGCTAGGGTTATCAAGAATAGGCAAGTCAAGCAAGGGCAAGAGCATGGCCCTGAAGGCGAAGAGCAGTGATACAGATGAGTCTTCCGATGATGAAGATTCCAAGATGAAGTCCTACATTACAAGGCAGTTCAAGAAGTTTATGAAGAATGCCAATGGGAGGAGCTTCGACAAGGACCGAAGGCAATCCAGTTCTTCACAGTTCAAGAGCCAAGACAAAGGAAGGAAGGATGCCAAGGATGGCGGTCAGTACACTGTTCCGGCAGGACCAAAATGTTTTGGGTGTCATGGGTTTGGACACATGAAGAATGAGTGTCCTACATATCTGAAGAGCATTGGAAAGAGCAAGGCTCTTGCTGCAACCCTCAGTGACACTAAGCCTGAAGATGATTCCGATAGTGAAGATGACGGAATCTTAAATGCCTTCACTGCCACAGTTAATCCTACTGAAGGGATTGTTGAAGAAGTGGAACAGGAAGAAGAATTGGTGGATACTGAATGCGAGAAGATGGATGACAAAGATGATATCCATTCAGCTTATGAGAAGCTTTACAAGCTTTCTGAGAAGCATGAGAAGTTGTACAGGCTGGCCACCAAGAAGCTCAGTGATGTGGAACTTGATAGAGAAGAATTGTCCATAAAGTTTGATGAAGCAAATCAAACTATTGGAGCACTAAGGTTTGAGAACAACTTCCTGGCTGAGAAGACCAAGAAGCTTGAAGCAGAGCTGTTTCAAGTCAGAGCTCAACTGGAGAGGACTTCAAGTGCAAAACTTGATGAGATGCTCAGCAACCAGAAATCTGCTTCAGATCGAACAGGTTTAGGTATGGTCTTTCTTTCTCTAACTCTGCTTCTATTAGTTCTACTGTTTTTGTTCCTCCTGCTGATACTGTTAAAATTGAGAACATTGATGTTAAAACTGAATTAGCTAGTGAGAACGTAGACAATGGTAAATCCATCTTAGGAGCACCCCCTAAATTAGAAAAGAAAGATGCTAAACTCCCTAAGGATAAGAAGGCTAACTCTCAAAAGGCCAAACAAAAGAAGCAGCATCTCTGTTATCATTGTGGAGCAGCAGGTCATACTCGACCAAATTGCTACAAGTGGCTAGCCACCCAACAAAGCAACAGTATGACAGCATCTGGAAGCCAAAATCAGTTTCAATCCTCTCTTGCTCCTCTTGGAGATCTTCTGAAAGCCCTCATGTTCCTTTCGAACTTGAACGGGTGTAATCCTTCCCCCTCACCGCCGTTTCAAAGTCTTAATCAAAGGAAAGGTTCTTCCAAGGCGTGGAAGAAAAAGGACTCTAAGTGATTTTATCACTTTCTTCTCCCTTCTTGTTTATCTTGTTTGTTGCATTGCTTGTGTGTTTTGCATTTTTGCTGAGTCAGTCTAGTTTTATGCATTGTTTTTGTTTTTCTTAACATGTCTTTGTGTGTTTACTTTCAGTTTTGTTTATTTTGTTTTTCATATAAAAATAAAAAAAAAATTGAAAAATTGAAAAATACAAAAACAGTGTGTGTTTTGTGTACTTTGGTACTTGTGTACCTTGAATGGCCAATGAAACAAAGTTTTCTAAATTTTGTATCTCTTGTAGCTTAGATGAGCATCTTTATGCACAACTAAGCAAGTGAGCTTTGTGGCTCTTGTTTGTGATGAGTAAGATTAGGTTACTTCTTAAACTTAACATTCATATCACTCTTTTTGACGGGTAGGACTAGAAAATCCTAAGAGAAAGGCATTAATGACCATCTCACCACTGTTGCCCGCCAATCATTAATGACATCTGTATGCTTCGGCATAGCAAAAGTGTGATGTCAATGACATTTGTGTGCTTAGGCATAGCAAAATTGAAATGTCAAATATCAATGGGTATTTCTTTTCTTTCTCATAAGCCCATGCATGATATGTTTAAAAAGAAAATATGCAAAGAAAATAAAAAGCAAAAAGATTAAAAATGCTTTAAAAATGGTTGCAAGCGTGTATTCTAGGAGATGTGGGAGTTATAGGATGTACCTCGAAGGTGATAGTCCCCATCAAACAGTTATGATTGTGTGTGAGTTAAAGTTATTTTCTCATATCTTAGATCGTCATAACATGTATACACATATGCAAATCTTGCGATGTTTTTCACACACAACACGCAATATTCTTTGCTACTTTTGATACATGTGCAGGTACAATGTGATTTGGCCATCACAAAGGTTTTACATGTACTGTTGTATGCTCACTAAACTGTCATGACTTATTTTTGAAATATAAAATTGGTTAGACTTGTTTAGTGTGTGTGTGTGTTCTTGGAAGATTCATGTGCTTAAATTGTCATTGAGAGATGATTTTTGAGAGCTTTTTATGTTGGTTGGATCTTGGTTGAGGTGTTTGTCTTGATTGCATACTTGTTTGTGTTTTTCTCTTCTCGAAAAACTGCTTTTCTCCGCTAGCTTGACACCTGCTCGACACCTCCTCGATACCTGATCAGCTGTCGAGATTTTAAAGCCTTTTTCTTATCGCAATCTCGACACCTCCTCGACACCTTGTGGATCGATCGAGATTCTCTCTGTCTCCTCGATACCTCCTCGACACCTAGTCGATCGATCGAGCTTCTCTATTGGTTCAGCTGTTTGGTACCTCGATACCTCCTCGATACCTTAGCTGTCGAAGGCCAATTTCTCGACACCTACCTCGACAGCACCCTCGATACCTCTCGACACCTCAGCTGTTGAGATTTACTGAGGTGCCTATTTAAGCTGCGATCGCGATTTTTTTTCTCATTTCTCGATCTCTCTTCGATCTGTCCGAGGCGGTTCAACTTCCAGAGCACTTTTCTTCAACCCAATCTTCATTCCAAGTGATTTTCAGCCTTTCTTGCTTCAAATCAAGTGGTATGATCTTCTTTTCCATTCCTTTTCATGCATTTCATGATTTGAATCTTAGGTTTTGGAATTTTTTTGAAAACTTTGGGGTTTTTCAAAATCTTTGAGTTATTGTTGAAAATTTGGGTTGGTTTTTCAATAAAAAGTGTTTAAAATGTCATACATTGCATTCCATGTGCATTAAAATGATATTTTCATGCATTTAGTTGTGTGATTCTTGTCTGTGTGCTGATAGGATTGGATTGGGCTGAGCCCATGATGCTTTTTATGTTTGCATGTCACATGATCATGCATTCCCATGCATACGTCCATTTTGTTCAACATATTTTGATATTTGAACTGTTTGGGACTTTTCTGATTGTCTCCCTCTCTATCTCTTTTCTCATTCTTTTACGTTAGTTACATCTATGGCACCTAAACGTAAATCCACTCCGGCTCGGAACCCTCTACGTTCTGGAGCTTCTTCATCTTCTGATACTGCTCCTCATAATCTTCGGTTCCGTGATGGAGATGCCTACAAGGCATTTACTGAGAACTTTTCTAAACGAGGTGTTCATTCGGAACGCCACGTTGTTCTGGCAGACTTTGCCGACACTAACCTTCTCTCTGTCATTCACAGTAGGGGATGGGGGTCACTGTGTGACATCCCGGTCACCTGTCCTCTCGTGCTGATTCAGGAGTTTTACTCCAACATGCACGGGATTGATCGTTCAGTACCTCTCTTTTTCACTCGCGTTCGAGGTACGCGCATCCCTGTCACACCGCAGCTAGTGGCGGATGTGCTTAGGGTTCCTAGGATAGAGTTTCCTGACTATCCTTCCTGTGAGCGACTGAGGACTGTGTCCAAGGATGAGCTCATTTCTGCTTTTTGTGAGCGCCCTTCTGACTGGGGTGAGCACCAGCACACATCATGTAGACCTTTTGCTAAAGGTCCTAGGTTCCTTAACATGGTGATGACCTTTGTACTTTATCCTCTCTCTCACTATAACTCTATCACAGAGCCTCGTGCTCGATTTTTGTTATCTCTACTTGAGCATCTCACGATAGATTTTCCTTCTCACTTCATTTTCTCTATCATCGATGTTCATTTAGATGCGGCGTCCCGTGATAAGCTCATCTTTCCTTCCGCTATCACGAGGATTCTACGCCATTTTTCCATCCCTTTCCCTTCGTCCGACCACTTCACACACATATCTGCTATAGATGCCGCTACCGTAAAACGTAGTGAGGCACAGTTCAGGGCGAGACAGCCGGATTCCACTCCTCCCTCCCGTTCGGCTCCATCCAGATCTGCTCCATCTACATCGGCTCCTCCTTCTTCTTCAGGCGATGTATCTCTTGGAGACATTATGGCGCAGCTGCAGCGCATGGATACTCGCCTCGATACACTCACCACTGAGTTGTATCAGGTGAATGTTCGTGTTGGTCGTATTGCACGACGGCAGGCGACCATGGGTGGTTTTGCTTCTGAGGCTTCTCCTCCACCACCTCCTCCAGTGGCTTCAGATTCTGACTCTGAGGATGATAATGATGATGGTGATGACGATGATGCTTCAGATGATGATGATGGAGATGCTAGCTCTACTGATGAGATGTCTACATGACACTCTACCCTTTGTCATTCGTGACAAAAAGGGGGAGTAGTTTTGGATTATGAGAGTAGTCATCTTAGGGGGAGAGTTAGTATAGGACAGTTTTGATAGGGGGAGTGTTCATATTTTTGAGGGATGTAGTGAGATTTTGATGTATCTTTTTCTTTTCTAGTCTTGATAGATACATTGATCTTGTATATGAGGTCTTATGACCAGTTTTACATACATTGTACTTATCTTTCTTTATATGTGAATGTATGTTTTTCTTTTTCACCTATCTCTTCATGTGTTGTTTCTTTTCTCTCTTTATACACATGTTCTTTATATTTGTAAGCAATCTATTTAATTTCTGTTTCACACAAGATGCCTTGATGAGCTTTGTTTAAAAGTGTTTCAGAAATACAGGTTGTCAAAGTCTACTTGCCATAAACTCTCTTCTTGCAAAGTTTTTCAAGAGTTTGTGTTAGGATAGATTTTATTGTATGTAACAAGTGAATATGAGTTGAGTGATTTATGACTTCTCTCATATGTTCATTTGTTTGTTTGTTGTGGTTTTGTCACGGATTGCCAAAGGGGGAGATTGTTAGGACATATGTGTTCACATGTTAAGAACATATGTCATATTTTATGTAAATTGGCTAATCCTTTGACAAAACGCACTCTACTTGTAATTGGGTAGTTCTAGGTGTTTTTAATACTTCAAGAAACAAGGTTTCAAGATCAAGTGTTGAAGTCATCAAGCCTGTCCAAGAAAAAGTAAGTCGAAGTGCAGAATTTTTAAATCTCGACACCTTCTCGATAGCTACCTCGACACCTGCTATCTGTCGAGAATTAAAAAGTCAGAATTCCAATCTGATTTTCTTGGGATCCGTGAATGTGTTTTTGGGCTTTCTTTTCTTCTAACCCTAAACATATTTAAGGAGTGTTTTAAGAGCCGTCAACATAGACACAAGTTGCATAAGCATTGAGCAATCCTTGTTCAAGCAAATTGTGATCTAAGACGAAGTTCTTGACCTAGTTCATCTTCTTCAAGAAGTTGCTGTGTACTTTGCACCATAGGGTTTTGTGACCAAGCATCTTCCTGATCTTCATTGCATAGGATGATCTGAAGAACTTTGCAGCCAACCTCTCTTCCTAAAGTTGGTGTTTGAAGTCGCGTACTCGGATCCGCACATCTGGTTAGTCACGTACTTGGGAGCCGTGCATCAAAAGGGGGAACTGTCACTACAGATCAAGTCCGATTGGGTATTGGGGTAAGAGTTCAACTGTAGGTTGATAAGGTACTTGGGATTCCTTATTTGTAACTGCTTGATTTGATAATAGTGGAGTTTCGGGAGTGGTGACCTGAAAATCACCCGGTGGGGTTTTTGCCGTTAGGGTTTTTCCCCATTCGTGAACAAATCACCGTGTCATTTATTTTCCGCTGCATATTTAGTTATTCGGTGATTTGTTTGTGCTGCCACGTATTTGTATGTTAAATTGATTAATTAATAACTTGGCTAAATTAATTAATTAGTTTAAATCACAAGGGGTCATTCAGTTTGTGGCCTATCAGATACTTCTTTTGAGTTTTGCGTATGCAATTTCTTCAATGAGTATTCATCATTGACAACATTGTGAAACCTCTTCTGCTTGCCATGGCCTACATTAATGTTTCCCGCAACTTGAACTTCTTCACATGCATTTTCACGTAGTTCTTTGGTGAGTTTTGATTTCTTTGTGCCATTTATGGGTAGCAGAGAAGATGGGATATATTACAAATTCTATAGAACAAGATAACAATGTAACTCTTAACTACTTTTGAGGGTTCTTTTCCTAGTCTTCCTTTTATAACTTCACTGGAAGTTACAATGGGCTTGACTCCTACATCTTTTAGAAGGACTAAGGAATATAAATTCAGGGAATACCACTGGTTTAGAGAGATTTTCAATGTCCAATCAAGTATTTTACATTGTAAAACTTTTAAACTTAGAATTGGTAGACATTTAACTTGATTCTATATTTTGGTTTGATCTTTTCAAACAATTGTAAACTTGTTCTCATGCTTTTTTTAAAAAAAGAAGAAGAAGAAGAAGAAACTAATCTTGGTCTCATGATTGCACCCAAGTTCTTTGAAAGTCAAAAACAAATTTTTTGTCATGTGATAAAACCTTTGACATGTTTCCCTTCCATTAATGCATTGATGATTGTTACAAAATACCTGATTTTCAATGTGTGATGTAGTTTATATGATTTTGGCTCCTTACGGGTGTCAATCCAAGACTGCCCACTGGCCTGCCGGCTACCTAGCCACTTCCTTGTAAATTTTCTGCTTAAGCTAGGTTTCCCAAGCCCACTTTTCACTTCTTTACCTCTCTTGGGCTTTGTTGGCAAACATTCTTGCTGTACTAGCCCATTTCATTACATTATTCTTCGGGCTTCTTCAACCCATTTACTACCTCTTTACCTCTTTTACTCCCATGGGCTTTTTGCCTAATCCTTTGGGCTTCCTCAGCTCAATTACCACATCTTTACTTCTTATTACTACTTGGGCTTGTTGGCTTTTGGGCCAACCTATTGAGTTTACTAACTCATTTTCTAGGTTTCTTCGGCCCATTTACCTTTCTACCTCTTATTATTCCCATGGGTTTACTACTTCATTCCTTCGGCTTCCTCGGCCCACTTACTCCCTCTTCACCTCTTTTTATTCTTGTGGGGCCGCCTGTTGGCTGTCAATCCTACCATTTCGGCCTGCTGGGCTTGCTTTATTATTTTCTCTTCTCACTTTCTTCATATTGTTGGGCTTCTTCTCCTGTTGGGCTTTTTGTCAAAAGTGGGCATCAATACCAGTCAAAATGCTGATCCAAGTTATCAAATCCATAAGGGGAAAAAAAAAAAAAAAAAAAAAAAAGTCGAATGTAGTTTATCTTATGTAATTGCATGTTAATAAGGGACTCAATTTTTAAATAGAGTAAATGCGCAAGTAGTCATCTCAATTCAAACAAGTCATATACAATGACTTAGATTTATATTTGTAAATAAAATAAATTAAGGATAAGCATTGCTTGGCCCCACGAACTTTGTAAGTATTATGGTAATAATTAGTCTAAGCAATGCTTATCTCAATTCAAAGGCATCTCTTAGGAAAAATGACTGAAAATGAGAACTGGGAGAAAAGAATCTTCATAGGATATGAGACCAGCTTTGATACAATAACAATGTTTACCAAACACCCTTTTGTTCTTTAAAGGGTTGAGCATACACATCCTCTCCTTCTAGGCATCTTCCAGTCAAAAGGTGGACTCAATGTTATCAAATCTACGAGGAAAACAAAACAAAAGGAAAAAAAAACAAAGCCAGATTTAGTTTATCTTATGCCATTGTATGTTAAAAAGAAAATGGATTGGAGCAAAAGAGAAAAAGAGACTTTGTTTGCCCACCACACCTACTCATTTTTTTAAACAGAGTAGGTGATCATTGTTTAACCCACAAGGTATGTTAGTATTAAAGCAATAATTAACTCAAGCAATGCTTAACTCAATTTAGAGGCATCTTCTAGGAAAAACAATTGAAAATGAGAGCTAGGAGAAAAGAACATTCGTAGGATGGGAGAGCTGCTGTGACATCAATTATATACAATGCTTACCAATTCAAACTAACGTCTAGGCCTATTTAACTGTAGGAATCAGATCAAGCATAAAGGGACCATTCTTCGAACACCCTTTTGTTCTTTAAATGTGAATTCATTCATACTTGGTATTAGTCCATTGGTATCTAATGAGAATGTATAACTCAGTTACTAATATCACATGATTTTTACTAGTCTCTTGGTATCAACTGAGAATTTATAAAAGATTTCCAGTTTTGATGGTTGCCTACTTTCCAGAACATGATTTATTCTGCCTTTAAAACACCAACAAAAAGCTTTTCTTGCCACTCTTTGTTCTTTCAAGTCAGACTGTTTGCAATTTGTAGTCTTATTGGCAGTTCCAATCAAGCATACGATGGGAAATCCATTAACTTTATGCTGCACCCTAAAAACCAGGAGCCTTTCTAATTCCTAAACTGACAAAAAAAAAAAAGAGTTTTAAAATATAACGAAAAGGAGGTATCTTGCTCTTAACATTACCATTACGCAATGGCTTTTGAATCAGCAATAAAAGGTCACTTGTAAAGAGAGAGTTTTTTTTTTTTTAAATATAGTAAAGAGATTCCTTTAAATTATATTATGAAAGTTACCAGCCATTATTAACAAAGAATAATCACTTTTAGCTCGTTTTTCGGTAAAATTCTATAGGAACAGTTAATTTGTCTGCTCAAGCGAACTACTTCAAAAAATCAAAAAGAAAGTTTGCTTTTGGTCCAAGTGTCATCTGCTTGAGCAGAACTGCATTTCACTCAAACGAAATTCCTAAAACATGTCCTTCTTCAATCCAAATCCTTTATTCATTCTTCCACTTCAAAGTGTGATCTTCTTACATACAAGAATGGAGAAAGTGAGGATGATTTAGGACACAATTTACTATTTAATTATTGTAATTTATTAATTTTGGCATTTAATTTGTAATTTTCGTTATTTTAGGTTTATTTGTAATTTGTTAAATAGAGGCATTGGAATTCAAATAAGAAAAGCAATCATTCTAATATATATATATATATATATATTGAGAAAGCAAAAAACATATATAAATAACCATGTATTTTTTTTTTTTTTTAAGAAATAGGTAAAGTAATGTGGAATAATGTTTAAAAGTGAGATAGAAATTGTGTTCTAATTTTTAGGTAAAATGGAGAAGAGAAAGAAAAAAGCCTAAAACTTAAAAACAGTAAATTACTCTTTCAACCAGATTTTTTTTTTTAATTTACAATTATTTAACTAGAGCATAGGGGTATTTAAGAGACTTTAAGAATTTGTGTGAGGATAATTTAGTACACAAAATAATGAAACTCAAACAGGAAATCCTGTTATTAGTAGTATATAGATGACTTGGATAATTTAGTGTTTATTACTTTTTTTTTTACTCTTTTCCTTTCCATCTTTTTTTTTATTTATATATTATAAATTTCTTATTATTCTCTCTCTCACATTCTGTCTTGAAAAAGTGCTCTCTCTCTCTCTCTCTCTCTCTCTCTCTCTCTCTCTCTCTCTCTCTCTCTCTCTCTCTCTCTCTCTCTCAGCTTTGGTTTGATTTTTGTTTGAATTAATACTTGTTATTTTGAAAGTAAGAATTTGAATTTATATCAAAACACAATCTTGGCTATGATAATTACAAATCAGCATTCGGTCTATTCAATCTAGTTCCGTTAAGCTCAGTCCAATTCGGTCCAATTAGGTTCATTTGGTCTTCTTTGGTCAATTCAGTTCAATTCGGTCCATTCTCTCTACTTCGGTCTATTTTGGTCCAATTCGGTCCATTCCGCCTTGTTTGGTTCACTTGGGTCTATTCAATCCATTTGGTCCAATTCATCTAATAATTTGGTCCGTCTGGTCTACTTCCGTCTATTTCAGTCCACTTCAGTCAGATCAGTCCACTTTAGTCCACCTTGGTTCACTTCAGCCCAATTCGGTCTAATTCGGTCTATTTGGTCTAATCTATTGTATACTATTTACGGTACTAGATAATGCTTTCGCATGGCTATCTTCAGTCTTCACTCTACACAACGTAACTAAACTTTCCTTACTTCCAAATGGCTACCCATTCAGTAAAGAATTTTGCAACTAACATAATTTTTCTACAGTTTGGAGTGGTTTCAAATTGAACTAAGGTTTAATAAAATGCATGAACTTTTAAATTGTTTCAATTCACATCCTCAATGAGTCGCTATTGACGGAAAAAGGTAACAAAAAATTCACATAAAATGTGACTAATTCCTTAATTTTTTTTTTTAATTATCTTTACTAAAACTTATCTAAATAAGAAGAAGGAAAAAAAAAAAAAAAAAAAACCCTCCAATACTAAATTATAAGATCTCTAGTACATTATATGAGAATTATAAAATTATATAAATATTAATAATCAGTTATTAAGTTGTTATCATCAAAACACTCACAATACAATTAATATTATATAAATTCATGTCCAGAAAATGTTATATCATATTCTATGTAATAAAGGTTGGATTCTAGAAGTAGAAGCATTAGTTGTGCCAAGTGACTACACATGCTTTGCACTAAATGGCTACTCTTTGTTAAGGATTGGTAATTGATGCAATCCTTATATATATATATATATATATAAAAGTTGGGGTGGGTTCCAATTAGTCTTTAAATTTTAAAAGTTTGAATTAAACGCATGAAATTTTAAATTGCTTCAGTTTGACGCCCTTAATGAATCACTTTAGATCATGTAAAGCTTTAAGATGTACACTATATGTAAATTGTAAAATTATATGACAATCAGTAATTTTGGTATTGCAACAACAAATTTCACAATAAAATTGATATTACAAGTTTACAACTCCATATGGCAAACTTATATAATTTAGCTAAATTATTCTAATTATAATTTAGGTTATTTAGCTATTATAAAACAATTATATAATTTTAACATATAACTATAAAACATATATCAGCTTAAGAATTTTACAAGACCGTTATGTTGACATGATTTTTTTTTTTTTTTTTTAATAAAAGAATGTTGACTTCAAATGATAAAAAAAAAAAATAATAATAATAATAATAAACTGATTTGTTATTTTATATTTTTCATTATCATTTTATCTGAAGGATATAAAAGGTTTATGAGACCTCAAATGATTACCAAAGTAAGTGATTTTTTTTTTTTTTCATTTTTTTTACTTGCATTGTAAAAATATTTATGGGGAGAAATTAATTGTCTCTAATAGGTAATAATTCAAATAAAAATGGGAAGGACTAACTGAGTTTTGACAAGCTTTTTAAGAGTAATTTTAAAATGGGATGGTATACATTTAAATGAACTAATTTATTTAGGAGTAATTAAGGAGGCTCATTACTCTATAATTAAATGATAAATAAGTAATAAACATAAAATGTGTCAAACATGTGTGATACGTATAAATTGTTGTTTGCCATATAAAGTTGTAAGTTTGTATCATTTTAAAAAATGGCTTGCGTCATTGTTGTATTCCTTGATTAAATGGCAATGAAATGATGTGTGTCCCTTTTTTTTGAGAATGTGTGTCTCTTTTTTTTGTTTCTCAAAAAAAAAAAAAGGGACACACATCATTTCATTGCCAATTTTAGAATCCAAATTTTATGATTATATATATGAAAAAGAGTAATGCTAAAGGCACAAAACATATGAGAGAGAGTGATATTAATTATGATGGATACTCAACATTTATGATATTGAAAGCTAATGATAAGAATAGAAATATAAATATTGTGGTGTGTGTGTGCTCGTGATGTATTAATTATGATGGATAATCAACATTTATGATATCGAAAGCTAGTAATAAGAATTGAAATATAGATAGTGCACATATACTATCTCATAGTTTTAATATATTTATTAATATAATTTATTTATGTGACATTTAAAAGTTATGAGTTGTCATGTGAGGTGGAGAAATTCATCATCAAAATTCAATGTTGATTTCCATAAATAAATAAATAAGTAATCCAATGTTGATATTATCTTATTTAATCCCTAATAATTTATTCTAGTCAGCTTGTTGAGTTGTAATGATAATTTCTTCTTATTTATCAGCATAGTCTGTCTTCTATTATGTAACACCTCAGCATATCCCATACTCCAAATTAGGTAATTAACCTGACCATTATTGCCATATCCACCATATAATTAATTGTCTATGGATAATGCTGTTACTCCATAAGTTATTTAAACTGTTTTATATATAAATATTGCTATGCTCATACAAGTATCTACCATTGTAACCAAATAAGAGTATTAGAGAGAGAGACACACACAGAGAGGAGAACATGAACAAGTTGGCTGTCTTTGTCGTGGTTTCTTTTGTTCTTGTATCAAGTCTACTTAACCTTTCTCAAGGTAAAGCTATTTTGATCATTTTTGTCAAATTTAAGCTTTGTTTTGTCACCTCAATTTTACAGGAAGTCATGAACTGTTGATTACTCAAATGATATATATATCTACCTCTATTTGCAAAAATAATGTGTCTAAATTTATCTCTTGAATCTGATTTTATAGGTGATGATCAGCCTCGTTGCCGCGAACAGATTATTGTACCGGGCACATGTGCCCAAATCAATTGCGGAGCAAGCTTTCCAGCGAGTGCACAAGCCAGGAACTGCTCTTGCCGACCAGCTTCTGCTCAGCGAAGCAGATGTGAATGCGATGTCGTCACTTGTGGAGAGGATATCACCATTAAACCAACCTCCTTGGGGGTTCATTAGTCCTCTGATATTGTACACTTTAAGAGGTTCCTATAAATGCTATCATGTTTAGTTCACATTCATGAACTTCATAATCAACCACTGTAATGGCAATAACGGTACTGGACTCTTTCGATTATCGAAAACTAGATGAATAAACAGTGGACTCTTTCTGCCTTTAAAATGCAATACCGTTCCTACAGCATGTTGCTTTTCATGATAATAGTAATATATAACAGCTATAAACAAGAGTTCAAATGACTACATCTTCTCAAATCACTTAAAATGATGATACATTATAGTTGAACTTAATTTTATATTGAAAACTATAAACAAACTATGATTTAAAAGAGTAAATAAAAAAGCAAAACGTCATCAATTTGTTTCAAAATTTTAAATAAGTTTTGGGCCGAGCTGTATCCAGGACAAATCCCGATTGTATCAGCATATTTTTTTACAAAAAAATAAAAAGGCTAAGACACAGACAGGCGTGTCTAAAATATATCCATATTGGATACATATCGGATACTAGAACTTTTCCAAAAATGGAGTATTTATGTGTTTTCTAGATTTTTTTTGATAATTTAATATCTAGTAAGAAAAAGATTTGAATCTTAAACATTTTCGTTGGAAACACATCAAAAATTGTTATTTGAATTATGACTCTTAATGGAGATATTGTTCAATTTTTTACATAAAGAGATCTTGGATTCACACCCTCCACCCTCACTTGAAGGGGGAAAAATGATTTGGCTTATTGTCTATATTTTCCATCATCAACCCCGCCTCATTTATTATTTTCCCCAAATATCCCCTACGACATGCTAACTTTTATAACTTCCTTTAAAAGGTTTTTTTTTTTTTTTTTTTTTTAAGTTTTTAATTTTTTAAAATTTTTGCTTCTCTTTCACACAATGTTTGAAGGGGGTTTTGCTGGAAAATTAAAAGGACACATTACTGGTTTTGAGGCTTGGGACACATAAAAAAAGTATCAAGACTGAGACACAACCTCAAATATTCATTCCTTTTAGAATTAACTCATTAAGTATAAGGAGATGCCACACATTTTTTTCTTAAAAAAAAAAAAACCACAAATTTTTAATATTTAATTGGTATTTGACCATTGATGTGCATGAAATATATACAATAAAATACTTACATATCTACATATTTAGCTTTACTTCTATGTTATTTTGTGACTGATTATGTAATATTTTTGTGTTGCAGGTAACAAGGGCTTTACATGCAAAGTGAGGCTAAGCCAATTGAATCAAGCCAACTTACATCCAGCCAGGCATGAATTCAAGAGAAGACCAACCCAATTAAATTCAGGTCCAATTCGGATTAGGATTCCAGCCTGGACATCAATTAATATTTTTGGCATAACTTTCGGCTCAGATGTCCAATCGAGATGATTCAAGTTGGGTTGGAAAGTTAACTTAAAGGGCTACAACTTTGTAGTTTACCAAAAGCCCGAATTCTGAGCTTAAATGGGCCGAAATCGTCGGTTAAATGAAGCCTAAAAATCTGGGATTTTCTCCAAACGGGAATTCAACTTGTAATAGGATTCCTTGACCTATTTAAAGGCTTTTTAGGGCAAAATTCAGGGGGGCTAAGGCTAGTGCTAGGGCTGAGATGCAAAACAGAAAATTGGAGCAAGAGGCAGTGCTGCATGTGGCTTCTCTGTAGCTTTTCTCCATGATAGCATTGTGACTATTTCTTTCTCTATTTTATTTGTCTAGTTTAATGTTTAGTATTTTATTCTTTTGTTTTATTTCAATTACCATGAGTGGCTAAATTTATTATTAGGGTTGAGGATGAAACCTTGTTAAAGATTATCAGCAATATTTATGTGATTTGATTTTTCCCACAATAGCTGTACTTTAATGATTTAAATTGTTCTTGCTTCATATCAATTGACTAAGATGAGATTCTAGATATGAGTTCAATCATGTTTTTCTCATGATTTAGGATTTGTCTTATTTAATTGAATGCTTGGTTTATTAATTCTTGATTATAAAATTGGATATCGTTTGTGATTTGTTTGTCAATGGATACAAGTTATGATTTGATTTTTAGAATTGGATATATCTTGTGATTTGTTTGGCTACGAATACAATTGATGATTTGGTTTTATACTTAAGAAGCGAAGAAGAACATGCTTTTGATTTTTGAAATAAGGATTTTAATGAGGATATTTTCCATGATAGCAAGATTGATTTCTAGATTATCATGTAGTGAGTTGGGAAAAATTAATGATCATAAATATATGCTGATATGACTTACAAGGGGGATTCCAAAACCTTAATTCCTTTCCCTTGATTGTTTACATCTTTTCATTGCTTTATATCTTTTGCTTAGTTTAACTATTTGCTTAATCTTATTATTTGCTTAGTTTATTTAATTTCAAAACAACCAATTTTTATTAAACTAGATTAGGATTAATTTGGTTTAGGTTTAATTAATTTTCCTACGTTCATTCAAGTCCCTGTGGGTTCGACCTCGTTCTTGTCAAACTATATTTCGGTACAGTTCGTACACTTGCGAGTATTTTAAAATTTCACAACAACCATTCAAGAATTTTGTAACTCAATTGTTACTTTCTTGTATTTTCAACAAAAAAATTTAAGGTTTAAATTCCTCTGTCTCATTTATTGAACGCTAAAAAAAAGGACTCTGACCAAAACAAAGTGACTTCCATGCCTCAGATCATGAAATCCAAATCTTAGTAGTTTCTAATTGATCTATTTCCTCCTTACTAATTGATTCTTTGTCCGTAGTAGTAGTCCATTTAGAGAGAAATTATTCAGTATAATATGGCTCTAATACTATATTAGAATAGATATATAAAACATACCCTTGATACTTTATTAGCAAAGGCAATTCAGTAATGATATATGATAAAGAATATAGAGAAGAAAATTAACGTGACCTTAAAGGTCTACATCCACGACAAAAAAAAAAAAAAAAAAAAAAAAAAAAAAAACCCTTGATGACTAATTTTTACTATTACATATGCATTTAATGAACCCATTGAAATGTATTCATATTTGGCTAAATCATGTTGGCAATGGCAACTCAATTAAAGATTATAATATTTATACTACAAAGGAGCATGATTACTTTACATTGCAATCCAAGTATAGGTTTAGATACAATAAACCTAGACTAGAGTTATATAAAAAGCTAGCTTGAACATTGATTAGGATTTGGTCTTAATATCTTTAACACGATAAATTCTCATAAGATATTACATACTTTTTCTTTTTTCTTTTTCTTTTTTTTTTTTGAGAGAAAGATATTACATACTTGAGAAGTTGAAAAAAATGATGATTTAATTATAATTGTAAAGTATACCATGCATCACTCTCAGTCTTAGCATGCACCTAATGCTGGAGGATAACTCAATGCATGCAACTGGAGCAGTAAAGGTAACTCAATTAACAATATAATAAATTCTGCAAATGCAAAGGGTCAGCGATCAATCGATTCAGAGAAAAACTCAAAGAAAATGAAGGTTGCATGCTGAAAAAACATTTAGTCTCAAATATTATATCCTATCATCTTGGAGAGTTGCTTCCATACAAATTATTGCAAGTTACTTTTCTACGTTGATCTGATTATTTTTACGTGATCCATGCATATACAGGCAATAGCAGTTGTAAAGGTGTCCGGAATATGCTATTGAAAGGAGGTTCCAGCCTTGTCGATCACGAGAAATGTCCTTTCTTCACCGCTGCTACAGTTTACAATAAGTTGACACATGAACCATAACCAAAAGTTTCCCACTTTAACTCTCACGGGCCCTTACTACTTCATTTTGGTTCAAAGCTTGGAGATAATCCAAAGCACATGAATCCCATAATAGCCAAACAAACACCGCCAAAGATGGACTATATATGAATGTGTATCCATGCATGGTGCTTTCAACTCGTAAATCAAACTCTAGCCAGGGTTAAGGTTGCACTGAAAAATGAAGGGGTTCAGTGAGTTTACTTTTTTGCCAGTTGTTTTGGTCTTTCTGTGGTTATGTGCTAAGGCTTGCTCACAGCCACAGCAACTCCAAGTGCCTTGTTTTTTCATATTTGGTGACTCATTGGTGGATAATGGAAACAACAATAGGATTCTTACGCTTGCTAGAGCCAATTACAGGCCTTATGGCATTGACTTTCCACAGGGTGCCACTGGCCGGTTTACTAATGGCCGAACTTACGTCGATGCACTAGGTAAGAGCATAGAGGTTAAGGTGATATTAGGAATATTATAAATTTTACAATATAAGTTTTATAGATTTTACTGTATTAGCTTTATAAACTAATGTGTTAACTTTTATACACAAAAAAAAAATAATAATAATAATAATAAAGAAATTTAATTATTATACTGTTGATATAGTACCAGTCATATTTATTGTAGTGTACGTAAGTTAAATGGTAAGCTTTTTGCAATAAATTTAGTAATAGTTTTAGCATTTACCTTGAAATTATGAAAAAAAAAAATGGTAGCCAGAAATGGTATGTGTCAATATATATTGAGTGGGAAGGCTTCACCTGTCCATTTTCCCTAGTAATTTGGTGCTAGTCATGGAATTTAAATGAAAATTGGCTTGAAGATACATTATCATGAACATTTTCCCTACTTAAATTTCTATAATACGGTTTATGCTAAGGTATGGAACTTATTCTTTTCTTTTCTTTTTTTTTTGAAAATATTTGCAGCTCAACTTCTAGGGTTTCCAAATTACATCCCACCCTATGAAAGGACTAGGGGCGCTGCACTGATTAGGGGAGTGAATTATGCATCAGGGGCTTCTGGCATCCGAGACGAAACAGGGACTAATCTGGTATATATAGAATCAATTATATATAATTGTTGTAAGTGGTAAGGTGGTGGGGGTTAGGGTGGCTTATATATGTGTTACATTTTGGTTCAAGTTGACATGAGTTAACATTAGAATTCTAACAATTAAATAATTATATTCCCCTATTTCTATTAGTTTAAATTTTTTTAGACAACTGATAATTTAACATGTCACTAGAGTAGATGATCCTAGGTTAGAACCAAATTTCCACCCTGCATCACATTTTAAAATTAAAGAGTAGTCTAGGTCTACACATGTGACAAGAAATATCGGAATAATGGTTAAATAATTAAATGAAATCCACAACTTCCTATAAGCCTTAACAATTTCGGGCTAGTGGTTAGAGCAAAAAGGTACAAGTGGTTCTAGCCAGAACCATTACACCTAGAAATTTTGGCTCAACCTGAGCTACTGTAGGAGGTCCTAATGCCTCTAGGAATAAGATATATGTGTATGCGTATTTTACAATCATTTATAATGGAAAGTGAATGATTTTTATGTGTTTATGTATGTGTTTGATAGGGCGATCACACGTCGATGAACCGACAGTTAGCCAACTTTGCAAGTACAGTGCAAGAGATGAGGAGGTTCTTCAGAGGAAACAACAATTCCCTCAGTAGTCATCTAAGCAAGTGCATCTTTTATTCTGGGATGGGAAGTAATGATTATCTTAACAACTATTTTATGCCTGACTTCTACACAAGTAGTTCAGATTTCACAGTACAAGCTTATGCTGCTGTACTTCTTCAGGACTACTCACGCCAGCTCACTGTAAGTTGGTGACTCCAAACTCTAATCACCCCATGAATTTGTCATACTTTAGGATCATAACAAGTAATATATAGCCAACCCTGATTAGTCTGTTGAGTATCCATAATTGACTCCAAAATTATGGGTCTAAAGTGTGGTTGTTATTATATTTGTTACTTATTTATTATGTTTATGACATTCATAATGACCATCTACATTTAAAGCCAAAGGTTCAGAGAGCTTCTCTACTTTCAAGTAGACTATACATGTGCAACCTTTATATTTAAGGTTACCTTTGAATTCTAATTACCAGCATAAAATGAGAAGGTAGCAAAATTATGTTCCCAACCCAGAAGGCAGCTTAGAAAAGGAGTTCAATGTTGACCAATAACATGAGCCTATTTTGGAAAATCAAATTTGCAGATAGCGAGTGAAACACCAAATGGTTGGGTTCCAAACTGAAATTCTTGTGATTTGTTAATTATAACTTAAGATTACAGCTTGAAGTACACATAAAAAAGCCCATAGCAAACACATTAATACTGGCAATTATGTAACTTTTTTTACATTATTTGAAATGAATTTCCTATCTCTCACTTGTTTAGAGGAATTTAAACATTTGTTCTTTATTGTGCAGCAATTGTATAGTTTGGGAGCACGGAAGGTGATTGTAACTGCAGTTGGCCAAATTGGTTGCATACCATATCATCTTGCAAGATATCATGGTAATAGCAGCCGCTGCAATGAAAAAATCAATACTGCAGTCTCTCTTTTCAACACAGGGCTCCGAAAACTTGTTGATCTTTTCAACGGAGGCCAGTTGCCTGGAGCAAAATTTGTGTACCTAGACTCATATCAGAGCACAAGCGATTTATATCTGAATGCATCCAATTCTGGTAATCTACTTTGCACACATATCCAACCATAAACACGGAGCAGCAATTATCAATTTACTAATTGTACATTCAATGATATATGTCAAAATTTGGACTTACCAGGTCTGTTGTTGGTGCCTAAAACATGATTTTTTTTTTTTTTTTTTTTATAGCTATTATATTAATATTCTTTGATCATATCCCCTGTTAGATGTACCAGGGCCCATTGCGCCCAAATGTGCCCCTAAGCTCGCAATTTTTGTAAGCTCATACTTGCAGGATAAGTAACCTAGTCCTAACATAATAGGTTTAGGCTAGGTTCTAAATGAATATATTCTAGAGTATGCGCTATATATTGCCTACATGCACTACCTACAATGGAAGTATTTAAACTGTCCATTATGTGGTATTGGCATAATTCCATATAATGTGGAATCTACATGTATGAATGATTTTAATTTTTGCTGTGTAGTAGTACAGGGCAAAACGTTGTTGGTGATATGATCTACATCTTGATTAGTAAAAATATAGAACCAATTAAGCTAAGCATTCATATTCCAAATGTAATAATGATTCACAAACTTATTTTAGAATGTATGACTTCTAACCTTTATTAGTCAGTTAAAAATGTTCTTCTAACAGTATAGTAACCCATGATGTTTTCATGCACTAACTTATTTAACTATGCTTTCAAAATTTTGGAAATGGTACAGGATTTGAAGTGATAGACAAGGGATGCTGTGGAGTGGGCAGGAACAATGGGCAAATTACTTGTCTTCCTCTTCAACAACCATGTCAGGATCGTCAAAAGCACTTGTTCTGGGATGCCTTTCATCCAACCGAGATGGCAAACATCTATTTCGCCAAGACTTCATACAGTTCACAAACAAAGTCGTACGCATATCCAATTAATATACAACAATTAGCAATGCTCTGATAGATTTGGAACTCACTCTGTGTCTCCTCTGAATTGGTATTGCTAGTACTGATGTTCTTTATGCCTTGTCATTTTCTGCAAATTCTTGCTTTTGTAGTAAATTCAAGAATGTACTTGCTTATTAAATCATCAGCTGAATTTTTCTGTTCTCCTTAATGAAATAAAGTCAAGTAATGCCCGTCTTATAGATGTTTGGACCATGTTGTCTACAAATTTCACAGTTAGAGATCAATGCAGAACCTAGACAATGCTCAAATTTTCTTTATTGCACATACCATTGGAATATGTGTTGAACATATCGGCACAAGTGAGATACTCCTATTAGAACATACATTTGGAAATGGAGTTCATTTAATTAGGAAATGTAATGTTAACTTATGAGGATTGAATGCTATCCTTGTCCTAAACAGGCTAGGATCCATCATTTCTATTTCATGATTTAGATTCAACATTAAAATCTAAAGATGTATCTAGTGTCACATTATTTAAAGTTTAAATGACAATAGAATGTAGTATATACACTATTAGATACAAGAACTAAAATTTGAAACGTAAAATAAAAGTCTGCGTCAAGCTGAAAAGCTTATTGATATTTAGATTCAATTGATTAAGAGGAAATAACCAAACTAATTAAGCAGTTGTAAACACAGCAAAAATACCATCAAAACCAAACAATCAAACTTGTAATAATAGTAGCAGTACACCCACAACCGTTCTCTGATTCTTTTTAGTTACTACTTCCAATGCTCAAGTGGACATAGGAAAATTCTGAATATAGAAGCATTATAGATTAAGGATACTATATTGCATGACTATAAGCTAACTAAAAACTAATTAGCATTATTATCAAGACTTGCAAGCTGCTCTATGTTCAATGGATAAATCTGGCTTTGGTCTCCACTGAAAGCCTTCCTTGCCATAATCACGTTCACTTTTTCTGTTGGGTGGAATGCGTCCCAGAACACATATTGCTCTCGGTTTGGACATGGTGTTTGGTACGGAAGACATGTTATCTGCCCTCTGTTTCTCCCAATGCCACAGCATCCACGATTTGTAACAGTTAATCCTAAAGAATACAAGTAAAACAAATAAGTTAATATGATTTTGGAAAATAACTAAGTTTCACCTAGAAAATAGCCGATGTGTGACTTTTAGCACATCCCCTCAATACAAACTTATCCAATTCAATTCATATAATCCGGCATCACATAATATATCTCTATATCATTAGTTGATAGCACTTTCACTAGTGACTCCTAGAAAGAAAAAAGTTTCCCAAAGTAATTATGAATTGGTTGTTAAAATACAAAAATGTTAAAAGGAATAAATAAATAAATAAAAGATGAGAGAGAGAAATAACTGGAGGGATTAAGGTAATTACCAATTTGGCTTGAACGACTTGTTTTTACATTTTTATTATTCAAATATATCCATTGAAAATACATACAGAGAAAATAGTAAAATAGGATAGGAAAAATATGAAAAAATCATGCATCAAAGATGGTTTGAGTATCAAATTATCAAATGCAGGTCCTTCATGTTTGGATTTGTTTATAAGTAGTCCACAACATATTGATGTCAACCCCTTTTATTTTCTAGACTAATAACACCCATAAAGTCACAATTTTTATATAGATGTAAACAATGGTAGTAGAAAGTACGTACCATAAGATCTAGAATTGGTGATGACGTCTTCAAACATACTAGCAATGTCAACGTAAGTGAATTTGGATCCTGGTAGATTGGTACTGAGCTGATTGATCATTGTCTTCACATTTGCATTGAATGGTGCAACAAGCTGGTTGACTTCGTCTGAGCAACGTCCAGCTGGGTTTTGGGCCAAGATGCTTGGAATGCAGCCCATCCACCCAAGCCCAGCAATTACAAATTTCCGGGCTCCCAGATTGTATATTTTCTGTGTAAGTAAAAAGTCACATTCACAAATGGATTTAGATTAATACCACTATCAATCAAGATACTCTTTCAGTCAATAAAAAAAAAAAAAAAATCAAAACACTCTCTTAAGCCTTCAACAGCCAAATGTATTTAGAGTGGCCCATTTGCTAAAAATGAAAATAATAATAATAACAATTATACCTAAAATAAAAGTGAGACTTTAAAAATTTATGCATAAGCGAACAAGTAATTTAAGTTTCTAAGAAAGAAGAAGCTAAACTAGAAGTAATAGAAATCGAGTTTCTAGTGATAGTCTAATAGTAGTGACATTTTTTGTTGTGTCTTATTGTGGTTCCAATCTCATATCTCGTTCACTATCTACTTATAAAAACTAATAGGAATCACTAAGCTTATGGGTGACCTAGTTTGGCAAGCCATGTAAAGCTAGACCAATTATGACACTATTCTAACTCATCTTATTTTTTATTTTATTTCTCTTTTTATTTTGAGTATCAAATGGTAAGGATGTGTCAAATAGAAGTACAAATGTTTGTTGAGGCTCCAATGGCTTAAAAAAGATCACAATTGTGTTGTTAAAGAATTATGGATGGAACATATATTGGTTAATTAACTCATATTTCCAAAGATTTGAAGTTCCAACTCTTTTAAAATATCCATATTTAAATGTGATTTATGGAGGATTACAACTATTAATTACAAGCTTGTGGGTGTTTTTGTATAAGAAAATAATTGCAAACAATTTAAGTAAATCTTACTGTGAGTTGCTGGCTATATTGTGTGACCAAGAGATCAGCAAATTGCTGTCCATTGTACTGATTCCGGGTTGGGAAATTAGGCATAAGGTAATTATTTAGGTAGTCATTGCTACCCATCCCAACAAAAAATATGCACTGTCCGATTGCCCGAGCCACATCATCAGCCCCAAGATTGGCTGTTACTTGATCAAGGGTGGTCTGGAAGTTGCTGATCTGTTGATTGAACGGTATGCGACTCATCTGATGAAATAAATGCAAAAATTATCTATTAAAAAAGAAAAATACAAAGACCATTTCTTTCAATGGAAATGAGGGACCGTTTTGATTTTTCATATTGCTTGTTGCTATTTAATGGCTACCATATACATAATAAAGCACTGTGAGTTTGCCATGACTTCTAAAATTAATGCATTTATTAGTGCAATGGCAATATCACATGTAGGTTGGCACTATTATATGGTTCAAGAATTGTGAAAAGTATAAGATAGAGGTTCAAGATGGTAGTATAATTGACAAACACATCAAATCCAATAGTAACATGTCCAAAAATAAATTAATTAAAGTATGAATGCAAAACATAGTGCCACATTGAATATAGGAAAACATGGTGCATACAAAGTTTCCGCCAGTGGCATCAAGGATTCCAGCAGCTGCTGAGGCATAGTTGACTCCATGAAGCAATTGGTCTCCTGAAGCTTGAGAGAATGCAGGAATCAAAGGAAGGCCAAGAAGCTCGGCTGCAAACATGTACAATACACCAATATTTGTGGTCAATTTAGGAGGAAATGAAAAGGAAAAACATTTTAGTAATATGCAATTAAAGAAAATACAGTTAACTATAAAACTCACAAAGAGGAGCAAATCAATATAATTAGTTTATTATCTTTTCCAAAGTAAAGGGAAAATGTAATTTTTCACAAATTTTTTTTTGGTTTCCTTTTTTATTCACATAAGTCAAAAATTTGAGGGATATTCTGTCTTTTTTCCCCCTCTGTGGAATATTATTCCAAAAGCCAAAATTGTCCCTTTAGTGCATGACACACAGAGTAGAGCTGTACTCAATAGCAACAAGTAAAAAAATAAATAAAGTAAATAATTTGTAGGTGAAAATAATCACATTTACAGAAGGGATAGGTTTGGTAGGTGCAAAGGAGGCATTAAAAGTTAAGAACATAAAAAGAACCATGTGACATTAATTCTTCTAAATGCTTTCCTTTATAAAATTTGTTTAATTGGCATAAATTTCTTCTTCGTCTAATCTTCTTTGGCTATCAACTATCTATTGGTCTTGACCAAAAGATTTATAGTTCAACTTCAAATAGTCTACTAGAGGTCTCACCCATGAGAAAATTTTGGGTTTGAAATTTGAATTCCTCACTCCTACTTGTTGTAAGGGAAGAAAACAATATTGTATTTTTCTACTGGTCTAAAGAGAGAGAGAAAGATCCAAAGAAAAATTTAAGAACAATAAACCATATTAAATTGAACTAACAAACATTGATAGATTCCATGACATTGCTTTTTAGGCTTCATGTGATCCATGGCATCCTAAGTTGAAGTCTCTTAACCAGTATCTTAGGGTCAACGTAAGATTCCTCAGGGTAATTAGTAACTACTCAGTGTGTGTGGACTGGAACAGGAAGACCACACTCACTCAGAATAGTTAAGTGCTCTTGGACACCCAAAAGAAGTGAAGAAAGCTCTGGTTCAACATTATCTAAATTCATGACAAGATTTTACTTGGTATTGAAACACATTCAAAGGTGAGCTAAGGTTCAAAGTCAGCTAAATGCATGACAAGATTTCAGTTAGTATTTAAACACAAATTCAAAGGACAGAGAGAGAGAGAGAGAGAGAGAACCTATTTCATCAACCACGGTATATCCATTGGAGAAACGACCAGTAGGGCCACCATCAAAATCAATGCCATAAGGGAAATAGTTGGCCTTAGCAAAAGATGGAAGATTGTTGTTATTGCCATTGTCAATGAGAGAGTCTCCAAATATGAACATGGCAGGAACCTTTGCACCACCTTGGCCTGAAACTGAACTCAACACCATGAAAAAAACAAGCAATGAACACAATAAAAACCTAAACTTAGCCATGAATATGGTTTTTGTCTATGTATCTGTGTACAACTAAAACTCTTTGTGAGAGAGAGAGATAGAGAGTTTGTGAAAGTTGATAAGTTTATGACTGAATGGGAAGATTTAATAGACATGGTAAGGTGGTTGTTGAAAAGGTAATAAAAGCATTCATCCGTTCTCTTCACTGAAGTAATTACTACACACTCAGAAGCAACCAACTTGCGTGCAGGCATCTCTTCATTATTTACCTCTTTCCCTTTTAAACTTACTTTTTTTTTTTTTTTTTTTTTACAAGATAGAATTCTACTCTAGCCTAATCTAAGTGAATATGTGTGTGAAGCTTCCTCCTGAAAACTTGAATCCCGGCTTTTACCCCCCACACCCCACAAGCATTTATACTTGTAGAGTGATCATTGCACCAAGAGTATGGGGTGGTTAAACTTACGCTTTTTATTAGCGTAAAATTTTTATATTTTTCCTTTTGCAATGAGATTTAAATTTTAGAGAGAGAGGGAGGGATAGGTCTAAAAAAGTAACAAGTTTTAAAATTTTAATCAATTCAAGTCCTTTGGATAGCATAGACTTCATATTTAACGTCTTTTCTTATTTTAGTTTTTGGCAAACCAGCTAAGATCTAACTCATTAAGGCCAATAAGGCACTTAATGCCTTTGGTGGATTCAGGGTTTTGCTTTGGTTTAGTATTCCGATGCATTGGATACACGTTACGTGTCCAAAAATAATTTCGTGTTAAGGTCAATATGGTTGTTAATGTCTTGGTTGGTTTTGCTTTTCTCCAATGTTACAATGTATAGGATACGAAATGTACACAAGATGTATCTAAAATTAATCACATGACAATCCTATATCACATCCAGTGTATTAGAATATTAGACAGAAGCCACATCTTATACTGTACTAGTAGGATAAGAAACAATGTTATGGCCAAATTAAATTACTTTAAACAAGTGAAACGTTCTCGTTGCTATCATCAGTGGCTTTTTTAGCGCAGACTTACATTAGCTTATAAGAATAATTCATTTTAATTAATTAAAAAAATTAAGGATTATTAAATTTTAATCATATATACTATTATCAGTTTCATATTGATCATTTGGCGTCACCTACCATGGACAACTTAAAGCCTCAACTGTCATATATGTTTTCCTCTCTTTAACTCTCTGTGCTTTGGTAGGGTCAGAATCACCATGTAAATTTCATGAGTAGAGATATTGCAGTAAATGTGTGTCTGTATTCAAAATACTTGGTCGAGAGTTCAATGTCAAACATTAATGTAATAATAGAGCTTTGTTTATCATGCGTCCAAATTTTGCTTTATAAATACAGGTTCAGATTACCATCTAACTGAAGCGTTGATTACTTTATTACAATCAGAAACAATAAAATTGTCAGTGTACAATTGGGTGCAATAGGCAGTTAGTTACTATAGTTTCAGTACGGCTAGAATTAATAACTTCCTAAATTCTAAGTACTAGTAAAAAAAATAAAATAAAATAAATAAATAAAAAAGACCTCCACTTTTATTGGATGCATCATATATGCAATATTTCCCTATTCAAAAGGCTTACTTTTTTCTTTTCTTTTTTACCTTACAACAAATGGGAAGAGTGATTTGAATCTTAGGTTCTCCTTGTTGGAATAAGTATTAACCAAATAATGTATTGGCCTATGCAAAATCTCAGTAACTCAGTGATGGTTATTGAATTCAATAAAATTAAGATTAATACAGAAGGAACATATCTTCGCGTTCAAGATCCTACAGCTGCCACCTATGGTATTTACTGAACCAAGATCTACCATAGATGATGAATACAAAGTCAGAAAAAACCAAAATCATTGAAATTGGAGAAAATTCTTTTTAAGACCCTTTGAAAACTACGTTTTAAATTGATGACCGCCAACCGCCAAAACCTTGGAAATCTATCTATTAGGGTGTAAGTATTAGTTTGTGTAAGAAAGTCAACACGCCAAAAAACTAAATGAAGAATAGCTGAATCTATAAGAGTCTCAAGCCTAAAAATGAAAGTTGGGGTTTTAGGCCAAGACCAAAGGTGCAAAAGAAAGAAGCTGATTGGTTTCTATAGAATGCTATTTACCCGTGAGGCAGATATGAGAGATATCTCATTAATTTCTTTCATGCAAGTTGAATATCTTACTGCCAAATTTGACGTTCCCCATAAAATTAGTTGAACTGTGTGTAGTGAACAAGTTATTGACTCTATTTAATGGAAAAATTCGTGGCTTCAGGCTCGTGTGTTCGTGGAAGGCTACTGCAGAAAATGGTCAGTTACGTGGTATTCAATGGGGATAGGTATCAACATGTATGACAAGTGTAGGTGAAGACTGAAGAGGGTTACTATTACTACGTGTGCGCGTTTGGGTGGAAATTAAAAATTAAAATTATTTCACTATTAAATTTTTTTTGTTACTGTTTATGAGTCTCACTACATTTTTTGATACTATTCATAGGTCTCACTACACTATTTCAACTAACTTTTACATTTATTACAGTACTTTCGGCAATAAGTTTTCAGTTTCAGCAAAATTAACGATATCTAAACACACCCGAAGTTTTCAATTTTAACAAAATAAACGATATTCAAATAGACACCGTAACATTGATCATGCCTTTACCTCTTTGACTTGAAAAGTGAAATATAAAAAACCAGAACAGATATTTTGTTATAGTGGAGAATACAATTTTTTTAAAGGATAAGTTCATGTTTCATCATTATTACTCTTTAAAAGTTTCTGTTTGCCAACATCATGTTCCAAGCTTTCTTTGGAGGATACCATGCCCTGAAGGAATTGCTTCAAACGTGTAATATGACAAGCTTGAGAGGCTATAACATTTCTCATATTTCAACTTCTGACAATCACTTCTAACAATATCCATGCATATATCAAGGCAAAATCACTTTCTAATGCACAAACTTAAGGAACTGGTTATCTTATAACATCTAAATATCTCGTAAACACAATGTTTTATCTTCTTTAATTCTCTCTTCCAACGTATTTATGCATCTCGCAGAGATCACACTTTGTTTTTTTGCGGGCACTTATCCATTGAGAAAACAATCCGACTTCTCAGGCATATATCGAAAGATTATAAGCTGCTGAGACATGGTGCAACAGAGTTGTAATAGCTCAAAGGGGAGAACATAAAATAAGTCATTATTTCTAAGTATTACATCTGAGAAACTACTCTTCAACCTCCCCTATAGTTACCGTTGCCAATTATAGATGGTCTTTGGCAGTAGCATCACATGAATCGCAAATAAATAATATATATGAATCACAGCAAACTCAAAAAAGTTAATTTACAATAGAGCACACTAGAGCAACCACGATATAGGAGATTCAAGGCTTCCACAATTTCATAGTGCAGTCTTGACTGCATGTAGCAACCAGATTCCTGTGTGGATGATGAGTGACGCAAGTTACACCCTTTTCATGGACCTGCAAAGTGCCCCCAAAAAAAAAAATCATATAATTCGGTAGACCTTTCACATGCTTGTACGCTTATACAAACAAACAAATAAATGCATGCACATAGAACCCCAAAGGTTTCAGCCCATACAATACAATGACAAAAACATGAGTCCAAGCCTGCATGCATAGCTTCAAAACTAAATGGATTGTGATTCAAGTCACATTTGGGGTAAAAGGACTCCAGGTGCTAGTTGAAAAGTATTCACTTGGTGAACACAAGTCAATTATGGATTATAACAGAAAGTATGAATTCATATAGAAGAGAGTGACGGAAAAGAATACAATACATGTGGCCAATCCTAACTAGTCTGTTAAGCTTCCTTAGCCAACCCAAAAATTTTGGAACTAAGGATTGATTGTTGTAAATAACTAGTTATGATTCTCAAACTTTATGGTAGATGGATCATTGTGCACCCTACAGCAATACAGTAACATATTATATACAAGCTTTTGAACTTGTCACCCCATATATGCACCCAAGTAAATGTGATACTGAAAGCATACCTTCATCAGATGGTCCAGTTTACCAGATTGATAGCTGAAACAGTACATATTCCTGCATATAATTCATGGATTACATAGCTGAAAATAGAATCATAAAAAGTGCTCGAGCTAAAGAAACAAAAACAGGAACAAGAACAGTTAACATAATGTTTCCACTTCGACTTCTGCAAAAACTCATAGCACATAAAACTTAATCATTACAAAAGCAGGAAAAAGTTTTTATAGGTTATGCTTAAAAAGTCATCAAAATACCTGTCTTCACCAACACAGTAAATCCAGTCCCCTTTTGGTGACACACAGGACGCAACAAAGTCTCCACCTTCTCTTTTACCAGATGAGAAGCTCTTTACAACCTACAACAAAACCATGCAGAAGAATTATAATAAATATGTATTATTTTTTAAAAAAATCAGTGCAATTTCCAGTATTAGAATACATTGGGGAAAACTTCTATGCTTCTATTAAGAATAAGTACCTGCCCTTGAAGTGTCATAATATATATAGACGATGTCTCATTACATACAATAATGTGATCAGTGTTTTTGGGGAAAAGATGAACAGAATTCACAGAAGCATCACCTCCCTAACAGCAAAACCAAAAGGCAGCAGTTAGGCACAAGAATAGTAAAGTGATTGAACTTTCAAAGCAAATTGACATAGTAAAATTGCTTTAAACCATGAGAAAGACATATTTTAGTACCCGTAAGGGAGGCGGTGGCTTAAATGTTTGCAGACAGTCCGTAGTCTTCATATCCCAGACCTACACAAAATAAAACTTAATCTACTATGCACTCAGGAGAACAGAAAAACCTTACAAGGGAAAGATTTGTTCAGCCATAAATGCATTACCAAGCAACTTACCTTTACTGTGCAATCACTAGATGCAGTGATAACACGATTTCCATCAGTTGTAAAAATAGCATCATTGACGCAAGATGAATGACCACGGAATTCTTTCAACATCTTCCCAGATTTCAAGCCATGGATTCTACATAAACAATACCTCAATTTCAATTTAATGTTTGAATAAGATTTATTATAAGAAAAGAAGATACAACTTAAGTATACAAATACAAAAAGTTACGCTGACAAGTTACAATACAAAAATTAGTTAAAAATCCTAAAAGTAAAGGGCATACCATCCAAAGCAGTTACCATATCAAAAAGCATTATGAGATAAGTTTTAGTTAATTCTGTGAGATTAGATAGAACCGAACCCAAGTCACTGGATTTTCCTACACACCCTACATACTACAAACCAGATCATGCATCCCAATTCATGGTACTTCCACATTCCAATTTGTCAAAATTGGTGATCCCAACATACTCTGTTAATAATAATTGAATAATTTGAGGGAAGTTTGGCTAAAATCTTATGAACGAAATTAGAGATATGGAGAAGGTGAAGAAAAATGTATAGAGAGATTTTTTTTTATTTTTTATAAGTGACGTATAATTTTATTGATATAAAAAAGTAGAGTCACCCAAGTATTACAGGGAGAATACTTATGAGCTTATGCCATATGATATTTGAACACATCCAAAAACCAATCCACAAATATAGAAAGTAGACATACAAGAGTAATTTGCTGCCCATTGGACATATAAATTTATGTACCCAGCTCCTACAAGCCCTCTCTTTTTAATTTTATTTTTTCTCATTGGTAAGTTATACACGCACTTAGGCTCCGCTTGGGAGGAGAGAATGGAATGGAATGGAAATGAATAAAAAGAATAATTTTAGAATATTCTTTCCTTCTCTTGTTTGAGAGTTTTAATAAGTCCATTCCCTTGTTTGGGAGTTTAAGTGGGAGGGAATGGAATGGGTTGGAGAGAACACTCATTCCTTTCTATTCTCTTAAAACCTCAAATTTTCATTCTCCCCGAAATTGGGAGGAATGGGAGGGAATGGAATTAAATTTAATGATTTTTTTATTAAAACTCTCAAAATACCCCTATATATTCAACCCTTTATTTTAAAATAGGGGTCTAATAGTAATATTGTCATAAAATGATTCCATTTCATTCCCTCCATGTTGCTCCCAAACAGGATTACTTACATCCCATTCATTTTCATTCCTTTCCATTCCTTTATTTTAAAACATCCAATCAAGGATACTTAATTCCATTCCATTCCATTCTTTTCCATTCCTTTCCCTTACTTAAATACATTCTATTCCATTCCATTCCTTTCCATTCCCTTATGATCATCTCATTCCATTCCATTCCATTCCCTTATGAACTACCAAGCGGAGCCTTAGTGAATATTGAACCACGCGGAGCCTTAGTGAATATTGAACCCAAGACCTCACCCTGCATCCCATCATTATGGGAGAATAAAGTGCCGGTTCATTGGCCCCACCAATCCTCTAAATAATTGCATTAACTCTCACTTGAGTCTTAAGAGAGGACACAAGTATGTGGAACCCTACTTGCAGCCCAAAAAAAACCTCCCAGGCCACTAGCTCCCTCAGCCCTCTATAAACTCCCTACTAGGAATGCTTCTCTCCTATTCAAGTTCTTCCAAAAAGCATATTGTACTTCATAAAACAGTTCATAACCACACAGTCACACAGCTATGGGGCAACTGCCAAAAATGAAAATCAATTGAAAAGAGACATAAAATAACAGAGATAACACATAAATATAGTATCACATACTACAAGTTAACATGCAAAACTATAAATGTGCCACAATAGAAAACATGAGCAGCAAAACTATAAGGTTATGTTTGGTAACAGTTTTTATTTTCTATTTTCAAAAACTTGTTTTGGGGAATATAAAAAAAAAAAAAATTTCTTGTATTTTCTTAAATCAAAAACATGTTTGGTTAGTTGAAATTAAAAAAATAGTTTTTGAAAAAAAAAATAGATGATACTAAAATATGTTGTTACTAGGATTTGAACTCTAATGCTAACTTATTAAATGAGACAGATTCATTCAATTAAATACATGTTTTCATTGACTTTTAAAAATTAGAAACTGAAAACAGCATTTTGCATGTTTTCAGTTTCTTTCACATATTGAGTTTTGAGAACAATTTTTGTTTTCTGTCCATTTTGGGTTGCCAAATAAGTTTTTTAGTCTCAAAAATAGAATTTTTTTTTGAAAACAAAAAATAAGAGGAAAAAACAATTACCAAACATATCCTAAATGTGCCACAATAGAAAACATGAGCAAAAAAAAAAACCCATGAACCTTGCAGTGTTGTCAAATGATGTACTTAGTAACTGGCTTCCATCTCGAGAGAAGACAATACTTGTGACACATCCAGAATGTGCATGTTCAAGACGACGCAAGCATTGGCCAGTCCTTATACGCCAAACCTACACCCAAAAAAAACGCAACAAATTAAATGGAGTTACGAAGTTCATTAAACTTCTAGATTTGAACAAGCACATGGGAAAATTTATAAATATAAACCAGGCTGGACCATATTTACAATCTGAATGGTTTATGGCTCACTTTATAAGCTTTTTACTTTTTAAATGATAAACTTGCTAGTTCGGTATAGTTCAAATTATTTTCATAATTTTCATTGACAGCCTGAATCATGAATAGCTTTAAAAAAGGCTACTAAAAAAAGGCTTCTAAAGTGAAAAAAAAAAGGCTTTTTGTTTTTAAAGGCAACTTTTCTTTTGGATAAGTAAAAGAAATTGTTTTTAAAGACAACTTGCTAGCCATATAGATTTTTTATATGATATATGGAGACACTGGACACTTGCTATTCAGGTTAGTCCATACAAAATATATATGTTGCTCACAAGTCAACGTCATGAATTCACCATTTTAGAAAGTACTAATAAATACTTGCAAAGTGTTGCTGGATAACATTTAGAGAACTATAACAAATCATAAACCAGAGTACACAAGTAATAAGGTCCACTCGAAAGAAATCAATTTGTACATCAACCATGCACACCCACTAAGATAAAGATTAACATATCATGCATCTTACAATAAGGAGATAAGTAGAAGAAAGATTCACCCTTAAGTTAATGAAACACAAATTAAACTTACTTTTATTTTTCCTTCTTTTGACCCAGTTGCAAGCATCTCAGAATCTCTGCTAAAATCAGCACAAAACACTGGATCCTCATGCATCATGAACCTTTCCTGCAGAAGATTATAGGCGTCAGTAGCAAACGATGACAGGGAAACCACGAGGAAATTACCAAAATCTACATATCAAGACATAGTATTTACTGTCACAATGATCAGTCATCTTTACATGTTAGCATAGCATTGTCAAAGGATAAATATTCTACATACTTGATGCAGCACAAAATTAAAATATATATATATATATATTAATTAATTAATTAAAGGGTTACCAGTTACTGTTCACACAATATTGTTGCTGCCTCACTTGTAGAACAAACAGTATCCTTTGTTTCAATAAATGATTTTATTCATTAAAAGAAAAAGGAAAGGAAAAGAAAAACAATAGCCAAGCAGCCTAAACATAATATAATGTATATATGTTACATTCAAGCACAGGAAATAACATTCATAACTACCATATGAAGATGAGAAAAATAAAATAAAATAAAAATAACCATGGCTAAACTACATCTGTGGTCCATAAAATATAGGGTAGGTTCCAATTCAATCCCAATATTCTAATATTTCCAATTTTGTCCCTAAAATTTTAATATGGAACGCCCATGGTTTGGAAGGGAAATTTAACAAAGCTATCATGTTCTGATGACCAATGTAATATGATAGATAGAATGAACAGTTAGTAAAAAGGGAAATGTAAAAATTAACTGTAAGAGCTTTGAAAAATATGCTTCTTTCTTTTATGCTTCTTTTTTTCTTTTCAGCAAGTAGCACATTATGACAGCCAACCCCAAAATGCTCGGATCAAGCAACTACCAGCCACATTTATCTTCTACACAAAATCAATGAATGGTTTTCTAAAAGCTAAAAAATGAAAATCATGCACTGGTTCCTAGAATTTAGCAAAATTATATATATGTCTACTCACATCAGCCTGGTACTGAAGATCCTTCTTGAGCTTCCCACTGATGTAATCCCAGACCTGAAAGTGATCATATGTCAGAACATTCAAATTTCACAAACTTTTGACAAAATGAGAAGTATCATAATTATATAGACCTCAACAAAGCCATCAACAGAGCAAGAGACAAGAAACTGTCCATCTGGCGAGAATTGAGCAGATTCTGGGTAATTTTTTGTCCCAAACTGCAAAACACACCACCAAACACATCAGATCATAAGTTTAAGACTACCAACTCAAAATTATATAGACTAGAAACAAAATACAACAATAAAAACCAAGCATTGGTCCCAAAAGTTTGGGGTTGGCTAGACTTGAAATAAAATGCAAAACAAATATAGACATAGAAACTATTTTCTAATAAATTATGTAAAAAGCACAGTACAAGACCACAAATATGTTATAAAAATAATTGAATAAGCAGAAAATGCCGCAACCCTAGAAGTTCTCCAAGAAAAAAGGAAAAATAAATAGTAATAACAACAAGAAAAAGTTGGCTCCCAAGATAACAACTGTCCAAAAATAAAGCAAAGGGAGTGAGGAAGCAGATGCTCACAGTTAACCATTAAATCTCAAGAGACTAAAATCCCTAACTGACATGCTCTATATGAGATGATGCTTAAATTATAAAGCAAGGCACACCTCATCATAATATCTATTATATGCCACCTCTTGGTCTTTCACAGTTTGTTTAAGGGAAAAGCTAAAGCTACTACCAATTTTGCAACAAAAGGCTTACAAACTAACATGCAGTGAATTTGATTTGTACTGCATCAGCCACAAAATAAATAAATTTCTTAATTACTTTTTTGTTTTGTACTTTAAAAGTTAACAAATCAACTTATAAGGTCTATGTAGTAAAAGTTGCAGGATCTGTAGCATTACTCTTTGTTTAACTGGTGAAGATACATATCATTAATTTATCATCCTCTGGGTGTTCAAGTGAAGACTGGGATTTTACTTCAATCTCAAACAAAATTAGGAATTTAATACTGCCACACACATTTGATACAGCTGTCAACCTCTTTTAGCACACGACAAATGTAGTCTTGTCAATCTTTGCGTGTTTCAATAGTACTATTTTTATCAAAGAAAAAGAGGAGTTAAAAAATAAAATACAATCTCAATAATAACTAGAGTAAAAAAGAAGATTACCAGACTCAAAAAAAATAAGTTGTTGTAAAAAGGGCAAAATGAGCCATTTACGACAATTCAGAGTAACAAAATTTGGAACTTACCATCATAAAGGAGAAAAGCCAAATAAAACATTTTTCTACTAAAATTATGATATAGTCCACTCAAAAATTATGATACAATAACAACAAAGATTGCACTCTCTAAAGTATCAACCAGAAAATACAACAAACAATCAAATAAAATCCATTTGCAAGATCCATTCAGTGAAGCTGTCATTCCCCACAAGCAAGAATATAACAAAAATTAACATTGCAAATTATAAATTAGAAACCTGATAAAACACCATCAACAAAAAATTAAAAAAAAAAAAAAATAACATACAATTTAAACATTTGTAAACCGATAAAAGTTCACCTAAATTACATATCAAAAAAATAAAATAAAAGAGCACCTAAAATTGTGTCGAACAAAGACATATACACCTCACCTTCATTGTGTGTGCAAGAGTAGTTGGATACATGTCATCCACATCTTGTTTCATAGCAGCGGTTCCTCGAAATAAGTCGAACTGTGTTCCTGGAGGAAGTAATCCTGAAAGAGAGAGATGGAGATGCTTTGCTAAGATCTAGCTTCCGGGCATATGTGTTTCAATGAAAACGATGCACTTGTGGTCCCCAAACATAGGTAGGCATAAATAAAGCACTTCAAATTGAAAATCCAATCATTGTAGTCAAAGGGGAGCCGGGTGCTCGCCTAGGTGCCCAGGTAGGGTGAGGCGCCACTAAGGTGCCTTAAAGGCTCTAAGGCAAGGCGCCTTTAGAGCCAGGCGAGCAAGGCGACCGCCTTAATTCATGAAAAAGGCGCTGAGGCGAGACTCAAAAGTTTTTTTTTAATTGTAATTTTTTATTTTTTTATATAAGTTTGTTATGAAACCTACTATTAGATTATTAATTTAAAAAGCATAATATTAAACATATTGATATTTAACTTAATTTACAAAAATTTGTTGTAAAACCTATTGTTATGTAGAAGCCTGTTGCAAAATCTATTGTTAGAATAACTGATTTGAGCCTAAACCATGTTAATCCTATTTGAAATAATTTGATAGACCTAATTTCTTCATGCAACACATTAAATAACACTTCATTATAATATTTTAATACACTAGCTACATATGATTTAAGTTCTATATGTATAATAAATATGTTAAGAATTTGGCGCCTCGCTTTGCTAGGGCTAGCACCTTTTTGTTGCCTCATGCCTCAGGCAATACAAGGCCTTGGCACCTTAAGTTCGCCATTTGCCTTTGACCACCTTGGATCCAATTATCTAAGAAATAAAAACTGCACTACACATAATTACATAAAATGAAGCAAGAATTAAATGCTTTTATTGCAACTTGAATTGTAGGGTGCAAATAATCATCCAGTTCTAGTGCCCAACAAATGGATAACAAGATATGAAGTTTTTTTTATAAGCGGTAACAAGAAATAAAGTTTATATCAAAACGAGAGAGAGAGAGATGTAGAAATTCAAATATCATATTCACAAGAACCCAACTAATCAAAGTTTCCTCCAAATTTTTTACCCAATTAAAAAAATAAATCTAAAAACCTTAAATATATCATGACATTTTATGCAAATCTTAACCTTGGTTCTGCTGCCACTTCAGAGCCTGGCCAATTAGAACCATTAATCGTGAAGGTGGGACCACAGTAACTTCAGCAGCAAGAGCTGAAAACACAAAAGAGAAGAACATTCATTGATATCCAAACAAAATAAAATAAACAGAGAAACAGGGATTTAAAGTTCATAAACATGCAATGCCTAAATCCGCATATTTCGGTTTATATCAATGATCACTATATAATCAGGGTAATGGAGATTATAAGGGTCATTATTGTGCCTAGTCATATTATAAACTTTGTAACTACTAAAATTTTAATTGTAAATATAATGTTCAAGAGAAGAATATTTCTCATTCATACATAAGATTGATTGAACTCCATACCAAATTGAATGTTAATTTCTTTTTTTCTTAATAAACATTTTATATATGTTTTGCAATTAATATTCCCTTCCACAATAATTGTAACATTAATTAATATACATCCACTGTACTAAGGTTGCACCTATTTTTAATTATCAAGGAAAATATCAGTTCATTTCCAATTAAGACAAAAATTAAACTGAAAGTACTGTTCACAACTTCTACATGATTGGAAATCTTCACAATCATATCTAACGACCACCAAAGAAATAGAGGAGTACCTTGAGCAATTTGTGCACGCCGTTTTTCTTTTGTTGAATCTTGGTAAGCCTGCCAGATAATACATTATAAGATGCGCAATACAAAAACACATCCATAGAACTTAAATCACCCCAAAGTCCTGTCAATAACTAATCAAAGATAACAATGAAAACCTTTTTCTCAATTCAAAGATTGGCATTCTCTTTCTAGGCAGTCCCACATAGAATGTGATAAAAGCCAATGCAGGCCATCAAGACAACAAATGAGAAGAGTACATATAAAGCACAGATTTCTTGGTCCAAGCAGCATAATGTGGTACACCAATATTTCACCTCCAGCATACTTTGATGGGATGATGAAAAAGCACGTGTATAGAATCATAAGGAATAAATATGAAAGTCACTTTTTTTCTCCATTTCCTAAATAGCCGCATAATGTGAGTGAGGTGAACAATCAAAACTACTTGAAATTTTCTTTGACATCATGATGAAAAAAAAATATATATATATATATATATATAGATATGGGATACAAAATGATTTTTTTTTTTTTTTTGGGTACTGAAGAAAATTTGTTAAACAAGTGTTGAAATTATATAAAGCTTATAAGGTAAATCATCTGATGAAAAGCATATAAGGGTTCTGCTAAATAACTACATCAAGTACTACTAAGTAGCCATATAAGATACATAAATTTCATGGCTAAATATAACTTTCACAGCTAAAGATCTACTTCCTGTTAAATGTAACACTCTTTGAATATAAGAGTCTCACTATTCACCAGATATTCTATTGATTTGTGACATTCTTGATGTTGCTTTCCAATGGACTCCTAGTCATCTAATTCTTTTTTCTCCCATTTTATGGGAAATGTAATAACATTACTACAGAAAGTAATGAAATTCAATAAGGAGTTCTCCAAAGGAAGATATTCAAAACCAACACAACCATAATAACAATAACATAAAAGACTTTCATGACATGAAAGATGCAAATAAACAGCACATCAAACAACCACATTAGTACTAGCTACTAACCTCATTTGCATCAAAGTAAGTTCTGACTAGGAGATGCTCAAGTCGCAAATATCTTTCAGGCTGCTCTTGCTTCATGACACCCATTGCCTGAGTTTGCCTTAAAATAGCACGTGCAGTATCCAATTCTCGAAGTTCAATCATTTCTAATACAATCTGCAAAATTCACAAGAATAGTAAAATCACAATGTGTCTACTAAAATTAACTCAAAGTTAAGCTAAACAGTCTATATATTTCATACTAATCTGCAACAAGAGCATGAAATTAACCTGGAAGAGATAATTTTGGGATCAGTCTAACATACAGGTCCAAACACAGATGTAACTCTTTCGACCCAAAGCCAACCCAACTTGAAAAATCATATTTTAAGAGCATCCAGAAACTCCTACAAGGATAGAGAAGAGCCAAATCTGAGAGAACGGCATCCATGGAAACGAAAATCATAGAAAAAACAACTTGTGTTTATGAAAACAAGTTCCATCCCCTAATATACTACTTTCTTCTCTCCCTCTCTACAAACCAGATCATATGGTAAATCTGCCTTACAATCTACACTGCACCTGCCTCTTCCAAACCTATTTTGACAATAACCTATCAACACAAAGACTAATCTTGCATCACTCAAGATATTCCTTTAGAGAAGAATTCCACAACTTTAGCAACCAAGGAATGTAATAGAAAATGATCCACAGCCTCTCCAACTGTTTTATAAATACAACTCTACCAGCGATGAATGACCCCTCTGACAGATGTTCAAAGAATTCTCCAAAGGACGCAGTTCAACTTCAACCAAAAGATGCAACCCCAAGTAAACATGAAAAGGCCAAGGTAAAGAAAACCACTAAGTTCCCTTGGAACCCAATAAGACAACCTCAAACTTCCGGCTTCAGCTTGGTAATTAACAAGTCATATCCTCGCCCACCGGATAAGTATCTACTAATAAAACTGATCAAAGAATCAAAAGCTGTGATGCATGAATTTGGGGGAGGATGGAAGTTGGGCCGAGTCTTTCCATTTTTTCCCAAGAATTTTGTGCATAATTTAGGCTACTTTCTGTTCATTATTGCATACATGAAGCAGTCCATTTACTTAATAAAATACTATTACTTATCCCAAAAAAATATCAAAACAAAAGATTCTTATTGAAACAACATATTCTTATTAGAACTTGCTTTATTTTTTGATAAATCAAGCCCAATAATAATCTAACCATGTTAACAATGATTATTCAGGTATCCTTTTCTTGGGCATGCTAATTAGTCATTCTCTAATCATAAATTCTATTGGAGTAAAATTACATCACCATTGTAAAATTCAAAAAACCTAATAAAAAAAGGCATTAACATGACATAAAAATCAACAAACCACAATGTCAAATAATAACGAAACAATAAAGATCGCATCAGTGAGTGGCGTTCTATTTACCTGCTCATACAAATCCTCCAATTTATTCCTGGGAAGCTTGAGCTGAGACACTTGAGGCAGTATCGCGTCCCACCTCCCGCTATTGATATCAGCAATAAAAGTTTCCACGCTGTCCACAGTATTCAAAGAAACCTGGCACTCGCTCTGTAACGTCTGGAACGTTTGGTGCAAAGAATTCTCTTTGCAGAATTGGAGCACAATCTTGATCACACTGAAAGGAAAACAACAAAAAAAAAATTACAACATCGCATCAACATCTCACACACCCATATCTAGTTCCCTCCATCCCCGTTACATATGTTTGAGAATACAGACAGATTGATTGGTCTCGACTCGAGTATGGGGTCATACAAATTGTAATACATTAATACATATCACAAATTCACTTCTTTTTGTGCATAATTTTGAGTAATTCTTTTGATAAATTTTTCTTACTTGTCAAAAAAAGTAAAATTTAAACAAAACAAAACTTTTACTCTATATGTGAATCAAATCAATGTCACATACATACATATACACACAAATTGAGCAATAAAGTTATTAGGTTCTACAATTACACATACTTAGCTTAATATATTACACAGTGGGCAAGAACTTAAGTTAGTGAATAAGGCGAAAAAAATCTGTTCCTACCAAACAGAGACCGAAATCAACTTCTCCTAAAAACCTGTTTGGTTGCTAATAAAAGCAAGAAGGAAAATAAAAAAGTTGAAAAAACTTACTCTCGAGCTTCGATTTCGAGGAACGACATTGTTCTCTGCGAGTGTTGAAGAACGAAAAATCGAAGTTAGAGAGAGAGAGAGAGAGAGTTTAGGGTTTGAATGTTTGATTTTAGCAGAGTGACTACTGGGGTGGAGGGTGGAAGATTATATATAGGTGACCTGAAGTGAATTGGGGCCCAAATTTTGGCCCAGCGTGTGTCCACGATATGTCGGTTTATTAATTATAAACGAGAACACGACATGCCGTTTGTGGAATTTCTATCTTAAGGTTGTATTATGAGACTATTAACTAGATAATGTCCCACGCAAAGCACGGACACTTTGCAATTTCATTTGAAAATAATTTTTATGTTTTCTTTTTAAGATCCATATATAATATTCATTTTGTTGTATAGAGTATTTATGTTTTCCCAAACTATTGTTGAAGGCTTTAAAGCTCCCTTTTCTTAATTCATATTTATAATTTTTCTTATTCTAGAAGTAGTTCCAAACTATTGATTGGCTTTTGTTCACTAATATTAATATATGAGATTGAAATTGTGTAGTTCTTAAGCATTTCTAGGAGACCATACCATATTATAAATAATATGTAGAAAAATTGGAACTAAATCGCAATTACAATATACAAAATAAGGTATAATGAAAATACTTACTTTCCAAACTAATAGTATACCCTTTTCTTTAATTAGCTTTGTTAAAGTATCCGTGTAACTATCCTCAATGTTCATATTCAAAATATTTTTAGTATTAAATAGATTTGTGAAGCAAGCTCCCAAGCGTTCAAATATAGTATAAGGAAATTCAGCAAAAAAAAAAAAAAAAAAACATATAGTATAAGGAAAATTGCAAAAGAAAAAAGGAAAAAAATCCAAAAGATTTTGTAATATTTTTTAAATTCATATAAAATAACTTCATGTTAACTATTAACATATTTTCTCAAATTTATTAAATTATAAACCTCATTCATAATTTTAAATACAATTCAAATAGTTCACACTAATAAGGGAAAAAAATTATTTCATTTATGTGTGTGCAATACAATACATTAGTGTGTGTGAAAAAGCCCAACGTCATATGTTGGGCCTGTGGCCCAGTTTGAGTATAACTTTCTGTCCGAAGAGGTTGAAAGGATCAATGCTTTGCCGTCCTGGCAAAAATTCAACCAAGGAAGGATTATTATTGCGTCCGAAGACAACCTAGCATGTCCGAAGAAGTTCCGCTCGTCAGACCTCCAAAGAACTTGATCAAGCAGAAGATTCCTCAGAGGGGAGTGCTGGGCATTCCTAAGCACGGAGATATCCTAAAATATCTTACAAATAAAGCTGTCATCACCGCATTTAATGCACTGCAACAACTTTCCTAGCCGCATTTATGTGGAGAAGACACCTGAACAGTGAAACCTCAGCCACTACCACTCACTGCAGATTAAAGCAAACTCCTGATGTGACTAATACTCAAGTGGACGCTCAGATGAAGGACAAGTGTGCGGTGAGGATGAGAGAAAAAGGTGTATATATAAAGAAACATGTCTAACATAGAAAGGGGATTTTTATTATTTTACGAAGGAGAAAAAGGCAAGACCTCTTCGGATTAAAGATACTTTTATTGAATAATCGCCTGAGTGCTTTCTTGCCTGTTTCGTTTGCTTGAACCGTTGCTAAATCCATATCCAGCCCAGCTGTTCAACCCATTCTCTACAAATTCATCGTTGGGGATTTGTTGGGCTTGTAACACGGGAAGTTATTGTTTAGCCCATCAAATTTCATACCCTACAATTAGTATCAAAGTAAAAGTAAAAAAAATACAAAAAAGACTGATGTAGAGAATAATTTTTTTTTAAAAAAGTGAAGTGTTGAAGGTTGAAAGAATAGTTTATAGTGACATATATATCTATCAAATCAAAAGTCTCAAAGCCCATAAAACATTCTTCATTGCTTCAACCTGTTAGCAAAAATCCAGTCACACATTATCATAAACCCAATACAAAAGCTTCGATCAACACCAAAAATCTCAAACAACCAAAGACCCATATCCAATTACAAAACCCACAATGACCTTTGACCTCTGCATCAAAACCACAAGTCGTTTACATCCTTTCTAGTTTGGAGAATCTCCTATGTACATTTGAGTTAGGATGATGTAAAAGACTATGGGCAAGGGTATGTAAAGGAGTAGAAGTGCAAGAGATGAAAACCTAAAGAGGAAAAAATAGTCTTGAAATGATATACCAAAGAAAATAAAGAGTCATTATCTTTTAATGAGGTCTCTCTTTTTATATATATATATATATATATTGATTGATTAGTCGGTAACCTTCTTTTTAGTTATTACCCCCCAAAAAAAAGAAAGTCAGTAATCTTCTACATATACTTAATAATTAATTAATGAATATTATTCAAGAAAATTTCAAATTAGAGAATTTGTAGAAGAAGAAAAATACCTAAATTAATTGGGATTTTTTTTTTATTGAATATCAATTCAATTAGAATTTGTTAATGTTGGATTGCTTTATTAAAAAGACAATAATCACTATGAGTTTTATATGTATAAATTAAGAGTTAGGGTAGAAAAGATTTGAAACATAAACATTTTCATGGAAATATCAGTAATTGCAAATTCAAGTACAAATTTCTTCACGAGTTTTTTTTTTTTTTTTTTTTTTTTTTTTTTTTTTTTTTTTTAAGAATTCTTGGAGAGTTCTTATTAGTTTAATTTTAAATTAACACAATTTGATACTATTGGTAACTTTGAAAACTAAATTAAAATATATATATATATATATATATATGAGAATGGTGATGTGAGAAATAGCAATATTAGAAAACAGTCAACAACACACATAAAATATTTTCCTTTATAAGCAATAATTGGTCTTCCAAAGGTTTATCTAATTTTGATACAGTCCAACGAAATCTTAATTACATTAGTCTCATTCTAATTTTGGTCTATCCAATACTAAAATGCTAGTCTTACCCATGTTTAGGACATTTTGAGAATATAAACGTTTTCAAAAATCTAAAATAGCCATAATGATTTGACTACATGGAAAGTATAGTTTATTTCCCACTAACTATAACTAATGGCATAGTACCTCTCTTCCTTACCTTTATAAATTATGATCCTTATCATTATTCATTATTATTGTTTTACTTCTATGCGCATCACTTTCAAATTTCAATCCCTTGTAACTTTTTAGCCCTCGAGAAATGTTCTAACGCAAGAGTTTTCCCAATAAAAAGGAGCTTGAGATTATCAAAAATCAAAATTGGTGCCAATTCCCCGAGTCACGAAGTGGTAATTAATGACGGATGGCACTAAAAAAATGATTAAATTTGGGCTTTGCAGAATTGGCAGTGATGGCTCTTGATCTAGGTTGTATATCACATTTTACTATCCTTTTTTTGGACAACCAAGACAATGCTACGAGGCGTGGTCAAATTTTTTGATGCTAATTGAGAAAATGCCTTGGAATTAAGGGCTAGATGCATGCCTTTGAAGGAATGAAATCAAGGAGAAAATTTTTATGCAAGATTTAACTAATCATTAGCAACTAATTTCTTTGCTAGTTCCCTAGCTTTTCAGGCTGATCTGTTTTTGAGAGATTTGTCACAAAAACCATCTTCTTTTGTGTGTGTGTGTGTAAATGGCTTCCTAAGCAAATGACATAAAGCACAGCTTTCTCTTTAATTAGGGACTGACTAAGGAAATTACTGGTCCCAACCAAAGACAATGTTACGTTTGTGAAGCACTATCATCCACAAAGTGGGGGATATGAATACATGAGGGTGCATGCTAAGGAATTCTAAGAGCGATAGCATGTACTTTGGGAATAGCATGAAACGTGAATCACTAAGGAATATGTGTTAAAAGACAAAGATTAAGGGGATTACATTCTTGGTGGTTCGACCCTGCATTCTCCCGTTGAGAAGACATGGGCACATCATTTGAACTACAAGATTCAATAATACTATAATAGGTACACATCAATCATAATTTTTGATAATTTGACCCCTAGACGTGTTTACAAAAGCTTTAGATTCTAAAACTACTGTGTTGGAACCTTAATTATTCTTCATTTAGCAAATAATTTCTCTAATATTATAGTAACTTAAAGTAATGTAATTATATGTAGATTTCTCAAGCAGTTATATAATTACATAAAATTGAATCATTTTTTTAATTATAAAAAAAAAAAAAAAAATATATATATATATATATATTAAAAAAAAAAAAAAAAAAAAGGGAAGAAGAAGAAGAAGACAAAGTTAAGTCATTATATACACCGCCTAGGCACCTAATATTGACCACATCTAGTTGAGATTTTAAGAGAGGTGACTTGGAGATATATACAATTCTACCATCCACATTTTACATAATATGACCTCATGGCAATCTAATACTTTCTTTAAATATAAGAAACTCATTATATAGAGATATATATATATATATATATATATTTATAGCATCACAAACGAAAATTGGCGTTGTTGGTGGCCTTTTGCTCTACTTCACTCAATATAAGCCCTCAGGTTGTTGGTGGGCTTTTGCTCTACTTTTTTCGAGTTTTTAAGGTATATACCTTAAAAACTCGAAAAAAGTATAAGTAGTCAATGAATCAATATAAAACCTAGGTGGTTAATGGCATGCAATCATGTATAGATTTATTAAATTGTGTTGAGAGTGAGGGAGAGAGAGAGAGAGAATTAACAAGTTATATTGCAAACAACACCACAATATCCTACGTACCATGCATCAAGTTATATAGTACTAGAATTAATGGCAACCCATTGTCAGATAATTCTATCCACTGAGAACATAAAGATTCTACATTGACATAATACGTACAATACTGCAAGGAATCTAGGTACTTATGATTACAAGCGTTGATGAAGTTGGAAGATAAACGACACACCTTAAATTAAAAACATACAACAAGAATGCTCGATGATTACTGTTCAGTATATCATATAGAGCAATCCTATACCTGAAATATTTCATTCTGTATTGTTAGTGGGTACGCAAAATTAGTGGTATTTGGTGCAAAGTCAGTCATTCCAGTATTCTCTTCTATCTGCAAAAAGAACAATCTCCATGTCAGTTGGTCGAAGATTTTTTTTTTTTTTTAATTTTTTTTTTCCACACAATTTCTTTCACAAAAATAATGGCATACAATTGGCATCATTCTTTCATTACCTTATCTTGTAGGTACTTATTCGCAGCTTTCAGTATTCCCTCCTTCAATAACCAGAGAAAGTAAGTTCCTTCAGTAAACATAAAATAATAGTGCACCTTCTAGTAGTTTAAGTAAGAAGTCATTAATGACTGTTTTTAAGTGCTATATTTAAAAATAAAAATAATGAAATATATGTTTTTAAATGCTATATATTAAGTTTCACAATTAAATCAAGTAATTTGGTTTCGCATAACAATGGGTTCTACCATTCACGTAAATCTTAAGAATCTGTACCTAAATTTTATCAAAAGAGAAGGAATTTTTGGTTCCAACTAACCTTATTCCTCAAGAGTTGAATTTCTTCATACATAATGTTCATCTGCAATATATGAACTTATTAGTTCAACACTTCAAACTAAGAAAGAATATAAAGAACTGGCATAACAGCTGCACTTAAACAATTTTAGTGTAGAAGATATGGATACCTTTGTTGACCGTATGTTACAAATCCAAATCTCGAGGTGCTTTTCAAGGACATCTAATTCATCCAAGGTCATTGTCCCAACTCCACCTCCAAACATATACCTGCAAGCATGCATGCTATATCTTTCATGTTTAATTTACATAATCTTCTGTCTCATAATTTTGCCCATCGAGTCTCTTTTTGTAAGATTTGGGATCCATTTCTATCAAATCTATCCCTATTTGAGCTGTTGTAAATGCTGATGGGTTGATTCCCCCAAGTCCTTCTCTTGTTCTTCAATAAGTTTATCCTTATTTATTCAAAAAATAGTAGTAATAATAACTCTTAATTAACACTAATTGACTTCTTTTATTTTTCACACACAAATTATATTTCTTTTTTGATCTTTGTCATGCCTACTAAAGCATTGAGGCAACATAAAGCTGAAAACATTTATATGTTCTATTAATGCATAAATTATTTTCCATTGAAACACATAGACCATGAGATGCATAAAACATTTTTTGTCTCATCATATGTTTAAAAATCAACAAATACGTTGTTATACATTGAATACATCCAAACCATTAATCACGATTGCCAACTCTTAAAAAAAAATAACAAAAAATAATCATTGTTAAAATAATAGTTAAATATCTAAAATCATTATTTCTTTTCAATTTATGGTTTTTTTAGACAAATGCTAGTTTATCTTCTTTTACTTTTTAGACAAATAGTAGTTTATCAACTATTACTCTCAAAAATCCATTCTCGCATATATGATCAAATCATATGACACTTCAATTCATCTCAACCCTAATTTATTTGGATTTCACCATTTTGCTTAAAAGATTCTCTCTCTCTTTCCCTAACAATTTGATAACCATGATTAATATGAATAGATTATGTACATGTTTGGTGTGAAGTTACTAAATTATTCCTTTAATTTTTTTAAAATATCATGTGATATAATGGAATGGTATCAATATAGATTTTATTATAAGAAATTCTTTAAAACAAAAATACATTTGAATATGCTAAAAGCAAAGGTCACGAATAACATGCATATAAACTAAAATCATATTTCGTTTCCCTTGGCTTTAAGAGACAAGACAAATATTATTAGGCTTTGGGGAGCATTATGACACTATGTTTTTTTTTTTTTTGGTGGAAAACATTTAAAAAAAAAAAAACGTTTCTTATACTTTCTAATGTTTGGTAGGACAAAATAACCTAAATAATTAAAAAATATATATTGTAATCAATAAAAAGCAAGGCAAATAGAGAAAGTTCATTTTCCAAAATTTTACATAGTCAATAGTCCATTACAAAATAAACTCCACACTGCAAAAAGTTCTTCCAATAGTAACTTCTCTCTATCATTTCACCCTTTCTTTCTCTTCACAGACCAACTTTAACCAACAGCTGATCAATCGTCAACTAGCATTATATTGACCGACTGATGTCTTGTTTTTTCCAAATGAGATTTTTACAAATCAATTTCCCATTTTATTTTTGACAGATTTTGAACTGTGTTCCCTAGAACTAGCAAAGCTAATAAATGATAAAGAAGCTTTGGATCTTCTTATTGTTTGATAAAACTTGGCCAAAAGAAAACAATACGAGATTATTGAAATATTTGCAAAGAAAACTCTACTAAAAAAAGTAAAAAACACTTAGGTCATGTTTGGTAACAGTTTTTGTTTTTTATTTTCAAAAACTTGTTTTTGAGAATATAAAGAAAAAACAATTTTCTTGTATTTTTGAAATAAAAAACATGTTTGGTTAGTTGAAATTAAAAAATAAAGTTTTTTGAAGAAAAAACTAAAAAATACTAAAATATGTTGTTACTAGAATTTAAATTCTAATACTTACTCATTAAATAAGACAGATTCCTTAAATTAAATGCGTGTTTTCATTAACTTTTGAAAATTAGAAATTGAAAACAGTTTTTTGCATGTTTTTAGTTTCTTTTACAAATTTAGTTTTGAGAACAATTTTTATTTTCTGTTCATTTTGAGTTACCAAACAAGCTTTTTAGTTTCAAAAATAGAAATTTTTTTTTGAAAACAAAAAAAAGGGAAAAAAAAAACGGTTACTAAACATATTCTTATTTTCTAAGAAAAATGAACTATCTTAACATTAGATAACTATAAATAAGGACGGAGGTTTTTAGTACCTGAGACCTTTCTGTAGTATTTCAACCTCTTGTTTCAGCAGCTTAATTTCCTCTTTAGCATCCTAGCAAAGATATATATTCACATATTAGTAGAAAAAAACAGTGGAAGGAACTAACTTAAGCACAAACAGTGGTGTTAAGACTTATTGCTTAGCAATCACAACTTACTATCTCAACAAACTGGGAAAAAAAAAAGTATCTTCCTAACTGGATTGCAAAGTTTATTGTACATCATGTTTGAATTAGACTAATTTAGTCCCTTTTTTTTTCTTTGAACCAGCTCTCTTAGTATAGCTAGGATTCATTCTTAAGAAGATCTCACAAACGGTTACCATTGGACCTTTTACTCAAAGAAAAGACACTGTATACCTCTTTAAGTCCATGATTAATTTCAACAAGTTAAACTATTTGGAAAATTCCTTGAAGCTTATTTTACAATGGGTCACTCCTAATAATTTGTATCTTATGCCAGCGATAAATATGTAAAGCATTTACCATGTGCACAATACAAGATGAGATAAATGAGAAAAGAATCTCGCAAATTGCTATAGAAGGATATATATGCAACACAATGGTTTATTCTATTTTACACAGCATAAGGAGACTTCTATATTCTCATTATGTTCCTCATTCATTCATTGAACTTACCCATGTTTCCATATTTCCACATTGATATGTCTTGCAGGAGAAAGTGCTATTGTATGCTTGATAGAAACACTGTTTATATATTATAGTTAACAACTTAACAAGGCATTGTTATACCAATCCAGAATAATCTTAGCCAATAGAGACTGCATGCATTGGATGCAAGTCATAAAGTTTCGCGTACAAAAAAGGTCGATATAAAAAGTGCGACACTCTGTTACAATGGTGGTTGAATAAACTATTATTATTATGTGGAAAATTATCAGGAGCAGTATCTGATGCTTCTTAAGCTAGCATTTAGTAATAGAGATAATATTCGTTTTTATGCTTAAAAAGAGAATATACAACGCACAAAAAAAAAAAAAAAAAAAAAAAAAAAAAAAAAAAAAAAAACAAAGCGTTTGAGAGAGACAAAGAGAGAACATACCAGAGGCTGTGTTTCAATGCCTGGTTCAGGTTGAGCCCCTCTATTAGACTCCATGTACCTCTCAATAAGCCCTTGCATGGTTCTTGCATAATAAAGAAAATTGTCATCTCTCTTTCTTTTTGAAATTGGTATTTTAATATGGTAATGAATAAAGTTTAACAATGAACCAATAGCTGTGATACTAATATGATAAACAAAATCTCAAGGATAAAGAATTTGTCACAAAAGTTTAAGTTGATAAAAAGTGAACAATTTCATCATTTATATCATAAAATCTAAAGAAAAGTACACAAAACACAATTAAGATTCTTCCCAAAAACACAAAATATTCCCTGCAGTTTTAAATGTGGCACTTAACTTTCATGTGACATTAATTGTTTACATGTAAATAGTTAAACATCCATTAAAATCAACAACAAGTGGCTCATGTGATGATATATGTCCATATTTAGAGTTACATTTTTACATAAAACAATACTCCATATGGTCTTGTTTTACACCAAAAAAAACCCCTAAGATTTAAGTGTTAAATGTTACATTCAAAACATCAAGTGGGTTATCATGTTTTTTGGGAAAATCACAAAGAATTTTGTATATTTCCTCCTAAATTCTAACTTGAAAAGAAATAACAACAATTCAGCAAAAAAGAAAATAAACATAAATAATATTGTTAGAATAACAATTAAATGGTTAAATTTCATCAATTTTTAACGGATTAAGCTTTTAACACATCTAAGAACTTATCATGATATCATAATAGGTGGTAAAGCTTAAACTTTTAGAAAACCCGATCATTTTTGAAATATAAATAAAATCTGAAAGAGATATAAGAGACATACCCTTTGGTAGCTAGTTCATAAAGCTTTCCATGGGCAGAGAAAATGAATAGGCCAATTTCAGCATCACATAGCACAGAGAGCTCCTTAGCCTTCTTAAGAAGCCCTGCTCGGCGCTTACAAAAGGTAACCTGCCTGTGCACAGGGTTCTCAATCCGCTTCAGCTGAACCTTTCCACGAGCCATAGAAATAGGTATATATTTTTTGATATCTTTCAACAACTTGGTAACCTTTTTTGTTTGGCTTTTTCTGCAGACAACCTCCCACTAGTGTGAACTAGCTTCGAGGCTGTTGCTGATCTCTCCTCACAAATGAGAAAACTTTAAACGTGTCTAACGATGGCTTCTCAGTGTATGGAGTTAAAAACCCTTTTATATATATATATATATACACCACCATGGACTCTCTTCCTGGTTCCTTCTTCCCAGCCGAAAAGAATAATATTTGGTCGGTTATTTTATAAAATTTTTACACATCACTAACAACTTTTGTTTAATCTCTCACATCACTCACTACTTTACGTATCACTAAGTATTGTTCATCACTCACATCACCCACTCTTGAGTATTGTGTACTCTCTCTCTCACATACAATTGCATTCTCAACTAATTAATCACATCATGCCATATCTTTTCCCATAAAATGTTATTAATTAAGAATCTATTTAGCATAAACACTTTTTTAAAACTTTTTCACTGATTTTTTTTTTATTTGTCTATGTGCATCTTTTCAAAATTTCATTTTTCACTATTCAAGATACAATTATATTTTAACCAACTTCTAACAAATATAAGCATAATTATTAATTTTCTTTTGTCAAGCCTAAAATTTTTTAGAGATCTTAAACTATGTATAAGACCAAGGATCTATAGAATAACTATAACGGATGTCATTAATGCTTGGGGCTAAAATTTCTCACAAATTTTATTAGGATTATTGGCACGTTGTGATTAGTACATAATAAAATGATATCATTAATGGATCCAAATAAAGGTAATGTTGCTCAAAATCACAACAAACCATGTCAACCTTTGTAAAACAAAGTTGTGAAAATTGTGATGGCTAACACAACTGATATTTTATCACTTTTATGAGTAATGGGGTGAGTCAAACCCTGAAAAAACAAATCATATGAACTACCAAAGTGGCCATATGTTAGAAGAATGACAGCAACCTTTAGCTGGATCTTATTGGCATATGTGATTAGTGAGAAGAGGGAAATGTGGAAAATGTAGAGGATTACAACCCTTTTCAACATATTCCTCTTTATCATCGCTTAAGTGGGTCTACATGATTAATGTTAGATGCCACCCATCACTACAAAAAGAAGAAAGAAAAAGATACATAGTTTTGTGGGAGCAGTTCAGCAGTGACAAAATAAAAATAAACTGCAGTCTAGTCAGCATGCAATTTGCACCTTCATGTGCAACCCATCTACATTCTCTTCTTGAGCCAATGAGCTGCTCATGCTAGGTTGCTTAGCTTTTGGTACCAGTACTTTTTCCTCATTCCTTGGCCTTCACGCGTTGCCAATTGTTTTGTTCTGTGACAAAGTAGCAGACCTCGTTGTTTTTTTTTTTTTTTTTTTTTTTTTTTTTTTTTTTTTTTCACCTTTTCAAGTTAGTTACTGCAACAAAAATAATAATGAAGAAGCTTAGTAACAGCTTGCTTTTATGAGCTTTATAAAAGCAGTTTGCTTTTCTAAGCTTTATAAAACAAACCCCGAAAGGTGAGGACAGTACAATCGCCACCACTATCTCATTTCAACCTCTAGTGCTTTTTATTATTTTTCATCTTTAACTTTGAAGGCAAGAATCTTGTCAAATCGATCACATATCAATATTCAATATGAAATCCTGAAAGATATCTTCTCTTTAATTAACATGTTAAGATTGTAGGCTGCATGGAGAGGCTTAAACAGTTGCCACGTGGATATTCTCCTTGGAGAGGATGCCACGTGGATGAATTCGTTTTATTTTGTTTTCCATTGAGGTCTATATAAAGCTTTAAAGATTAGCATAAATCTTTGGCTAAAATATAATTGAATTCATGGGGATTAAAGTTAGGTTGGTTATTGGAATAATTAAGAGGCTAGAGTTTGTTTAATTTTTTTTATTAGTGCTGCTAGACCTTGAAGTGGTGGACATTACTATCATTAGTGGTTTCGTTCACAAGCAGTTGAAAAATACAGGCAAATGTATCTAATTAGTAATATGCAATAGCTCGCAAGTTGCATGAACATAATATGTTGGACCTGAAGGACAACAATAATGAGGATGCTTACAATCTCTTATGCATGATAGTACTTAGCAAATGTCATGGGAAAGAGAGAGATAGAAAAAGTTATAGCGTGAAAGAATCATGATTTATTGTGAAAATTAAATATACTTCGGCACTAGCCCATGATTCTTGAAAATTGGCTTGTGGAGATTGATAGATTAGACATATATTAATATTGCTATATATCCATGGATTTCATGTATAATCTTCTAGAGGAAAGCAAGTTGACAAGACAACTCTAGTAATTTATAAACTTGCATAGGATAATCACTTTCAAAAACTTTATCAATTAAACTCACAATGCTAAAAAATGTGACGAATGCCACTTCAACATATAGTAAAGACATATCTTAATTACGATTCTTTTGATTAATGACATATTAGTTTGTAAGCTATTATTAGATCTTTGAATCTTGACACGCAGGTGCAGGATAGTTAATTTGAGGTATCAATATAAGCTATGCTAATGCTACCCTCATGGTGGTGCATGCATGACTGCACAAATGACTTTGATAACAACGTGATAGTGGCTTTCCTAAGGTGTTGGGTCGTGGTGATAGCTTGGCAGGCTGCAAGTCATTCATATTTGTGAGTAGAAAGTGCAGTGAGGTACTCTGTGCAGATTAGCATTTACTGGGTACTCTGTGTGAGTGTGAAACAAGGGTTTGGACGTGTAGCATGCTATTTTAGAGTGGAAAATGTGAAATTAGGCTGTGATGTTCATGGACAAGTGGAACTAATTTTGCATACGGGTGGTAATGTGCTAACTGTGTTACTGTGTTGTGTGTACTATGTGGAGTCATTGTGGACTATGCTGCCCAAACTTGAAGCTGGCATTAGCACAGGCCAAGCCCTCAACATATTGGTGAAGGGACAAATTAAGCTAGGCTTGATGTGCTAGATAGTGTGCATGGGTTGCAGCGGCATGTGATGGGCAAGCAGTAAAGCAAAGGCTACAAGACATCAAGACAGTTTTCTAAAGGTATAGTTTCCTATACATGTTGTGGCAACAAGGGGCGGTTACTTGGCAAAGTAACTTCCCTGTCAGCACATTATAATCATACGTTTGGGCTCGGTAAGCATGTGACAGCATTTGTGTCTTAGGCAAAATTAGAATGAACTAGTTCAGGGTCCCTTTGTGTTTGTGCTAGTGGGGCAACTTAGTACCATCTAAAACAAAATTTTCTAGTAAATATAAGAGTGTAAACTTGTTTTGTTGTGGAGATAACATCTTGATTAGACTCTAATATAGGTCTTGATATAACATATAGAACACTGCTTAGTTTAAAAGTTAAACCTTGTGAGTTTAGGCCTAATTAGGTTATATGAGTTTACCAATTTATTTAATTTTTCTCCATGCAAGACTTCCATTCACATATATATACAATAAATGTTTAATATTGTTATGATGCTATTTTATATATATATATATATAATTTGATAGTTAGAAGAGGGGGATTTGAACTTGTGAATGTTTCCATTAAAATTTTTAAAGAATATCGATTGAGTTACAAGGGTCTTGGCATTACTATTGTTAAGAGATTTGCATATTTTCTTAATCAAAATAATAGAAGGGATTTAGTATTTACAAGATTTCGTCAATTCAATAATCTCACTTTCTCAAAAATTAAGAGAGAAAATATTTGGGGATTTTTTATGGATCAAATTCAAGGTGAGGCTGAGTCAGAGCCAAGTACTTTCAGGATCCTTTTGTTAATTAGAAAAAAGGAAAAGGATCCTTCTTTGTTAATATATAAATGGAAAAGAAAAGGAAGGAAAATTTATTTATATATATATAAAAGCTCACAGTCAATTCACAAAGTCATAGGTATAGATTTATTAATCGATCTCATAAATCAATGCACATAGGTTCTTTATGAGAGAGAGGGTTGCCAGTACATCGCATGTACAATATGCCACGGACTTCATTCGCATATGATATCAACACAAATTTTAATTCCAATTCGCACCAAATTTTTTTTTTTTTGGAGAGAACAATTAGCACTAACCTAACACAGCATATTTTAGTAGAACATACATATTTGAATACATAGTCAATTCCAATTTTTTGATACAGTACTATTTTAGTATACATTACTAAGTATGGTGACACAAAATTTCACTATTATTAAAGTAGAATGTTATCATTGATATACTATAAAAAAAAAAAAAAATTTTTAAATTATGTCAATGGTAGGTTCTTATAAAAGTGAAATTACCCCACTCATAAATTATGATTTTTTTTAAATATCTCTAACATTGGTCTTTAGTCCAATGTTTTCCATTTTAGTATAACTTCAATATTTAACAGAATGGACTTTAATTTTCGTTTTTCTCTTTGATTCCTTTGACCATATTCCTCTTCCTTCTCTCATGATCTGGCTTCCATTAGAACAATGGAATAGACAAACACAGAAACTTGCCTACTCTTATAGTTATAGGGTAGCTAGTAGTGTTTGGAGAATACAAGAGTTTGGTGACCCTATCTAGCCACGAGCCAAAAGTATCAATTAAGCATGCTTTTAATGGTTATTAGGACTTGATTCCTTGTTGATGGCCCAATTACTAATATGTGAAGAATTAATTATTACAAATTTTTAGTAGCACCAGACCCACAAAATTAAGCCACACCTTTAATGACCTTGACCAAGATAAATAAGCAAATCTTGCTTTTCTTTTTGTATTGTGGACTATTTGGTCAAAAGCATGGGGATGAGGCCACTTACGTGGCCGTGGCAAACGTAAAGGAATGCGAAGTTGATTCTTAAAATCAGAATGTTGATGGATGAAAAGTGCACATTTGTGAAAAGCCTATAGAAGGCAAAAGAATTTGATTTCTGGTTTCATATTCTTATTTCCCTTTGAATCAAACTTTTAATGTCAAACTTGATAGTGAATTTATAACGGTCACAATTTGTAAGTAGAGAGACCCAATCATCCAACTATAACTTGTTTATCAACGTTTACATGCACTCAACTAATGTTGGAAAGAGTATTTGGTCAAAAGCATGGGGATGAGGGCACTTACGTGGCCGTGGCAAACGTAAAGGAATGCGAAGTTGATTCTTAAAATCAGAATGTTGATGGATGAAAAGTGCACATTTGTGAAAAGCCTATAGAAGGCAAAAGAATTTGATTTCTGGTTTCATATTCTTATTTCCCTTTGAATCAAACTTTTAATGTCAAACTTGATAGAGAATTTATAACGGCCAAAATTTGTAAGTAGAGAGATCCAATCATCCAACTATAACTTTTTAACAATGAAATGATGAAATGATGGACATGATCTCTTAACGTATGATAGGTTGTGGGCCTTAGACCCACCTTGTTTACTTGTATAATACACATACTTGTATTTTACACTCTATCTCTTATATAAAAACACTCATGTATATTTTATTACTTGAGAAATACAATATATTCTGAAAGCTCGAAAATGTGTTGAAAAACACAAGAGCTGTTTAGACCCCCAAATTAAAATTACGGCTCAATAGATTTTACACAACTTTAATACAAAGTGCGGAATAGTGTAAAAGCGAGCGGATGAACAAGTAACTACTCTAATCCATAAACTAAGCAACACAGCAGTATAATGGAATTAAACAAGAGTAGGGAAGAAGGATGCAAACACAGAAAACACCGAGACGTGTTCTCGAAGAGGAAACCGAAGAACTCGGCGAAAAACCTCTCCGCCGCCCTCCAAGCGGAAATCGATCCACTAGACAATCAGTTGGGATACATGGGTTAGCAAAAGACCCTCAAAGCCTAGTCTACCCGCTGTACCTAAGCCCTCCAAGCTCCTACTCCAACAAGGCTTCTCGGAACCGTGTCTTGTCCTAGTTATCCGGATCCCGCAACAAGCTCCATGTTGCATCTGCCATTCAAGGCTTCTTCCAATGCTTCCCAGCAGCACCAAAACCGTCACACAGCACTCACAAGGTGTGGTAAGTGTTTGGGCTATCAACCTCTCAAAGATATGGATAATGGAGAGGGAAGGGTTGAGGAAATACCACAAACAAATGTATAGAGAAAGGTGGGGAAGACAATCTCTAATTACCAATGTGTTTGGCTAGGGTTTTCTCTCTGAAACATTCCTCAACAATTGTGGGTAATGATGGTATATATAGGAGAGGTGCAAAAGGTGTGACTCAAAAAGTACAGGCTGGCAGAACAGCTAGTCTCGCGGGTGTCTCGCGGGAAGGCCTTACCCGCGAGATACTCGCGAGACACAACTGTCTCCACCTGGCCTGACTCTTCGCATTCCAGCATGTGCCTGGCACATGGGTCACTTCGCGGGATGCTAGGTCGCGAGATACCCGCGAGAATCTTCAGTTCTTCAGATGCTTGAGTCTTCAAACACTCTCTCTAACACACAACCCTTACAACAAGTCCCACAACAAATACAGGGTTTTAAACGATTGAACTCAATTACAATCAAATTTGGCACGGAATAAAAGCCAACAAAAACATAGTTGTAAATTACAACTTTACAATCTCCCCCTTTGGCTATTCCGTGACAAAACCCTAAAACAGACTCTAGACTTAACCGTGAGTTTGGGAACAAAGGCAAAACTCACTCACACCTAATTCTAGATTCTGATAAGCTCTTGAAACATATGAACAAGTAACTCCTGAAACACAACAACACAATAACATTATTGTATGCAGAAAACTTGAAAACATATGGAGCAATAATAGCATGATCGAGCAAAACGAAATAGAAACACTAGATCATGGCAGGATCAAACAAGTAACCACTATACATAAGCAATTACTATGCTCATTCACACATGGAACGAACATCCGGATTTGCAAGAAGATACGCTCAATTGAAGAGAGTCACTTGCAACTCCAACACTCAACCAATGCGAAATACACGAAGTATTTGCATCTAGGAACAATCCTACTAGGGCACAAGAGTGTTCATCACTCAACCAACGCATAGAACGTGTATGCATCTAGGAACAATCCTACATGGGCACAAGAGTAATGTACTTGAAGTAAAATGCATGACATTGAACAACAAGCAAACATGCATGAAGGTTGCATAGGCAAGGTATTGCAAATGCATGGCACAAACCACAAAGACCTACAAATAATGCATGAAACAAACCCTTAAAGCTTACAAAAGCAACATGGGTACAAATCAAAAAAGTGCCACATAGCATATATGCCACAAAGCATAGAAAGAAAACACACAGTTCTGAAAACATACTGAATATACTTAAATTAATACTGAAGTTAAAGCATAAGTGTCAGAACTATAAACCAGAAAACAGTAAGACATTAACTATAAACCATAAACCAGAAAAAAACTAAAAAAAACTGTATAAAACCCGTCTGTAAAACCAATAACCAATATCAACTATAGCTATGTGTCTAGGCTATGCTCCCCCTAGGGCTGTGCAAGCTCTTGTTCAGCAGCTCCCCCTCAAAATTTTCTCCCCCTTTTTGACCGGAATGGCCAAAGGACTAGATCTGATCGGAGTCGGAGTCTGATACATGTGAAGGAGATAGGCTCTGAATCTGGGCTGACAATGTGGTGATCTGCTCCTGGAGGTATGCAAACTGATCCGCTGTGTGCTGTACATGAGTGTCAAGCACTGTGGACATGTGATCCATCTTAGCTAGGATCTGATCAAGTTTGCTGAGACCTGGTGTGTGTGTTGAAGATGATGGCTGTGCAGTCTCTGGATGTGCAGTCTCTGGAGCAGAAGTAAACCTGTCAATCTCCTCCTCTGTATCCCCACCCTCATCTGGTGCATCCTGAGGCACGACCCGAGGTGGTGGAATGAGATGAGCACCAGTCTTGGGGCCTTTAATGTGTGCTGTGCTCCGAGTTAGAGTGTTTGCACCAATGGGGTAATCCCTCTGAACAACAGTGAGGCCACTAGGGAATTTCAGCTTTGTCTTGGCAATGAGCCCCATGATCAATGAAGGAAAGGGCATTATGGTTCTGGAATTTTGCTTCGTGATGCTCTTCTTCAGAATGTGGAAGATGTGGCTGCAGATATCAATTTCCTTGTGAGTAAAGAGGTCGTAGAGAAACCTCGTCCTTGGAGCCGAGAGAGTGGTGAGGTTGGTGACCGGATACAGGTTATGGATCATGACATAGCTGAGAGTTCTCATTTCTGGAGAGAACTTGAGAGTATCCATTGATGATTTCTTTGGAACTCCACCAAGAGCTGATATCATCTCCGTGATATGCCCTAATCTCTCATCATACTAAACTGTCATCGGTTGTGAGGGAGGACGAATCTCCAAGAAGTCTTGAATGCCATCCTTTGTAATCTCAAATTCTTTGTGCCTCACCCAGCAGACTATCTTGTCATCCTCCACAGCAGCATTAGAAAAGAATTCCCTGATAATTTCCGAGTACACATTCCCAGCTGGATTTAGCAACTTTGTCCAGGTTCTTTCTTTGAACACATCTGGGATGCATGTATTCTCAAGCTCCTCCAATTGAACCACCCTTTCCATGACAATGGTTGCTCTCTTGTAACAATCATTGTACTTCATATCTGCCTCTGCAGATTTGAAGTTATCGGAGTCAGTACGAGCACGCTTGGGACCCTTCTTCTTGGTACCGGCATGCTTGGTGGGAGACATCTGCACAAGAGCACAACAGCAAAGAGCACAAGAGCACAAGAACAAAACTTGATTAGATTCAAGTTAGTTTACATCAAATGAGATTCTTCCAAAAAAAAAGTAACACTCAAAAACAGAGCATTTCCAACACAACAGAGCAAGCTATATCACAAACTTCATTAACCTATAACACAAATGCAATGAAAAACAAGACATTTTGTATGAAATTTAAATCACTGTGCAAGTGTGTGTTTGTGTGAATGCATATGTATGTGAAACATGAAATGCATGAGTGTGTGCCTAAGTGTGTGCCTAGGTGTTTGCCAATTGAGTGCAACATGTGCAAAGTGTAATACACACAAGATTTAAGATCAAATTTAGACCAAAACATGGTAAGGTATATGAAAACCTTGAAATTGGGACTCACTTGAGACCAATTAGGCACAACAATGTCATTTAGACATTCAATCAAACACCTAATGTGCATAGCAACACTTTAAGATTGAACAATGCATGAACATGGTGAAAATATGCCTAAATACACTTTAAAAAGCCACAAGGGGCCAACACAGATGCAATAAGATCAAAAGAAACATAACCCAATCAAAGATTTAACACAAACATTGCCCAATTTAGAAAACCAACCCAAAATTTCGAAAATCCCCAATTATCACAACCCTAACTAAAAATTCTGCATAATCTAAGTAAAAACTTAAAAAGAAGTGAATGATCAACATACCTTGAAGAAGAAAATGCAGAAAAAGACTTGATTTGGAGAGGGATTTGATGAAATAGTGTTTTTGGGTAGAGAGAGTTTCGAAGAAAAGAAAAGAGGGAAGTTTTATGTTTTGAAAAACTGTCACATCAGCCTTATAAAAACTGAAAACACGCGTTTTTCGCGGGATAGGGAGCCGCGAGACAGTCGCGAGACAATCGCGAAAGGTGCCACTGAAGCACAAAATTTTCGCGAGAAGCGCTAAGTCGCGAAACAGTCGCGATACAGTCGCGATAATCTCTGTCTGAATTTGAGAAAACTCCAGTTTTGGCCAAACAGCATTTCGCGAGAAGCTGTTAGTCGCGATACAGTCGCGAGACAGTCGCGAAATTCTCTGTGTGACAGGATGATGAAAATTTTTCCCTCAAAACTTTTCGCGGGAAGCAGATTAGTCGCGAGCTTCTCGCGAAATAACCCCTGAACCAGTTTTTTTTGATGAAAAACACACAAAAACATTTTGACCAAAAAGAAACACAAGAAAGGATAAAAACACTTTCAAAAACTAATAAAATTCACAAAAATCTTTTTGGATTTGATCAACAAGTTCATGGGCAATCACATCCCATTTGGACATATACAATCACACAAATGAGATAGGCATTGATTGAATCAAAAACTTGTGTGTTGTGTGTGAGTATCAAATGTGAAATAGTCCTTAGACCAGAGCGAAGCTTCAATGATCAATTCACGCGAGTCATACACAACTGATACGAAATCATGTGGACTATCTCCATTATAGAAATGAGTATATATGACCTCCCACACAATGAAAACATAGAAGCTTTTCATTTGGCTTCTTATAACTCATAACAATTGGTCCATTTTCATTTTGATTGGACAAATACATCTCATTTTGAGGAAGGTGCCTGAAATTTACGATATTTCAACATTGATGAGAAGCCTTTGGCTTTTTGAGCACCATAACATTTACTTTAAAAGGAGTCGCTTTCCCTTTTTCCTAGTCAAATACTAGTGTGTGCGACAGGCTTTTGCAGCTCAATATCTCTTTTCATTTGGAGATTTACAATTTGTGAGCTCTTTTTGCAAAAACATAAAAATAAAGTGGGAAGAGATATAGACACAAGTCTATGCAAGTATCAAGACCAACAAGACTATTGACTAATCATTCATGACAGGTGTGAAGATCTATTTACAACAGTCACTCATAATTTTCAGGGTTTCTTCCACATAGAAAAGGGTGCATACGAACAAGCAAAGATCGTAAATGCACTATGCCATAAGTACGAAGGTACTAGGCCAAACTCACATGAGATATGCACAAAACAAGTGATCAAACTTTTGAGATTTTTCAATTTTTATGGGTTTTTGAATTTTTGAAACACACCCAAAACAGAACAGGAAAGGCAAGATCAACAAAAATAGGTTTAAACCAAAGAAAATGAAATTAATGCATGAAATGATGCATCTACAAATGTCCCTTCTCATGGAAAGAATTGATGCATGGACATATTATAATGCTTATGCATGGGTACCCCTCTTCACCCACACGTCACGTGCGTTTGGGGTGATATCCTTGACGGATTGGGTACGAGAGTTGGGACTTTCAAACCTCCTTGAAAAACTCTCCAGGCAAGTGGTGAAGGCACCAATCATCTTCATCACGTCTGTCACTTCGGGATCACGATTTTGACTTCTTGAGTTCTCACCACCCCAAGCTCTATTGTCAATCCTTCTTCCTCGTGACCGCGGCGCGCTTGCATTGTGGTCTGCTCTCAGCTTTTGGCAGTTTGGTCTGGTATGTCCTCGCAGTCCGCAATAGTGACACACATAATCTGTTCTAGGACCCCGTTGAGGTCTTGAACGAGATCTTGCTCTGTTTTCATGTCTTCCTACAGATTGATTTCGGGGCTTATTCACCATCCGTTGCTCAATTACATTCTTCTTTTCAACTTTACCATTCTCAGGAACGGCCTCCTCTACAATTTGTTCTACGGCCTTCACAAATTTTACTTCTTTGGTAGCTTTGACTGATGAGCTACTCACTCCGGTATATCCCAATCCGGACTTGTCCGAGGAATGTTTTTGGGATGAGATAACATCATTCAACTTTCTGGAGGAGACCCTATCTACCTTGGCTTGTGCTTGAACCACCTCTTGTTCAAGAAATCTGATCTTTAAGTAAGCTTCTGACAGCTCACCATTCATCTTTTCTATCTCGCATTTTGCCTCCCTATGTCTGATCATAAGGCTCCGGTAATCTTCCTCTGCCTTCTTCATTTTTCTAACAGCCGCCTTGGCTACCCTTGCATATTCTCCCGACTTCTCAAGGAGTAATGAGTAGTTTTCTTGAAGATTATCTGTACTTTCATCCTTTTCCTCATCTGATTCATCTACAATTCCAACGGACTCTGAATCAGAATGCTCACCAAGTTCCTTCACAAGTACTTCCAAGTCATCCGAAGAATCTACATGATCAATGGTCATGAAGGCGGAGTAGTTTCCCTCACCGTCACAGCTCTCTTCCGAGTCAGAATCAGAAGAATCAGAATCACTGAGTGTTGTAGCATAAGCCTTCCCTTTTCCCCTCAGAAAATTCGGACATTCCTTCTTTAAATGTCCATGCCCATTGCACTCATAGCATACAATATCTGAAGAAGGTTGAGAGTCCTTCCCTTCTTTTCTATTAAACTCTTTCTTATCACCTCTTGATGAAGAGAACTTTCCTCCATTGAAAGGTTTCCCGCTATTTTTCATTTTCAAGAATTTGCGGAAGTTCTTGACAAGATATGCTACTTCCTTCTCCACTCCATCTTCTTCGGAGGAATCATTTATCCTTTCGGTGATGGTCTTAAGAGCAAGCGATTTGCTTGTCTTATGGGAAGGCAGTCCCAGCTCATACGTTTGGAGAGACCCTATCAACTCTTGAATCTTAATCTCATCCAAGTCTTTGCTTTCTTCTATGGCTGTAACCTTTGCTCTAAAACTTTCAGGTAGGGACCTCAAAATTTTTCTTACCACCTTGGTGTCTTCAATCTTCTCCCCAAGATTGAGTTTAGCAATGACAATTTCATTGAGCTTCCCATAGAATGAATCAAATGGTTCATCATCACCCATCTTGAGTTCTTCAAATTTGGTGGTAAGCATCTGAAGCTTCGTGTCCTTAACTTTCTTTGTACCCTCATAGGTAGTCTCCAAAATCTCCCAAGCTTCCTTGGCTACTGTCATATGAGAAATCCTGTGGAATTCATCAGGGGACACACCACAAAAAATTGCATTTAAGGCCTTACTATTAGCATTGGCCGCTGCTAGAGCAGCCTTATCCCAAGTGGACTTAGGAGCCTCCGGCTTAGTCCAACCTATCTCAACCGCATCCCAAACGGTATCATCAATAGAGCATAAAAATGCTCTCATCCTAACTTTCCAGAATGCATAATTATTTCCATCAAAAAATGGTGGAACATTGAGCGATTGAGACCGGTCCATCTCAACAAGGGTCAAGGATCACACTTAGGTAGTTAAACCTCAGCAAGTGTACCCGCTCTGATACCAATTGAAAGCTCGAAAATGTGTTGAAAAACACAAGAGCTGTTTAGACCCCCAAATTAAAATTACGGCTCAATAGATTTTACACAACTTTAATACAAAGTGCGGAATAGTGTAAAAGCGAGCGGATGAACAAGTAACTACTCTAATCCATAAACTAAGCAACACAGCAGTATAATGGAATTAAACAAGAGTAGGGAAGAAGGATGCAAACACAGAAAACACCGAGACGTGTTCTCGAAGAGGAAACCGAAGAACTCGGCGAAAAACCTCTCCGCCGCCCTCCAAGCGGAAATCGATCCACTAGACAATCAGTTGGGATACATGGGTTAGCAAAAGACCCTCAAAGCCTAGTCTACCCGCTGTACCTAAGCCCTCCAAGCTCCTACTCCAACAAGGCTTCTCGGAACCGTGTCTTGTCCTAGTTATCCGGATCCCGCAACAAGCTCCATGTTGCATCTGCCATTCAAGGCTTCTTCCAATGCTTCCCAGCAGCACCAAAACCGTCACACAGCACTCACAAGGTGTGGTAAGTGTTTGGGCTATCAACCTCTCAAAGATATGGATAATGGAGAGGGAAGGGTTGAGGAAATACCACAAACAAATGTATAGAGAAAGGTGGGGAAGACAATCTCTAATTACCAATGTGTTTGGCTAGGGTTTTCTCTCTGAAGCATTCCTCAACAATTGTGGGTAATGATGGTATATATAGGAGAGGTGCAAAAGGTGTGACTCAAAAAGTACAGGCTGGCAGAACAGCTAGTCTCGCGGGTGTCTCGCGGGAAGGCCTTACCCGCGAGATACTCGCGAGACACAACTGTCTCCACCTGGCCTGACTCTTCGCATTCCAGCATGTGCCTGGCACATGGGTCACTTCGCGGGATGCTAGGTCGCGAGATACCCGCGAGAATCTTCAGTTCTTCAGATGCTTGAGTCTTCAAACACTCTCTCTAACACACAACCCTTACAACAAGTCCCACAACAAATACAGGGTTTTAAACGATTGAACTCAATTACAATCAAATTTGGCACGGAATAAAAGCCAACAAAAACATAGTTGTAAATTACAACTTTACATATTCATTTAGTATTTTTAATATGGTATCAAAACCATTGCTTTGATATTTTTCTTAGTAGTCTTGTCTCTCTTTGGTGTTACTCCAAATTCACAGTCGCTTCTGCTGTCACAACCGTCATTGCAGCCATTTGTCATTGAATCTCCAACATCTCTCAGTGATCATCTCTGGCTCCGAACCTGCAGTTGTTGCCATTCAGGAGTCTCACATTGCAAAGACCACTGCCATAACATCGCTGTTGTGAACCTTGCCACGATTGTGTTTTTGCAGGTACCACTGAGATTGTCCTTCACTAATCTGTTATCCCATGGAAACTTCGCCCTTATCAGAGCCTTCATGCGCTCTCACACGCCGCCCAAACATTCTACACCTCAGTCACGCGCCTCAAGCCACACGCTACCTCTTTCTAGTCTCTCTATTGAACCAAACAAGGTTTGTCACCTTCAACGTGCTCTTTATGACCTTAAAACAAGCTCCACGAGCTTCGTTTGCCAAGTTCAGTTCTACCATCTCGCTCTTGGGTTACTTCGCTAGTCATTATGATCCTGCCTTATTTATTCATTGTACTAACAAATGCACTATTTTGCTTTTCTTATATGTGGATAATATGATCATAACTAATGATGACCTTAGTGGCATTCAAGAACTCAAGGATTTTCTTAGTTTGCAATTTGAGATGAAAGATCTTGAACATCTTAGCTACTTCTTAGGTTTTGAAATCACTTATTCTATAGATGAACTTTATATTACTCAAGCCAAGTATATTTCTGAACTTTTGTCTCGAGCTAGACTCATTGATAGCAAGATTGTTGACACTCTAGTTGAACTTAATGCGCATCTAACTCCCTCAAGGGGGAAACTATTGTCTAATTCCTCTCTTTACAAACGCTTGGTTGGTAGCCTAGTTTATCTCATTGTCACTCATCTAGATATCTATGTTATTCACTAGGTGATCCAGTATCTGTTTGCTGCACGATGAACTTACTATGCTACTGTTCGACACATTCTTCGATATCTAAAGAACACTCTCTTTCATGGCCTTTTCTATTCTGCTCATTCTCCTCTTGTTCTTCATGTATTCTCTGATGCTGATTGGGCAGGAGATCCTACTGATCGTAGGTCCACCATTGGCTATTACTTTCTTCTTGGTTCTTCTCTGATTTCTTGGTGAAGCAAGAAACAAACCCTTGTGGCCTGCTCCAATACTGAAGCAGAATATCGTGCCCTTATTGATACCACATTTGAGTTTCTTTAGTTTCGATAGCTTCTTAAGGATTTAGGTGTGTCTACATCTTCTGCGATTCCTCTTTATTCTGACAACCAGAGTGCCATTCATATTGCTCATAGTGATATCTTCTATGAATGAACTAAACACGTTAAGATCAATTGCATTTTATCCGCTATCGTCCATGGTGCTCTCAAACTGTTCTCGATCTTTTCTAAAGATCAATTTGCAGATATTTTCACCAAGTCACATTCTAAAGGACGCCTTCATGCTTTAGTTGACAACACCAATTTGGTCTCACACCCACCTTGAATTTGAGGGGGGCTATTGGTGTGTAATAGGTTGTGGGCCTTAAACCCAACTTGTTTACTTGTATAGCACACATACCTGTACTTCACACACTCTACCTCCTATATAAAGGCACTCATGTATATTTTATTACTTGAAAAATACAATACATTCATTCAATATTTCTAACATGAGCAATTTTCTTAAAGCTATCAACATTAGTGATTACTAGATATATATGAATCAAGAAAAATAAGATACTTAAGTCGACCCAAGATCACTTCTCTTTTAAACATTAATCTTTCATGCATCTATTTTTCGATTTTATTTTATCTAATGGTGAACCCTAATTTGTGAGATAATTATCAGAAAAACAGAGGGAAACAGAAAAATAGAACACAGAGAATTTTCTGAAAGGAATTCTATATTTCACTTAATGAATTACAAAGAGGGAAACCTGTATATATATACATCAGAGAACCCTCAAATAACGAACTAAAAAACTGACAATTACTACACGTGCTAATATACTAACAACTTCTACACGTGCTAATCATATGCCTATTACTAAAAATCTATATACAAGGCTTAAGCTACAAGTCGTTTATGTTGCTATACTTCAGTAATGTCGTTCTGCTCTCTAGTGCTCTTCTTCATTTCTTTGTCCTTGCTTCTACCAATCTTTTTGCTATCTTGACACCCCCCCTCAAGTGGAAGAGGGGCATGTATATTGACCATATTCAACTTGGATACTAGCAATGAGAATTGTTGAGCATTCAAAGCCTTTGTTAACAAATCAGCAATCTGTGAATTCGTTCTAATATGAAGCAACCTGATGTACCCTTCCAACACTTTATCTCTTACAAGATGACAATTTATTTCAATATGCTTTGTTCTCTCATGAAAAACCGGGTTTGCAGTTATGTGAAGGGCTGCCTGACTGTCACAAAACAATAAAGCTGCCTTGGTATGTTTTATTTGAATGTCATTGAGCAAATACAAAAGCCAAATGATCTCACAAATAGCCACTACCATGGATCTATATTCTGATTCTGCTGAAGACCGAGATACTGTCTGTTGCTTCTTAGACTTCCACGAAATCAAGGAGTCACCAAGGAAGACACAAAACTCAGTGACTGACCTTCTAGTATCGGGGCAGGAGGCCTAATCTGCATCTGCAAAGGCCTTTAAGTGCAGATCTGACTTGCTTGAGAAAAACAGACCTTGCCCCAGTATGCCCTTGAGATATTGTAGGACTTTGTTAGCTGCATGTAAGTGTGGTTCTCTAGGATATGCCATGAATTGGCTCAATCTGTGTACTGCAAAGGTTATATCAGGCCTAGTTATAGTTAGGTATAATAACCTCCCTATCAACCTTCTATATGAACTAGGATCTTTCAATTCCTTTCCTTCATACTTGCTAAGTTTGAGGTTTTGATCAATTGGTATTCTTGTTGGCTTGCAACCTGTCATACTAACATCACCCAACACTTCAAATGTGTATTTTCTTTGGCACAAATTGATGCCATCTACATTCCTTGCCACCTCAAGACCCAAGAAGAACTTTAGATCTCCTAAGTCTTTTAACTTTAATTTCTGATCTAGTAAAACCTTCAATTCATCCACTGCATGCTTATTATTGCTAGCAATTAAGATATCATTTACATACACCAAGAGAGCAATAAAAGAAGTAGAATTCTTCTTGGTGAACAAAGAATAATCAGCTTTGGACTGTGTAAAACCTAAAAGAAGTAAGGCATTGGAAAACTTTACAAACCATTGTCTTGAAGCTTGCTTAAGTCCATATAAAGACTTAGTAAGCTTACATACTAGCCCCCCCTTGCTGTGGAAGTCTGGTGGTAAATCCATATAGACCTCCTCCTTCAAATCACCATGAAGAAAGGCATTGTTGACATTAAGTTGACAAAGGTACCAGCCTTACACAGCAGCCACAGCAAGAAGACACTTGATAGAAACTAGCTTGGCAACAAGGGAAAAAGTCTCAAGATAGTCTAGACCTTCCTTTTGGGTGAAGCCCTTAGCCACCAATCTGGCTTTATACCTCTCTACAGACCCATCAGACTTGTACTTCACCTTATACACCCATTTACAGCCAATGGGTCTTTTATGAGATGGAAGAGGAGTAAAGGACCAAGTGTTGTTAGCTTCAAGGGTAGAAATCTCAGCTGCCATAGCTTCTTTCCACTTGGGATCCTGAACTGCTTGATGATAGAACTTGGGTTCCACAATGGAGGAAATCACATTACAAAAGTGTGAATGTTTAGTGGACAATCTATGAGATGACAAATGGGCAGACAAAGGAAAAGTAGTACAAGGGGAATGAGACACCTAGTTGCACTGATAAGCTTGCAAATAGGCAGGTTTATGACTAAGTCTAGTGGATTTTCGAAGAGGAGGTGCAGAAGTGGGAATGAAGAAAGTTGAACAACAGGATCAGTGGTAGATGGAGGGGACTGATCAAGTGAATCAACAGGCTGAATAGAAGAAATAGGATTGAGAAGATCATGAGGAGCAACAGATTGATTAGGATGAATATCAGAAGACAAAGGAACAGGTAAAAAACCAATCAAAATGGAAGAATTAGGGGCAGATGGATCTGCACTAGAGGAAGAAATGTAATGCTCAGCAAGAGGCGTAGTGTCTGTGGGAGGAAGAGGAATAGAAATTGAAGAATAAGGGGAGTCAAGCCCTAGAGTAGATGTGGGAAACAAAGGAACAGACAAAGAAGGTGGTAATGAAGAAGAAGAGGATTGAGAAAAAGGGAAAACAGATTCATGGAAAACCACATCTCGAGAAATAGAAATCTTTCTAGAATGAAGATTAAGAATTTTGTAACCCTTCATATTAAAAGGATAACCTAGAAAAACACAAGGAATAACTCTAGACTCAAACTTTAACCTGTGAACAGAAGGGGTAGTAACAAAACATAGACAACCAAAGACTCTTAGATGATTAAAAGAGAGTGGCTTATGAAAAAGGAGTTCAAAAGGGGATTTATTATTTAACAAAGGTGTAGGCAACCTGTTAATGAGATAAGTTGCTGCTAAAAGACAATCACCCAATAAGTTGAAGGAAGATTGAATTGAAATTTGAGGGATTTAGTTACATTCAAAAGATGTTGATGCTTTCTTTCAACCACAGAATTTTGCTGAGGTGTATAAGCATAACTCTTTTGATGTATAATGCTATAATCACCATAAAAATTAAGCAAAGAAAACTCAGGGGCATTATCTGATCTAATTGCCTTAATACCAATGTTAAATTGAGTTAAAATCATGTTATAGAAAGATATTAAGAGATGTTTAACATCAGATTTTGCCTTTATGAGGTAAACCCAAGTGGACCTTATGGCATCATCAACAATGGTAAGGAAAAACTTAAAACCATCATGTGTGCATAGAGAATATGGACCCCCATACATCCACATGAATTAAAGAAAATGGCTTAGCACACATATTATTAAGAGAAGGAAAAGATAACCTCTTTTGCTTAGCCAATGGGCAAATAGTACACACATCAGTACATTTAGGAGAGAATGAAGGTAAGACATTCTTTAAAACTGACAGTTTATGAAAAGAAGGGTGTCCTAATCTAAAATGCCACAAAATTGACATATCTTTATTTGATACAGAAGCTGAAAGGGTTGACTTGGGGTTCTTATTGGTGGAAGCAAGATCAGATAGAGAAGGTGCAGTCCTAGAATTGGATTTCTGCAGCAAATACAGACCATTTTGGACTTCACCCACTCCAATCGTCCTCCAACAAGAAAGGTCCTGAATGAAGCAAAATTGAGACAAGAACACAAGACAAAAAGGCAAACTGCGTGTGAGTTGACTGACAAACAAGAGATTGACTGAGAAAGACGGAACACAAAGTACATGTTTAAGAATGAGAAAATTGGAAAGTTTAACAATACCAACATGAGTGACATGTGCTGATTCACCATTTGGTAACTCAACAACACAATTAGCAATAATAGTGTAAGTTTGAAAGAAAGAAATAGAACAGATAATGTGATCACTAGCTCCAGTGTCTATAACCCAGGTACTATTACCAAAAGCAGTCCTATTCACAAGCTTAGCAGAAAATATGGAATGCTTGAGATTACCTGCCAATGGTGTAGATTGAGATGTTGAAGCTTGATTGAAGGAAACATTGTTAGCCATGGCAATGGGGTTGTTCTGAGCATTAGACCCTCCAATCATAGTAAGCAATTTCTGGCATTGCTCCATGGTAAATGGAAAAGATGACCGTGTGGTAGTATCAGCTGAGTCTTGAACAGAATCAAGAGACAAAATTTGATTTGCCCGTGCCTTGGTCTTGTATCCAGGGGGATATCCATGGATTTTGTAACACTTCTCAACAGTGTGACCAAGCAATCCACAGTGACTGCAAGTAGGCCTCTCCTTTCCTTTCTTGAATGTCTTGGAACCATGAATGATTGCCTTTGCTGCAAGGGCTGTGGATTCAACAAAGGGACCATTACTACTACCTTGTCCAATTGACCTTTGCTTTTCATCTTGAATCAACAAGGAGTACACCTTATCAACTGATGGAATGGGATCCATCAATAGTATTTGACCACGGATGTGAGAGAAAGAATCATTGAGACCCATCAGAAGCTACATGATGGTTTCTTTGTGATGAAGATTGGAAATCTTTTCATTCACATGACATGTACACTTCTCGCACGAACAAAGAGGTAGTGGCTCATAATTCTATATTTCATCCCACAAAATTGAAAGACTTGTGAAATAATCACTCACAGAGAGCTCACCCTGAGAGAAACTGGCAATGTCCTTTTGCAATTGATAGATTCTCGGGCCATTCCCTTGAGAAAACATGGTTTGAAGCTTCTTCCAAACTTCTTTGGCAGTCTTGCGATGCATCAAGCTCGTTGCGATTTGGGGGAAACGCAATTGATGATCCAGGAGACCACAATATCATTGCATCGTGCCCAGCTTTGAACAAAGATAGGAATTTTCTCCATTGCTGAGGTCAGAGAAACAGAGCCATCAATCAACCAAAACTTGGTTTTGATTCTGAGAGCTCTTTCCATTGATCGTGCCCATGTGGAGTAATTTTCTTCTCCAATCAGTGGTTGAGCAACGAGAATTGCACCAGGACTTTCAGCGTGATGAAGAAAGAATTGATGAGATTCATCAATGGTGATGCATGCAGATGCTTGATCAGAAGACGCCATGGATGAAAGCTTCGAAGAAGAAAACCCTAGCTTTTGAGAAGACGAGATTCTTGTTGAAGAATCTAAGCGGAAGCAAAAAATTTCTTTGATACCATATCAGAAAAACAGAGGAAAACAGAAAAATAGAAGAACACAGAGAATTTTCTGAAAGGAATTCTATATTTCACTTAATGAATTACAAAGAGGGAAACCTGTATATATATACATTAGAGAACCCTCAAATAACAAACTAACAAACTGACATCTACTACATGTGCTAATATACTAACAACTTCTACACGTGCTGATCATATGCTTATTACTAAATATCTATATACAAGACTTAAGCTACAAGCCGTTTATGCTGCTATACATCAGTAATGTCGTTCTGCTCTCTGGTGCTCTTCTTCATTTCTTTGTCCTTGCTTCTACCAATCTTTTTGCTATCTTGACAATAATTAGGTATTGGATTTGCTAGTTATTACAAAAATAGAACTGTATATCAACATAGTTTGTCCATTTTTGTGCTTTATGCAGTTAAATTGGGATCCTTCAGATTTTTTCTTTTAATGTTTATGACGTCGTAAAATTTAATATTTACTCATTTTAAAATAAATGGATAAATTTAAAGTTTTACAAATTCTATGGTACTGGCCTTAAGAATTTTATAGAATCTTACTCTATATTTTGTAATAATCGAAATAATGTGTAAACTACTATAATTTATAATAATTCTATGTGAAATGTAAGAGTATAAGAGAGTTACCCTTAACAAGTGTCCCTACATATTCTTGCGAAGAATTTGAACTGCAGGGCACTGGTCACTTTTCTGTTTTTTCGAATAAGACACTGTTGTGTATAAGACACTGTTGTGTACTTGTATTAAGCAAAATTAAACGGATGGATTCAACTAGCTACTGTGAAATACAACATGCATTCCACTTACAAGTTACAACAAAATTTATTCTTCCATGAAAGATGTGTAAGAAACTGTCCAGTTTAAACTTTAAGCATAAACAAATGCAACTAGCCACTATAAAATAGTTTCTCAAAAAAAGCCACTATAAAATAAGAGTATGCAACGTACTACATGCTTTCCAATGGGTACAAGAGAGAATCACGGACGCCTTAAATTTTCTTCTTTGGTTTTCAAGGCCTTTTCCGGTTGAATTCCAATTTCTTTGTCACCTTCAGTTTGGCACATTTTGTTTCTTGAGTTAGATTGGTAAATACTAAATAGTGGGAGGGGAAGGTTTCGAAATCGCATGCATTGGATGACGGATTGTTAATCAAAGATGCATCTTAAGATGGATGCTCGAAAACTCAATGGATCAATAGCGTGGTAGATTGAGTCTAAGTCTTTTGACTTACTTCATACTTCAAGCTAATGAGTCCACTACCTGAATACTCTCATGGGAGTGAGAAATAGATTTTTTTTTTTTTTTTTTTTTTTGAGAAGAAAGAGATGTTTAATTGAAAGAAAAAAAAAAAAAAACTTTTTTAAGTGAGGGAGAAAGAAATTAATTAAATTGTTATTATTAAATGACCGGGTGACCAATTGTTTTTATTTATTTATTTTTTTTTATAATTTTTGGAAAACATCTAGCTATTGCCATCTAATTAAATTGACTGGTACTATAATACATAACCAAGAAAAAAGGAACCAAGCTCAGGCTGCTTCCCTCAAAAAGGGTTATTTCAAGCATTAACATCTTAACATAAAAAGTCAGTAAGTCATAAACAAAAACCTCATAACAACTCTCTCAAAAAAACCTTTTTTTTTTTTTTTTCTTGAGCCTCATAACAAAAACTTGAATCTTCTAAGGTGAGTATTACCAATTTTACAATAAAAGGTTTACAAATTATATAAAATAAATAAATATGATCAATGCCATTTCAATAATATTTATATAGAAAAATTTATTATATCATTACCATCATTTTATATTCATAAAGGCAGGAACAACATGCATCTTACAGGTTGCTTTGGAAGTCTCTTTCTCTTAGCGACTGACTTTCCATTGCTCAATGCTCACAGCTCATAGGTGTTCAACCTCTTCCTTTATACTTATCCGGTCAATCTATCTACTTTATTGAAGCATCATATAAAAGGCCAATGGCTTCTCGCCTAATATCACATTTTCTGAGCTCTCCATTGAAGTGGTCAGAATTTAAATGGCAGGATATATGGATATGTGACATATGTCGTGTTTCTAACGAGAGAGATGACATCTGGTCTAAAGACAAGAAGGATCTACATTAACATTATTCCAAAATATAAAGAATAAAAGAGAAAAAGGTGTAGGGTATCACAGCAGGGTGATTGACTATATATATATGAGTCGTGTAAAGATGCATGATGGAAATAAACCACAATATCACCTGTCTAAATCATCTTTTTCTTTTGTTAGTGTCAATTACTTATTGGAGAGGAAAAAACCTTACATTCTCTTGGAACTGAACTCTCCTAAAGGGAGTAGGCTTTACAAGTGGGACCCATTATAGGGTCCAACCTTTTTGTGAGAACTTAAAAAACTACTTCGAGAGTATGTAAGAATTGCCTCTCAAAAAGACTTTGATTAAGATTTTAATATAAAATATATAAAAAAAACACTCCTTAATTTAAAAGTTTAAGTTAATTTATGAATTTAAGTTTAATTGGTATCTCTGGGTATTTTTAATGGAAATTCTTCATTCCTTAACTATCAAATTATAAAAAAATAAATTGGGTTCAATTATATTATATTAAATTTATAATTTCTCAATTTTTGTTCTTGTGAGTTTTCCATTCAAGCGTATATTTATTTTCAACTGTTTCAGTTAGATGCTAGGAAACATTAAAGACCTTAATTTTTTTTGGAAAAAATATAAAAACCCTCCAAATAAACGTGTTTTTCCTTTAGATCCGTCATCCATGAAAAGCACATAATTAGTGTGGTGTAAGACAAGTCACTGTCTATGATCCTGGTAAGAATAATTCATATGGTATTATCGTGCAGTGCATGGTATGATCTAAATTACTATTTGAGATTACTTATCTATCTTTATCTCAACAAAAAAAAAGAAAAAAAAAAAAGAGTCTAATACTCTAATTACTATTATTTTTATCTCTCTCTTTTGGGTAATTAAGTAGTTATATGTAGTATATAAAATAATCGGTATCAAGTTAGCTTAAAGCAATTCATTTTTCAAACAATTCAGATTCTCAAGCCATCTGATTAAACAATATAAAACTTAGACTATGCAAGAACAATTTTAGCCAATCAAGTCGCAGAGATTCTCTGAGCATGCTTTAGGCAGCAGGAGTAATACATTAACTTATCAGCATCACACTCCAACAGAAGAGTGGCATGTAAAAATAAATAAAAAAAAGAAGGCTTCCTTGTTCTTATGCTTAGCACTATGTATGCCTTATGCTCTAATTGTTTCCCACCCCACAACCAACGAAAGAACATTTTGATTTTGTGATTTGTGTTAATGTCAAAGGAAAGGAAGTGACTGTGATTCCTGCTCTAATAATTTTTCTTTTTAGTTACGTTCGAATTTTAACTTACGACTTTCATTCCATGATAATTGTTATTTATTATTTTACCAATCAGTATTTAATGCAGGTAGAATTTGAATCAAGTTCCTTACTTGACCACAAAATACAAACCGGAACCCACCCAGTACATTGTTGAGAATCAGCACGCAATTAGCCCAGAGGCATGCATGTAGTTTGGAATATCATCAATTTCCCAGCTATTTGATTTGATGTAAAGAATGTCCTTTTAAATGGTGAATATTTAGTTTTCTATAGCCCTTTAATTATGATCATCATTCATGAAATAAGGAATGATAACTTATTTTAGATGATATAACACCACCTTCAGATTCCTAAAACATCAAATTTTTATTCCTTATTTTAAAAACAAAAAAAGTAGATATAGATCAAATTCTTTGAGCAGTAAGTATATCTTTTGGGTCAACCAGACCTGCAGTCCTTTTGGGCTATGCATGTTGTTTATTCGTCCGAGCAAAACTTATTCGCATGTTAATGGGCCAGCCTTTTTATGCATTAATTGGTGAATGATATTGGGAGCTTAGATGATCTATACTTGTTCTAAAAGCCCGGAGTTGTTTATGTTTCCATGATATGTAACACCTTGAATGTTAGTAACTCTCCTTCGTAGCCAACTGGAATGAGATACCTTTATTGCATAATTTATAAAAAAAACAGTAATAATCAACCTGAATACTAGTATATTCAATTGGAATAACGCCTCATGCATGACACAAAGGTTACCTATTTATTTTTGCGTTTTTCTTTTTCTTTTTTCATAAACAGGGATATATTATTTAGAAAAACTCCTCTAGCACCTACTATCATGTATTATGTTTAATAAATTCATTAGTCAGAGGAGTCCATGAGATCAGCCTAATAGCTCTCAGATGAGCTTTAACTAGAGCCTGGCCACTAATATAGGTGAAGTCAATTGCATGGCTGATAATAATGTGGTCAATGGAAGCAAGAGATGTGGAAACAGTTTTACAGATGAGATTATTTCGAGCCAACCAAACGGTACAGGTAGTGAAAGCAAATATAGTTGGCCATGTAGTATTGTGAAGATGTGTGTTATTGACCAGGTTTAAATAGCTCCAGTGTTTGATGTCCATAGTATAGAAGTGTGGGATGGTGATCATGATAGGAACAAGGAGGGAGACTGCCAAATTTGTGAGGCCCAAGGGTAGTCACAAAGAACATGGATAGGGGTTTCCAATTAATTGCAAGGAGGGAAAAGTTGCATTGGGTAGTCATAAAGAATGTGTGGGGGGGGGGGGGGGGGGGGTGGGGTTGTGGAAGACAATACTTTTTTGATTTTATTTGATTTTATTCTTTAATTTTACAATCCCCTTTTAGAATAAATAATTGATATACCCAACTTTAATCTTTGATGACAATGCTATTATGTACTTTTAAAAATAGCACATAAAGTAGTAATATTGAACAATTATCTATAACATATCTCCCTTCCTCCTTTTTGGATGAATAAAAAACTTATGTGTTGACAAAAATATGTAACAAGATGGTGTCACAACACCATTAAAAAAAACTGTAACTTTGAGTTTGGGTCTAAAGAAAGATAAATTTTAATTGTAAGCCCAAATAATAAGGGGGAGAGTATCAAACCCATGGCACTGATTTGATAGCTGGACTTGGCACAACTTGGGGCTTTAGGGTTGATATTGTTAGTTGCTTTGGGTTAGCATCGGGTTTAACAGCATGAAACTCGACCCTTGTCAAGCATATATCGACTAGGGAGAGAGAATTCAATCAACTATTATATTAATTGATCGAAAACTATTCTAGCATTCATGGGTAGCTCTTGATGTTGCACAAAGAAAAACTCTCCATCATCATATTGGAAGGCTATGTCAAAGTTCATGAGCCAAAACTTGGTTAGTTGGAGGCTGAATTTTCACCAAAAACTCTAAACCTAGTTATGGGGAGGCCTCGACCTACAAGCGAATATCATTACCTCCCTCCCTTCATTGATGTTAGTCTCTTCTCTTCATCATCAACATGTCATAATCTCAAAATGGATTGATCATCAATGGGCCATTAGCTGGCCAAATACTTGAGCCTCAATGCTTAACAATTTCCAACCCAAAAGAGTTGGGTTGGGGTGATGGGTGGAATAATACCCTTCTGAACCCAACCCATGAAAAACCTTACCCATAAATATTTCATAAATCTCTTAATAGATTATCAAATGTTATTTGTTAATATATTTTTTTATTTATAGTAGAAATATGCTGTTTTATATTTGTTACACGCTAGACTTAGAATTCCTATGATACCAACTAAAAACACAACCGTCAAAATCTATTAAATTAAAGTTTGAATATTATATACTAGTATTATGTTCTATGCCTTAAAAAGCAAGCAAATTATAGATTATTGAAGACCAATTATTAAAAATTTTGATTTAAAAACATTTGTGTTAGATGGGGGATGTGGATAGGGATTTGGATAGAAAATTTTTCTTAGGGACAAGGATAGATTGCCATCCCTATTTATTCTTATCTTTATAACCAAAAAAAAAAGAAGTCATGTCAACCTCACACGTGAGTGTTAGATAATAGAGATAAAATGAAAATATCAATTATTTATAGTGTCTTCAACTCAGCGTTTCAGTTTAAACAGTGCATATTAACAGAGTGTAAAAATATTAGCTTTTTTATTCTATTTTTAGACGTGGGATTTCTGATTCCTCAAATCTTTTGGTATTTTCCTTTTCTCCACGTCAACTTTGCTTCAAAGCAAAACTCTCTCTCACTGTCTCTCTAATCTCCATCTGTATCTCTACTTATCTGCTAAATTTTGCTACGGATTTCACAAAAATCAAACAAAACCCACCTCCCAACCCCAAGTCCCACATCTTCACGCGCATCCACGGCGCGTGCACCACATGACTGACTAACTGTAGCACCTCAAACTCAAACTGAGTGACTGAAACTCTGATACAAACCCAATTCCTCTTCATTTCACAAACATGGGCTGTTGTTTTTCCTCTTGGTCACTTCTTTGTCAAACACTGTTTCTTTTGAATTTGGCTGCTTGTCATTTAGCTCATGCCTCATCAGACAAGTACATATCAGCCATAGGAGACCCAGGTATGAAGAGCCCAGATGTGAGAGTTGGATTAGAAGCTTGGAACTTTTGCAATGAGGTTGGAATGGAAGCACCCAACATGGGTAGCCCCAGGCTGGCTGATTGTGCTGACTTGGACTGCCCTTTGATCATTGGTATAAATATATGCATGCTACTTTACTCATTCCAGTTATAGATATTTGATTACAAAGTTAGCTAATTTCATGTTGGAGTATGTATTTATGATGATGGATGTGTGTGTGTGTGTGTGTGTGGGGAAACCCATGTAGCTAATGAAGTAGTATGATCAGTGGATATCGGTTGTAGTTTCTGAATTAAATGTGGCAAATTGTCTTATGTGAAATTATGCTGATTACAAGAATGTAATAAAAATGTTTACTTACAATTTTTTTTTTCTAAATTAGGACATAGGTTTTTATTTATTTTTGATAGATAAAGGTTAGGATTTGAATCTAGGACATAGGTTTTAGTTTGCAAATTAAATGTGGCAAATTGTCTTGTGTGAAATCATGCTGATTGCAAGAATGTGCTAAAAATGATTCCTCTCTCTCTAATTAGGACATAGATTTTATTTTTGATAGATAGGTTAGGATTTGAACCTAGACATAAGTTTTAGTTTCTAAATTAAATGTGGAAAACTTTCTTATGTGAAATCATGCTGATTACAAAAACGTGCCAAAACTATCAGCATTCAGATTGCAATTTTATCCTTAACCTTTCTCTGTTAATTATTTTCAGTAATTCAGGTATGGTTTCTGGGGTCTAAATTATCTTGATGCTAATTGACACTCAATACCAAAATTTGTCACCATGGTTTGATTTGCTACGGTGACAATGGAATAAATGCAAACTTTACTTACTTTGATCTAAGCTTGGATGATGAAATGAAATTGTGACTTGATATTTATTTTACATATGACAATGCATGTTCATATTTATAGACTTGTTCTTGATATTTGGTATTCTCTACTATGTACTTTGCTTGTCTTTTTTTGCTCCTTTGGAAAACCAAAGAGGGTATTTCTGGGACTTGTTGAAAAAACATTAGACCAAGGTGTTGTTTTCCATTTGCGTAGTGTAATATTGAGATGCATAACTTCTTATAATATATATATATATATATATATATCTGTATGTATGTATTTTCCCTTATTAGATAAGTGACTCCAATGGGAGTTGGTAGGGGATATTTGAACCGTTGACCTCTTCCATGATTCTTATTGAAAGTTTAGTGTATAAAAGACCTATCATTTCCCACTTCCTTATCTTTCCTCCACTTCCTTATCTTTCCTTACTCCACAGTTCTGTTTCAAGGAAGTTAAATGGATAATTGTTCTGAAACATCTGCATAGCCCTTAACTGGCCTAGCTTCTATTGATTTATGACACACATGTCATCTTTCTTTTGGTAATGCTTATATTATATTTTAAAATCCCCTTAAACCATCAGTTTTTCCCCCATTCAGTTTTGCCATATGTACACTTTCATCCAACCAACTCTTTTAAAGAATCTATACTTGATTTAGCTAAGATAACAGTGAATTATATAATATATAATTGAATGTAATCATCTACTACAGTGATTATTTACTTGGAGGCCTTGTTAGTTTTATGTTTCTGTAATCAGATTCCTTGGGCCGCACCACAAAGTGCGAAGTTCATCACAAAGTGAATGAATCAGATAACAGCTTAGGGGCTGGTGATAATTTTCCTGTAACGAGATTCAAGCCATACACGGACCCTGACCTGTTTGCTGTGGAAAAGGAACAGTATCTTGCTTCTCTGTGTGAGGTGCACGATTCCTCAGATCCGTGGTACTTCTGGATGATTATGCTCAAGAATGGAAACTTTGACAAGAATACTACCCTTTGTCCTGAGAATGGCAAGAATGTGAGTAAAATCATAACAAAGAGAAATTTTCCATGCTTCAGTGAGGGGTGTATGAATCAACCACTTGTGTACCATAATTATACAAGATTGGTTTCTTCAGGGGACCAAATAGAGTCTTTAAGAGGAGGATTTTATGGAACATATGACCTTGATGCCGATTTAAGCAAAGGTATAGGAAATAAATCATACTTCTCAGTCACATGGCAGAAGAATTTGAGCACAGGAAGTTGGGTTTTCTCACAAAGATTAACAACATCTTCAAAGTATCCTTGGCTTATGTTGTATCTACGTGCAGATGCAACTGAAGGATTCAATGGAGGTTATCACTACAGTGGCCGTGGAATCATAAGAAAGGTTAATTCCTTGTCTTCACTTGTTTCTTGCTAGCAGGAAAAATTTGTTGTCTAAACACATTGTCTCTATAAATGAATTCTTACTGATCACACTACCCCTGAGAGAAATCAGAATGTCAGTTGAGTTGAAATTTATGTATCTCAATGTATAACAAGTAAATTAATAATTCATAAAATTTAGATGATCTCTCTTAAACTCAATGAATCCTTAATCCAACTAATTGGGGTTGGCTAGATGCTCTCTCTACTTTTTGTTGATCAAGGTTTCATGATCTGCTGTAATTGACACTTTTACTAGTTCTTTATATTCTATATTTAATGAATTTGTCTTTTGGGATTTTATTTTTAGTTGCTAGAATCTCCAAACTTCAAGGTAAAGGTGACACTTGATGTCAAACAAGGAGGAGGGCCCAACAGTCAATTTTATCTTCTTGATATAGGAAGCTGTTGGAAGAACAATGGAGATCCATGTGATGGTGATGTTCTGACAGATGTGACTAGATACAGCGAAATGATAATAAATCCAGCTACTACAAGCTGGTGCCATGCTGATAACCTGGTCTCCTGCCCTCCATACCATGTTAGTCGTACTGGTGAGAAAATATACAGAAATGAGACATCTCGGTTTCCGTATTCTGCTTATCATCTGTACTGCAGCCCAGGAAATGCCAATTATCTGGAGGAACCATATGATATCTGTGATCCATATAGCAATCCACAGGCGCAGGAACTGGTGCAAATTCTGCCACATCCTGAATGGGCTGTGCATGGATATCCTGAAAAGCAAGGAGATGGATGGGTTGGAGACTCTAGGACTTGGGTGCTTGATGTGGGTGCTCTCTCTAGTCGATTATACTTCTACCAGGTAATTATGATATTTTTAGTAACTTGGCCATTATCAAATTTGTTATGGAATCCTGGTTGAAATCACACACATGCACACACAAAGGAATGATATGCGAATGTGGACGCATAAAATTTGGCTAATTGCTAAGTGTTCATAGTAAATGTATGTTTGTGTGCTATGCATCTAGGTGCGTTTAAAATTTTTATCATCTACTTCTATGCATAGAAAATTCAACTAATTATAAGTCCTTACTGCTAACTGTAAGTTTCTATATGTTTTCTTTGAGGTGAGACTCCCCAGAGGCCTCATGAGACTTAAGAATTTTCAGGTCTTCCTCTATCTCCTGTCTGATCTTCTCTTACTTATTCTTAATTTCTGCACTACTGTGCAAACTTGTCATCCGTTTCTGTCCTTTATCCCATACTCATCCTTGAGGTGCTACGGCTTTGTCCAAAAATTCTAACCGTAACTCTATGCAGCTTTCAATCTTCAGATTGGATACAATTGAAAAATATCATAGGTTTGTTTTGGATTTATCATTTATCTAGGCTTGCTCCCAGCGTCCTGAAGGACCTGAACCCATTATAATTCACAGCAATTGCTTCCCTAATTCACATTATTGAACTTTTGTTGTTTAGTCTACTTTAACTTGATTAGTGCTGTTGAGTTTGTCCCTCTGCTTCAAGATGGACAATATAGTTATAGGGCACTAATGGGAAACATATTACTATTGCCCAGGATCCAGGAACTGAACCAGCAAGGCGTGTATGGTCTTCAATTAATGTTGGTACAGAGATATATGTTAGCAGCACAGGGATGACTGCAGAATGGTCTGTCAGTGATTTTGATATACTGGTTCCTGAAGATGTTGTTAGCTCTGGTGTTAGCTTTGACTGATCTTTGCACAGTATATTTACCTTTTCATTTAGTAAAGAATAAGTAAATAGAGTAAGTAGAACCCATTACAGTTCTACTTAAACCACGTTATCATGTCAGCAATAGATTCAACACACATACACATGATAAGTGTTGTGTATATGTTCTCTTAAATCCAGATAATCCTCCTGACTTTCTTTGCTTTTCAACTATAAACATTGGAGCTAGCCTTATGATACCAATTGTCAATCATAAATAACTTTTCTTAGACTCCTCTTGGTTGCCAAGAAACTAAGGAAATGCTATTTGCTAATCATTTGTATGTGTATAATTCCATTTGTAAACTCCATTGTGTTTGTGCTTAATGTAACATTTTTCGTTATTTTGTACACGACCGGTCTCAATCTTAGACGGATAAGGTTGACAGCAAGCTTGAACTTTAGTCACTTTATTATGAGCAAATAAGCCTACATGCCCTAAATATGGATAATATCACAAGTAATTGAGTAGCCAATTATAATGGTTCGACACAGACCTTGTGTATGCGAAAAAGTAAAGGGGACTAGGTCCTTTGTAGCTAAAGCTGCAGGCAAAATCCTGTACGCCTAGTTGTCAATTAAGTAAAGAATCATTGCTTGTAATAGCCATATTATGCTTCAAAATCATGATTAGTCTGGCACAGCAGCAAATCAGCACTAACAATATTATCACTAGAAGAGAATAACCACTTCAAAATTATTTAGATATATCAAATCTTTTTGTTGCACTTGTACAGTACAATGAAAACACTAAAAACAAGAAAGGAATTACATAGGGCAATGTTTTTGGACAATTTATTTTCACTCTCCTCCTTGAAAACCTAAGCAATGTCTTCAAGGAATGGATAATCAGTGTATCCAAGGACAGGGTCAGAGGTGTAGAATGTGTCTCTGTTGTACTTGTTGAGAGGAGCATTGAGCTTAAATCTCTTAGGCAAATCTGGATTGGCTAGAAAATGACGACCATAAGCAACAAGATCTGCATGGTTTTCAGCAATAGCTTTGTTCCCATCTTCCCTGTCATAACCCCCAGCAACAATAAAGTTACCCTTAAAAGCCTCTCTTATTAGCACAAGACCATGGGGACTTTCACTCTTTTCTCTAGCTGTGTTCATTCTTGGCTCAACCATGTGGCAATAAAGAATCTCATATTTGTTTAAGGATTCAGCCATGTAAAGGCCCAAAGCTTCTGGATTTGAGTCTCTGGATTGCATGTAGTCTGCAAAAGGAGATAGCCTTATTCCAACCCTGTCTGCTCCTATCTCATTAGAAATAGCTTCAACTATTTCCAGAGCAAACCGGCAACGATTTTCAAGGGATCCACCATATTGATCCATTCGATCATTCACTTGATCTTTCATAAACTGGTCAATTAGGTAACCATGAGCCCCATGGATCTCTACTCCATCAAAGCCTGTGTATAAGACAAATAATGACATTTTAATGAAGGGAATATGTAATAACAAAGGTAACCATGAGCCCCATTGTTCTTTCAGTTTTCTTTCATCAAGTACAAAGTACATTCCTTAACTCCCTCGTACATTTGACCAATCAAATATCTTTTATCTTATATAAACACATGAAAAGAACTTACCAGCTTCAATAGCATTCCTTGCAGCAAGCCTAAAATCATTGACAATTTGAGGAATTTCCTCTATCCTTAGCCGCCTTGGAGGAGTGAAGTCTGCAACGTCAATTCCATTAGCTTGAATTTGAGGGGTCAAAGGCCTGTTAGAGGAAGAAATTGGGGCTTGACCATTTGGCTGGAAACCTGTAGACATCAAAATAAAGAAAAACAAATATCCAAATAATTCAAATGAGTTTGATAAGACATCATCAATCACCACTTAAAGAATTAGAAAAAATGAGAGTTATGATCTGTTAAATTACTTAGAAAATGATCTTTCTTTTCTTTGCAAAGATTTTTTTTTCCTTTAAAAAATAAAAATTTATCTGGAGAAGTGATTAACAAGACCTTTATTGATTTGAAAAATCACAAAAAAAAAAAAAAAGAGAAAAAAAGATGCAAAATTAATGCTTCTTTTGGATCAAGAAGGCATAATAGCTCCATTATGTATTTCACATGATTGTACAGTACAAGGATGGAGTTCCATAAATATTCCCCTCCAAAAAAGGAAATTTCAAGATCATATTTCATGTCAAAAAAGGAAAGCTCATGATCTTAGGGCTGTCTAACATGCCAAAGAGTGATGGTTGGCTGTCTGTGACTACCATAGATATAGGACTCAATAATGATTTTGACAATTGATTTAGAGCAAGTGGTGTCTGCATATCTAAAACAGAAGTACAAAGATTTTGAAAGACCAACCAACTAAAAGAACCATGTTTTTGAAAAGTGATACGCAACCATCCACTCTGACCTTTTCTACTGAAATGACTGAACAACATTCTATTCAATGGTGATACAAAAATGCCTTTTTAGCTGAAATGACAACATCATTAGCTTTTTGTCCAACCACCTCCACTGATTCGATTTTTTTAAAGCAGTGGGTGTCACCTTATTTGTATCCTAAAAACAAAATGACATTAACATATCACACTTATAATGGAAGATGCCCCTTCCACTGAGGCAATTGTCATCATAAAAGGCCCCCTGAAATAAAAAATCCATTTATAGTAGGGAAGATAATGCAAAAAATAACACCACTACAATGATAGATCAATAGTTTTTTAAAATAATTATATTGTTGCATAAATTTTCCTTTTACTCCGTCAATCCAACAATGATCATCACTTTTGCTTATTTTACTCTCTAAAATGATAGTTAAGCCAATTAATGCTCTTCCTCAAAAAGTATGCTTCTTTTCAAATGTGACACTCGTTTTGTAGGGAATAGCATTCTACAGCACCAACGCATGGTTATTTTAGCAGTCAATCAAAACTTCCATCTAATTTGATCTTTACCAAATAGGTTCATATGCAATACTTCCTTTAGGATCAACAGCAATCAATAGTTGAGTAGAACAATGTGACAATGTGGTATAGAAAACCCAAATCTACTCAATTCATGAATCATTTACCATAAAGTCTTTGTAATTTAGCATATTACAAAACATTCAACTCTCTCCATCCATTACAAAAGTTCAATTGTCAACAAGCAATAAAAGAAACCTAAGAAGGTTTGTCAGTCAAAGACAAACCTTGATTTGAAACCCTCCCCACATGCCAAATTTGACAAAAGAAAACTCCACCTTTGGCATGAACAGCATCTACGATGGGTTTCCAGGCTTCAACTTGCTCTTTTGTCCATATACCAGGTGTGTCTGGATACCTTTACAATAGCAAAGAAACCTAGGAAGTCATAAAAATTTTCAAGGCAAGAAATGGAACCCTCAAAATGGAGATTGTCAATCTGTGTGAAACATGGTAAGAAATTATTTACCCTTGAGCAGTGTCAGAAACTCCAGTGGCTTCAGCTATTAGTAGACCACCTTTGGAGGTTCTCTGAGAATAATATAAGATAGCATGTGGCTGAGGAACATTGCCATAAGATCTCTGTCTGGTCAATGGTGCCAAAACAACCCTGAAAATACAAATTAAATGAAAAATTGAGTAAATCCAGTAAGAAATCTTTCTAACTGAAGGTAGTAGTACCCTATAAGAATCAAATATATATTGCCCGTAGCAAAGGCTGGAAGAATAATATGATTAAGCCCCTTTTCTGTATGTTATAATAGATACTAAGAAATAAAAAAAAGGCAAGTAACAACTGAAACCAAATCAAACAATTCATTTTTGAATGATTATGGCAGAGATAAGGACAGCTTCACAACTTCACCTGTGGATTGTTAAAATACAAACCATTAAATAAGGTTTGAGAAGCTGAAGAAAAACACAAAATCAGCGAAACTCTACATATAATATAATGCTTCTCCTTGTGAGTAAAAAAATAAATACCTAAATGAGAAGGAGTGACAGAGGTAGAGACACAGAATGTTTGATTTGTTCTACAATTTTTTTTTTTTTTTTTAGAGTTTGTTCATCGTTAAAGTGTACAACCATATTGTCATGTATTAAAGATAAATTTCACAAAATGCAGTACTTGAGTGGGGGAGGAGAACCTCAAAGATTCTATAGGTCCTTCAACTATGACAAATTATCTATCATTCATAGATAATTTGCTATCCACTTGAAATTTGAAAATACTTAGTTTCAAGTTCAGGGCCTATGTTGTTTTTAATTTGTGTATTTCCCTTTTCAACCTATGTCTATATCAAAAGCTTACGCTTTTCCAATACCAACAAAGCTGCAGCAAAGAGCACTAAGTTTATGACTGTTTTCAAACATAAAACTTAACAACTCTAATGAGAGCATTTTGGAAAGAAGGTAAGTATATCTTTGTGTAGTATGAACTTCGAAAGTGGCTGCTTCATGACATTTCAACCCTTATTGTATCCAAACCTAGCCTAGGCTTAGTGTAAAATAAGTTAAGTAAGAAACAAGATGAAGCATGAAAATGGAGAAGGAGATATTACAGATGAATGATGAAATAGTAAAAACTTGGACCAAATAATTTGATGAATTTTTATGGACAGAATAAGGTGATTAGTTCTGTTAATTACATGTAGGTCCAAGATTAACATAGAGCATTTCAAGAATGACTTGGGAACTGTTCTAGGATATAGAGGAGGGAGCCAAATTGGATTACTTTTCACCATACAGAATTTGCGGCCATACTTATCAACATAACACTGATAAATAGATGGATCTCATCCCCCCTCCCCAGCCCCAAAAAAGTCGGAACAAAATTGTTGAGAAATGATTTTATAACTATAGATTGATATCTTATATAATCAAAGCAACTGTAAATAGATGTAAGCACTCTCAATCTCATGATGAAGCTACAAATACATTACTTAGAGGTTCTGAAAACACAGAATCCTGACAGCCAAGGTGATCAGATACCTTAATCTGCAAATCTAAAACCAATTTACGCAATAGAGATGATTTACAAAATCCAGATAAACCAAATGATAGATTTATTGTCCTTTTGAGATCAAAGGAAAAAGTCATCACTAACAACTCATTAAACGAGTAGAGCTCAGCAAGACAGCTAATGCAGTTCCAAGGAAATTCATCAATCTTAACATTATAAAAAAATTAGCAGAAGTCTCACACTTTTAGCAGATTAATATAGAGAATTCTTAAAAAAAAAAGTGTCATTTCTTGGTTAAACACAAAACAAACACAGATGTGAACTGACAAGAAAATGCTCAAAAGGGCAAGAGTGTTATGTAACCGACATATATTATCATAAACTACGATTTCTTGAAAGTTGAAACCTTTGTAAATAAAACATTTCATTATCCCAACTGGGATATGTCACAAACACCCTTTTTTTTTTTTTACAAAATCAAAGTAAAAAAAAAAAAAAAAAAAAAAAAAAAAAAACAAAAACAAAAAAAAAAAAACAAAAAACAAAAAAAGTACTTTGCAGGGTGTGTTGGTATACCTACGGGAAAGGTTGAACTTGCCCAGCTTGTAAGGAGTAAGAAGAGGAATGGTGGCAGCTTCAGCAGCCATTTATAATGATTCTATTCTATTCTTTCCTGTTGAATGCTAGTGCCTTGCTTCTGTTCCTGATTTCAGACAAAAGTGGGAATGAAATGCTTGTTACACAATTGGGTATTTATAGAAATGAAAAGGCATTAAAGATTTGTGTCAAAAAAGTCTTCCAATAATCCGCCGCTCAAAATGTTATTCTATTCAAATCCTATTCTATTTAGCATCAAAAAAGTTACTTAATTATACAATACAATTTTACAATTCTACAACATTCCAATTTTTATTTTACAATACAACACATTAAAATAATATTTCTACACAATAAAATAATATATCCTAAAACCCAAATAAAAACAAAAACCCAAATCACCTCTGCAACCATCTGCTACCACCGCCACCACGAAGAACATTCCCAAACTGTTGTATTCTTGAAACCCCAGCCACAAACTCCGGCAACCCACAAAATCAAAATCAAAATCAAACCAAACCACGGCAACCCCCAACTCCACCACCATGAACCCACAAAAAAAATCCATCCCAAAATCAAATCAAACCAATAGCAAAATGCCATACCCAATTCCTTAAGCACCGGTCACAGCAAAAAAAAAAAAAAAAAAAAAAAAAACCAACACAGAACTCAGAGAAGACGATCCACCACAACCCACCACGATCCACGGAGAAGACGAGAAGCTTGGCGTTGGCAGCGATGGCGAGAGAGAGAGGGGATGAGAGAGAAGAGAGAGGCTTGGTCAGGTGGCTTGCGGTGGGGCCTGTGACAGTGGGTCCGGCCATGGTGGCTTGGTGATGGCGTACATGTCCACCATGGTTTTGGGTCTGAAGAGGAGAGAACAAACAAGAGTGAAGAAGGCGAGAGAGAGAGAGAATGAGAAAGGAAGAGAGAAAAGAATCTGAGATCATATAATAATAATTTTTAATTATACAATCTTGTTAGGCTGCCATTCTAAAAATAGGATGCCACTGTAGTAATATTGTAAAAATTTTTACAATTGGCATATTTTGCATATTGGCATATTTTGCAAGTTGGGCTGGAACATTTTAAAGTTGTAATGGTAAAATATATCAATATATACATATCATTGTGCATGGGTCGGGTTGAGGGGATTTTATGACCTAATTTACGATAGTGGGTCAAAAAAAATTCAACCAAACCCAACTCATATGAGTTGAATTGGGTTAGGTTGAACCTATGAGTTGGATAATTTTTATTTATTACTATTATTATTAAATTGAGCAAAAAAAAAAAAAAAAACATCACACTTGCCACCTGAATTAATAAACAAAATATACATTAATATATAAACTAATATTCCAACTTAATTGTAAACAAAATATGTTTAAGTATTCAACTGAGTTAATAAACAAAATATAAATGAACTAGTATCCTAAATCACTTATAAACAAAATGGACACGAGTTCCTAACTCAGTTATAAACAAAATATATATAAAATTTTTAATTTTTTTTATTAATTATATAATATATTTAAATATATATTAAAAGAACAAATAGAATTTTATATTATATATGATAGTAGGAATTGAGGAAGTGCTCTACAACTGGTTTTTTTAAAATTTATTAGATATATAATATATTTTAAACATATATTAAAATATGGGTGGGTCAGGTCGAGTTTGACGGATTTGTAATTTTATGACCCAAACTCAACCTGACCCACTATAAAAAAAATTTTATAATCCAACCCAACCCACCAAGCCCTAAAAACCAATCCAACCTGGCGAGTTGGGTTGGATTGGGTCGAATTTGGCGGGTTGACGGGTTTTCTGCACACCCCTAGAATAAATCTAGTACCACATAAAGTGGCACAATAAATGTCATAACTCGATTATGTGGTGAGTTGTGGTTGGTGGAAGGATAGTTATGGATTCATATGGAGACACCATTTTATCAACCACAACTCTCCATATAGGCGAATTGTGGCATTTATTGTACCACATTATGTGGTATAAGACTTATTCACAGATTCTACGCAATACATTGAACCCTCAAGAAAAGTTTGGCCCCCAATGTGGGAGAAAGTATACCATGTTTCGGTAATATCAACTCAGCATCTGTTTTGGTATTTTCTACTCAATAAATGAGTGACATCTGTTTCAAAAAACCACATCAGACTACCCCAATAAATGGTTAATTTATCTTCCTGATAGTATAGAAGATTGTGATTAATTTATTGGAATAGTTTGATGTGGTTTTTTGAAACATGTGTTACTCATTTATTAGATAGGAAATGTGGGGCCCTAAATGTTAACATTCAAGGCCCACTCCGTAGCTGGCCCAAGGCCCGCGCCGAAGATAATACAGAGGCCGAAGATAGAAAGGAAGGGCCCAGACCCTCAAAGGGCCTCGCCGAAGACGCCCAGGTCCTCGGCGAACCGAAGTTAATGAGGGGAAAATATCCCTCACCCATTAAAATATATTTCACCAACATTCTGGCCGCCTTAATGATGAAGTGAGTAACAAATCCAGATGCCTCAGTCACTTCAACTTAAAAAGTCTGCTAATACGGCTGAGAACTAACATAAAACCTGCAAAAGTAGATGATGGGACAGCCCTTATGCAAAGAGTTCAGATAACCGACAAATGGACGGCTAAGATTAACTAAAACGAGGCTATATAACCAAGAGTATTCTCATTAATGGGAGGGGGGAGGGTTTTTTGGCCAGTTTGAAGGAACAGAGTCCTCGGACTGAGCCGAAGGCGAGGAAATCCTCATAAACATTTAACTAAGATCTTCATCGATACTTAATGAAAATCATTACCAAGATCCTGGAAAAACCCTTTGCCTTTATCAAAATTCCTAGGAGCTTTAATATTAACCATTCATTACTTTGTTAGCGCCTAGCCTTTTTACCCATGCTCTACAAATTCTATTGTCCAGGGTCCATTACGAAAAATGCCCTTACAAGAAATATTAAAACAAATGCTGAGTTAGTATTACCGAACCATAGTATACTTTCTCCCAATGTGGTTTCATAGGCAATTGGAATGAGATACCTTTATTGCATAATTTATAAAAAACAGTAATAATCAACCTGAATACTAGTATATTCAATTGGAATAACGCCTCATGAATGACACAATTAAAGGTTACCTATTTGTTTTTGTGTTTTTCTTTTTCTTTTTTCATAAACAGGGATATATTATTTAGAAAAACTCCTCTAGCACCTACTATCATGTATTATGTTTAATAAATTCATTAGTCAGAGGAGTCCATGAGATCAGCCTAATAGCTCTCAGATGAGCTTTGACTAGAGCCTGGCCACTAATATAGGTGAAGTCAATTGCATTGCTGATAATAATGTGGTCAATGGAAGCAAGAGATGTGGAAACAGTTTTACGGATGAGATTATTTCGAGCCAACCAAACGGTACAGGTAGTGAAAGCAAATATAGTTGGCCATGTAGTATTGTGGAGATGTGTGTTATTGACCAGGTTTAAATAGCTCCAGTGTTTGATGTCCATAGTATAGAAGTGTGGGATGGTGATCATGATAGGAACAAGGAGGGAGACTGCCAAATTTGTGAGGCCCAAGGGTAGTCACAAAGAACATGGATAGGGGTTTCCAATTGATTGCAAGGAGTGAAAAGTTGCATTTTTTTTTGGGGGGGGGGGGGGGTTGGGGGTGGGGTGTGGAAGACAATACTTTTTTGATTTGATTTGATTCTTTAATTTTACAATCTCCTTGTAGAATAAATAATTGATATACCCAACACTAATCTTTGATGACAATGCTATTATGTATTTTTAAAATAACATATAAATTAGTAATATTGAACAATTATCTATAACATATCTCCCTTCCTTCTTTTTGGATGAATAAAAAACTCATGTGTTGACAAAAATGTGTAACAAGATGGTGTCGCAACACCATTAAAAAAAAAACTGTAACTTTGAGTTTGGGTCTAAAGAGAGATGAATTTTAATTGCAAGCCCAAATAATAAGGAGGAGAGTATCAAACCCATGGCACTGATTTGATAGCTGGACTTGGCAAAACTCGGGGCTTTAGGATTGATATTGTTAGTTGCTTTGGGTTAGCATCGAGTTTAACAGCATGAAACTCAACCATTGTCAAGCATATATAAACAAGGGAGAGGGAATTTAATCAACTATTATATTAATTGAACGAAAACTATTCTCGCATTCATGGGTAACTCTCGATGTTGCACCAAGAGAAACTCTCTATCGTCATATTGGAAGGCTATTTTGAAGTTCGTGAGCCAAAACCTAGTTATGGGGAGGCCTCGATCTACAAGCGAAGATCATCACCTCCCTCCCTTCATTGATGTTAGTCTCTTCTCTTCATCATCAACATGTCATAATCTCAAAATCGATTGATCATCAATGGGTCATTAGCTGGCCAAATACTTGAGCCTTAATGATTAACAATGGATTCTTACGTTTCCAATCCAAAAGAGTTGGATTGAGGTGATGGGTGGAATAGTACCTTTCTAAACCTGATCCATGAACAACCTTCATAAATCTCTTAATATATTACTAATTGTTATTTGTTAATATATATTTTTATTTATAGTAGAAATATATTGTCTTATATTTGTTACACGCTAGACTTAGACTTCCTATGACACCAACTACAAACACAACCGTCAAAATCTATTAAGTTAAAGTCTCTTATTAATTTATTATTGAATAAATAGATAAGAGACTACTAGTATTATGTTTTATGCCTTAAAAAGCAAGCAAATTATAGATTATTGAAGATCAATTATTAAAAATTTTGATTTAAAAACATTTGTGTTAGATGGGGGATGTGGACAGGGATTTGGATAGAAAATTTTTCTTAGAGCATCCGCAGCCGGATTCTATATCCTATCTTATTTTATCATCTTAAAAATCTACTTTATCAATTATACCATACCATTTACAATATACTCAACATCCCAAAATTCTATTTTCCTATTCTATTCATTAAAATAATATATTTATGTAATAAAATATATTTTTTGTTTTTTTGTTTTTTCTCAATTTTCTCCCCCACGGGCGTCATCCTCCATTCCTTTCCTTTTCACCTTCTTCCAGCCTCCTTCTCCAAATCCATCATCCATATCAACCCAACTCCTCCACATAACTCCTCCATCATTAACCAGCAAAACAACCCAACTCCTTAACAACCCAGATCGGCGAAACAGAAAAGAAAACAAAACAAAAAAAAAAAACCATTAACCAGCAAACCCAGAAATTTATATACCAGAAACCCACAAATCGTTCCACGCCACAAACCCACAAACCTAGAAATTTCTCAAACCCAGAAAACCAAAAAAACCATCCATCGATCTCTGCCACGCCACAGCTACCACAACGCCGATACCAGCAAACCCAGAAAAAAAAAAAAAAAAAAAAAAAAAAAAAAAAAAAAAAAAAAAAAAAAAAAAAAAAAAAACCAGCAAACCTACATCGGATCACAATGCCACAGCCACCACAGCTCCACCGATCTCACCACCCATCGATCTCCACCACGCCACAGTCACCACAACGCCGATCACATATACCAGCAAACCCAGAGAAAAAAAAAAAAAAACCATTAACACTCACACCGGATCACAACGCCCTCGCCACCCACCAATCTCTGCCGTGCCAATCTCGCCACCCAACGATCTCCACTTCACCGATCTCCACCACAGGGTGTTGGGTCTGAAGAGAGCAGATGAGAAAGAAAGAAGGAAGAGAGAGAAAAGAAAGAGAAAAAATGAGGGAGGAGAGAGAAATGGTCGGGTTAAAAGGAGAGAGGAGAGAGGAGAGAGAAATGAGAGTATTAAATTTTTTTTTTTTTTTTTTTTTTTTTTACAATTCAGCTACAGTACCATCTTATATTTGAGATGGTATTGTAACTATATCTCAAATATTTTTAGTATTTTAGCATATGACCTTCCAGTTAACTTTTTTTGGGCTTGTATGTCAAATGTGCTTTGCATTTGGCATATAGCCATCCAAATGCGGATGCTGGGGACAAGGATTGATTGTCATCCCTATTTATTTTTCTTATCTTTATAAAAAAAAAAAAAGTCATGTCAACCCCACACGTGAGAGGTTTAGATAATAGATAAAATGAAACTATCAATTATTTATAGTGTCCTTATCAAAAAAAAATTATTTATAGTGTCTTCAAAGTTCAAACAGTGCCTATTAACAGAGTGTTAATAGTAGCTTTTATTCTATTTTTAGAAGTGGGATTTATGATTTCTCAAATCTTTTGGTATTTTCCATTTCTCCACGTCAATTTTGCTTCAAAGCAAAAAATTTCTCTCACTGTCTCTCTCTAATCTCCATCTGTATCTCTGATTATCTGCTAAATTTTACTTCGGATTTCACAAAAATCAAACAAAACCCACTTCCCCAACTCCAAGTTCCACATCTTCACGCGCATCCACGGCGCGTGCACCACATGACTGACTAACTGTAGCACCTCAAACTCAAACTGAGTGACTGACACTCTGATACAAACCCAATTCCTCTTCATTTCACAGACATGGGCTGTTGTTGTTGTTGTTGTTGTTGTTGTTGTTTTTCCTCTTGGTCACTTCTTTGTCAAACACTGTTTCTTTTGAATTTGGCTGCTTATCATTTAGCTCATGCCTCATCAGACAAGTACATATCAGCCATAGGAGACCCAGGTATGAGGAGCCCAGATGTGAGAGTTGGATTAGAAGCTTGGAACTTTTGCAATGAGGTTGGAATGGAAGCACCCAACATGGGTAGCCCCAGGCTGGCTGATTGTGCTGACTTGGACTGCCCTTTGATCATTGGTATAAATATGTGCATGCTGCTTTACTCATTCCAGTTGTAGATATTTGATTACAAAGTTAGCTAATTTATTAATGCTAATTTCATGTTGGAGTATGTATTTATGATCATGGATGTGTGTGTGTGTGGGGAAACCCATGTAGCTAATGAAGTAGTATGATCAGTGGACATCGGTTGTAGTTTCTGAATTAAATGGGCAAATTGTCTTATGTGAAATTATGCTGATTACAAGAATGTAATAAAAATGTTTCCTTTCAATTTTTTTTTTAAATTAGGACATAGGTTTTTATTTATTTTTGATAGATAAAGGTTAAGATTTGAATCTAGGACATAGGTTTTAGTTTGCAAATTAAATGTGCCAAATTGTCTTGTGTGAAATCATGCTGATTGCAAGAATGTGCTAAAAATGATTCCTTTCTCTCTAATTAGGACATAGGTTTTATTTTTGATAGATAGGTTAGGATTTGAACCTAGACATAAGTTTTAGTTTCTAAATTAAATGTGGAAAACTTTCATATGTGAAATCATGCTGATTACAAAAACATGCCAAAAATTGATTCCTCTCTCTCTCTCTCTCGCTTAGGATTTTGTGGTACAATCAGAAGATTTTGATGGCTTAATCATGTTTCTTGGAAAATGGAAATTCTTGAATTGGTTTTGATATTTTACCTCAAGCAAATCCAGATATATAATCTTTGTGTCCTATACATAGAAGATAGAATCAAAACTATCAGCTTTCAGATTGCAGTTTTATCCTTAACCTTTCTCTGTTAATTATTTTTAGTAATTTAGGTATGGTTTCCAGGGTCTAAATTATCTTGATGCTAATTGACACTCAATACCAAAATTTGTCACCATGGTTTGATTCACTACGGTGACAATGGAATAAATGCAAACTTTACTTACTTTGATCTAAGCTTGGATGATGAAATGAAATTGTGACTTTAGATATTTATTTTACATATAACAATGAGTGTTCATATTTATAGACTTGTTCTTGATATTTGGTATTCCCTACTGTGTACTTTGCTTCTTTTTTTTTTTTTTTTTGATAAATAATGTAAGAATATTATTAATAATAAAAAGATTTCCAAGCCGAGTACATTGGGGATGTACTATGGGGGCACAAATCAAGAAACAAAAGAACAACGGTCAAGAAAAATAGAAAAGGAAGAACAAGAAAAATGAGAAAACATTAGACCAAGGTGTTGTTTTCCATTTGCATAGTGTAATATTGAGATGCATAACTTCTTATAATATATATATGTATGTATGTATGTATGTATGTATTTTCCCTTATTAGATAAGTGACTCCAATGGGAGTTGGTAGGGGATATTTGAACCGTTGACCTCTTCCATGATTCTTATTGAAAGTTTAGTGTATAAAAGACCTATCATTTCCCACTTCCTTATCTTTCCTTACTCCACAGTTCTGTTTCAAGGAAGTTAAATGGATAATTGATCTGAAACATCTGCATAGCCATTAACTGGCCTAGCTTCTATTGATTTATGACACACATGTCATCTTTCTTTTGGTAATGCTTATATTATATTTTAAAATCCCCTTAAACCATTGCTATAAGTACACTTTTATCCAACCAACTCTTTTAAAGAATCTATACTTGATTTAGCTAAGATAACAGTGAATTATATAATATATAATTGAATGTAATCATCTACTACATTGATTCTTTACTTTGAGGCCTTGTTAGTTTTATGTTTCTGTAATCAGATTCCTTGGGCCGCACCACAAAGTGCGAAGTTCATCACAAAGTGAATGAATCAGATAACAGCTTAGGGGCTGGTGATAATTTTCCTGTAACGAGATTCAAGCCATACACGGACCCTGACCTGTTTGCTGTTTAAAAGGAACAGTATCTTGCTTCTCTGTGTGAGGTGCATGATTCCTCAGATCCGTGGTACTTCAAGATGATTATGCTCAAGAATGGAAACTTTGACAAGAATACTACCCTTTGTCCTGAGAATGGCAAGACTGTGAGTAAAATCATAACAAAGAGAAATTTTCCATGCTTCAGTGAGGGGTGTATGAATCAACCACTTGTATACCATAATTATACAAGATTGGTTTCTTCAGGGGACCAAATAGAGTCTTTAACAGGAGGATTTTATGTAACATATGACCTTGATGCCGATTTAAGCAAAGGTGTAGGAAATAAATCATACTTCTCAGTCACATGGCAGAAGAATTTGAGCACAGGAAGTTGGGTTTTCTCACAAAGATTAACAACATCTTCAAAGTATCCTTGGCTTATGTTGTATCTATGTGCAGATGCAACTGAAGGATTTAATGGAGGTTATCGCTACAGTGGCTGTGGAATCATAAGAAAGGTTAATTCCTTGTCTTCACTTGTTTCTTGCTAGCAGGAAAAATTTGTTGTCTAAACACATTGTCTCTATAAATGAATTCTTACCAATCACACTACCCTTGAGAGAAATCAGAATGTCAGTTGAGTTGAAATTTATGTATCTCAATGTATAACAAGTAAATTAATAATTCATAAAATTTAGATGATCTCTCTTAAACTCAATGAATCCTTAATCCAACTAATTGGGGTTGGCTAGATGCTCTCTCTACTTTTTGTTGATCAAGGTTTAATGGTCTGCTGTAATTGACACTTTTACTAGTTCTTTATATTCAATAGTTAATGAATTTGTCTTTTGGGATTTTATTTTTAGTTGCTAGAATCTCCAAACTTCAAGGTAAAGGTGACACTTGATGTCAAACAAGGAGGAGGGCCCAACAGTCAATTTTATCTTCTTGATATAGGAAGCTGTTGGAAGAACAATGGAGATCCATGTGATGGTGATGTTCTGACAGATGTAACTAGATACAGCGAAATGATAATAAATCCAGCTACTACAAGCTGGTGCCATGCTGATAACCTAGTCTCCTGCCCGCCTTACCATGTTAGTCGTACTGGTGAGAAAATATACAGAAATGAGACATCTCGGTTTCCGTATTTTGCTTATCATCTTTACTGCAGCCCAGGAAATGCCAATTATCTGGTGGAACCATATGATATCTGTGATCCATATAGCAATCCACACGCACAGGAACTGGTGCAAATTCTGCCACATCCTGAATGGGCTGTGCATGGATATCCTGAAAAGCAAGGAGATGGATGGGTTGGAGACTCTAGTACTTGGGTGCTTGATGTGGGTGCTCTCTCTAGTCGATTATACTTCTACCAGGTAATTATGATATTTTTAGTAACTTAGCCATTATCAAATTTGTTATGGAATCCTGGTTGAAATCACTCACACACAAAGGAATGATATGCGAATGTGCACACATAAAATTTGGCTAATTGCTAAGTTCACGTTCATAGTAAATGGATGTTTGTGTGCTATGCATCTAGGTGCGTTCAAAATTTTTATCATCTACTTCTATGCATAGAAAATTCAACTAATTATAAGTCCTTACTGCTAACTGTAAGTTTCCATATGTTATCTTCGAGGTGAGACTCCCCAGAGGCCTCACGAGACTTAAGAATTTTCAGGTCTTCCTCTATCTCCTGTCTGATCTTCTCTTATTCTTAATTTTTGCACTACTGTGCAAACTTGTCATCCGTATCTGTCCTTTATCCCATACTCATCCTTGAGGTGCTACAGCTTTGTCCAAAAATTCTAACCCTAACTCTATGCAGCTTTCAATCTTCAGATTGGATACAATTGAAAAATATCATAGGTTTGCTTTGGATTTATCATTTATCTAGACCTGCTCCCAGCATCCTGAAGGACCTGAACCCATTAGAATTCAGAGCAATTGCTTCCCTAATTCACATTAGTGAACTTTTGTAGTTTAGTCTACTTTAACTTGATTAGTGCTGCTGAGTTTGTTCCTCTGCTTCAAGATTGACAACATAGTTATAGGGCACTAATGGGAAACATATTATTATTGCCCAGGATCCAGGAACTGAACCGGCAAGGCGTGTATGGTCTTCAATTAATGTTGGTACAGAGATATATGTTAGCAGCACAGGGATGACTGCAGAATGGTCTGTCAGTGATTTTGATATACTGGTTCGATGTTGCTAGCTCTGGTGTTAGCTTTGACTGATCTTTGCACAGTATATTCACCTTTTCATTTAGTAAGGAATTAGTAAATAGAGTAAGTAGAACGCATTACAGTTCTACTTAAACCACGTTATCATGTCAGCAATAGATTCAACACAGATAAATATGATAAGTGTTGTGTATATCTTCTCTTAAATCCATATAATCCTCCTGACTTTCTTCGCTTTTCAACTATAAACATTGGAGCTAACCTTATGATACCAATTGACAATCATAAATAACTTTTCTTAGACTCCTCTTGGTTGCCAAGAAATAGAGGAAATGCTATTTGCTAATCATGTGTATGTGTATAATTCCATTTGTAAACTCCACTTGTGTTTGTGCTTAATGTAACATATTTCATTATTTTGTACACAACCAGTCTCGAGCTTAGACAGATAAGGTTGACAGCTAGCTTGAAATTTAGTCATTTTATTATGAGCAAATAAGCTTACATGCCCTAAATATGGATAATATCACAAGTAATTGAATAGCCACGTATAATGGTTCAATATAGACCTTATGTATGCGAAAAAGTAAAGGAGATTGGGTCCTTTGTAGCTAAAGCTGAAGGCAAAATCCTATACGCATAGTTGTCAATTTAAGTAAAGAATCATTACTTATAATAGCCAAATTATGCTTCAAAATCATGATTAGTCTGGCATAGAAGCAGATCAGCACCAATAATATTATCACTAGAATAGAATAACCACTTCAAAATTATTTAGATATATCAAATCTTTTGTTGCACTTGTACAGTACAATGAAAACACTAAAAACAAGTAAGGAATTACATAGGGCAATGTTTTTGGACAATTTATTTTCACTCTCCTCCTTGAAAACCTAAGCAATGTCTTCAAGGAATGGATAATCAATGTATCCAAGGACAGGGTCAGAGATATAGAATGTGTCTCTGTTGTACTTGTTGAGAGGAGCATTGAGCTTAAATCTCTTAGGCAAATCTGGATTGGCTATAAAATGACGACCATAAACAACAAGATCTGCATGGTTTTCCGCAATAGCTTTGTTCCCATCTTCCCTGTTATAACCACCAGCAACAAAAAAGTTACCCTTAAAAGCCTTTCTCATTGGCACAAGACTATGGGGACTCTCACACTTTTCTCCGACTGTCGTCATTCTCGGCTCAACCATGTGGCAATAAAGAATCCCATATTTGTTTAAGGATTCAACCATGTGAAGGCCCAAAGCTTCTGGATTTGAGTCTCCAGATTGCGCATAGTCTGCAAAAGGAGATAGTCTTATTCCAACCCTGTCTGCTCCTATCTCATTAGTAACAGCTTCAACTATTTCCAGAGCAAACCGGCAACGATTTTCGAGGGATCCACCATATTGATCCATTCGATCATTCACTTGATCCTTCATAAACTGGTCAATTAGGTAACCATGCGCCCCATGGATCTCCACTCCATCAAAGCCTGTGTATAAGACAAATAATGACATTTTAATGGAGCTATGTAATAACAAAGGTAACCATTTCATTCTTCTTTCATTAAGTACAAAGTACACTCCTTCACTCCCTTGTACATTTGACCAATCAAATATCATTTATCTTATAAAAATACATGAAAAGAACTTACCAGCTTCAATAGCATTCCTTGCAGCAAGTCTAAAATCATTGACAATTTGAGGAATTTCCTCTATCCTCAGCCGCCTCGGAGGAGTGAAGTCTGCAACACCAAATCCATTAGATCGAGTTTGGGGGGTCAAAGGCTTGTTAGAGGAAGAAAGTGGGGCTTGACCATTTGGTTGAAAACCTGTAGACAACAATATAAAGAAAAATAAATATCCAAATAATTCAAATGAGCTTGATAAGAAATCATCAATCACTACTTAAAGAATTAGCTTAAAGAATTAGAAAAATGAGAGTTATAATCCGTTAAATTACTTAGAAGGCATAATAGCTTCATTATGTGTTTCACATGATTGTATAAATATTCCACTCCAAAAAAGGAAATTTCATGATCTTATTCCATTTAAAAAAAAGAAGCAAAACTCATGATCTTAGGGTGGTCTAACGGCCAAAAAGTGGTGGTTGAATGTTTGTGACTATCATAGATATAGGAATCAATAATGATTTTGACAACTGATTTAGAGCAAGTGATGTCTGCATATCTAAAACAAAACTACAAAGATTTTGAAAGACCAACCAACTAAAAGAACCATGCTTTTGAAAAAGTGGCATGCAACCATAGTTATTAAACCCGGACCAAACATTGACTCGGTTTATGAGCCGGGCCACTGGTTCAACTAGTGGATAATCAGTTGAACCACAGGTCAAATAAATTTTTTTAAAATAAATAAATAAATATATATATATATATAAGTTTTTAAAATTATAATATTAATATGTAAATTAAAAAAAAGGCATATGCCTAAAATAAACTCGCCATTATAATTAAAAATTAAGGTTCCCCAAGTAATGACATTAGAAATTTTATAAATTCACAAGCAAAATAAACGGATGTCATCATTTTGCAATAAAGTTTTTGCTAAATCAAATCTTGTTTCATGTCTTAAAATTTGGGATATTAGGGAAAAAAAGAAGAAGCAAATCTCAAATGATGTAAACAAAAGAAGAGAGAAAAAAATGTTAAAGACTTAAATATGAAGCAATAAACAAATAAAGCACAAAAAATGCAAACAAAAGAAGAGAAAAGAAGGTTTGAGAAATAAACTATGTGACATATACTGCTATACTCATACCTATGTGTTAACTGGTTACGTGAAACTGAAAAGTGATATGTTATTAAATTATCATATTATCATACATTAAATAGTAAAGAAGTGAGAGAACAATACATTTATTTTTTCTTTAGGTTTTCTCTTATTTAAATTATCATATTATCATACATTAAATAGTAAAGAAGTTACTGGGGAGGGCCCATTAATGTGATTTTATACAATTCACAAACCCAACTGCGTTATTAAAACCTAGTTGGGTCACACAATTTACTTAAAACCCGCTGGGTTTTACTAGTTTTGATCGGGTCTTATACACATCCGATCCAATTGATGACTCGGACCAACGTATGTGCTAGGTCACTGGGTTACTGGTCCGACCGGCCGAATTTAATAACACTGCATGCAACCACCCACTCTAGCCTTTTCTACTGAAATGACTACTGGTCCGTTTAGATTAAGGGGAAAAGAGGGGGAGTTGAGTAGATTTGGCCCGGCCCAAAATTAACCTATTTTCAACTAACTGTATTCTACTCCCTTCTACTCTCCCTCTTTCTCCCCTCAATCCAAATTGGCCCTAAATAACATTCTATTCAATGGTGATATAAAACAACCTTTTAGCCAAAGTGACAACATCATCAACTTTTTGTCAAAACAACTACTGTGATTCGATTTTGTTAAAGCAGTGGGTTTCACCTTATATGTATATATTAGATGCTAAAAAAAATGACATTAACATACTAGACTTATTATAATACAAGATGCCCCTTCCACCCTTCCACTGAGGCAATGATCATCGTGAAAGCCCCCTTGTAATAAAAAAATTCATTTATAGTAGAGTAGAAAATGCAAAAAATAACACCACTACATTGATAGATCAATAATTTTTCAAAATAATTATATTATTGTATAAATTTCCCTTACTCCCTATATCCAACAATGACCATCACTTTTGCTAATTTTACTCTCTAAAATGAGAGTGAAGCCAATTAATGCTCTTCCTTAAAAAATATTTTTATTTTTCAAATGTGACAGTCATTATGCATTGCAAGGAATAGCATTCTACAACACCATCGCATGGTTATTTCAACAATCAATCAAAACTTCCATCCAATTTGATCTTTATCAAATAGGTTCACATGCAGTACTCCCTTCAGGATCAACAGAACTCAATAGTTAAGTAAACACAATATGGTATAGAAAACCCAAATCTACTCAATTCATGAATCATTTACCATAAAGTCTTTGTAATTTAGCATATTACAAAACATTCAACTCTCTCCATCCGTTACAAAAGTTCAATTGTCTACAAGCAATATTAGAAGAGAAGATATAAAGGTCGTCTTAGTCAAAGGCATACCTTGATTTGAAACCCTCCCCACATGCCAAATTTGACAAAAGAAAACTCCTCCTTTGGCATGAACAGCATCTACGATGGGTTTCCAGGCTTCAACTTGCTCTTTTGTCCATATACCAGGAGTGTCTGGATACCTTTACAATAGCAAAGAAACCTAATAAGTCATAAAAATTTTCAAGGCAAGAAAGGGAACCCTCAAAATGGAGATTGTCTTTTAGTGGGAAACATGGTAAGATATTGATTACCCTTGAGCAGTGTCAGAAACTCCAGTGGCTTCAGCTATTAGTAGACCACCTTTGGTGGTTCTCTGAGAATAATATAAGATAGCATGTGGCTGAGGAACATTGCCATAAGATCTCTGTCTGGTCAATGGTGCCAAAACAACTCTGAAAATACAAATTAAATGATAAATTGAGTAAATCAAGTAAGAAATCTTTCAAACTGAAGAAAGTTGTACTCTATAAGAATCAAATATATATTGCCTGTAGCAAAGTCGGGAAGAATAATACGATTAAGCACCTTTCTCTATGTTATAATAGATACTAAAAAATAAAATAAAAAAGGCATGTAACAAATGAAACCAAATCAAACAATACATTTTTGAATGATTATGGCAGAGATAAGGTTTGAGAAGCTGAAGAAAAACACAAAATCAGAAAAACTCTGCAAATAATATAGTGCTTTTCCTTGTGAGTAAACAAATAAATAGCTAAATGAGAAAGAGTGACAGAGACAGAGACAGAGAATGCTTGACTTGATCTACAACTTATTTTTTTCCTTTAGAGTTTGTTCATCCTTAAAGTACAACCATATTGTCAAGTATTAAAGATATATTTCACAAAATGCAGTACTGGAGTGGGGTAGGAGAACCTCCAAGATCCTATAGGTCCTTTAACAATGAAATTTCTGTATCATTCATAGCTAATTTGCCATGCACTTGAAATTTGAAAATACTTAGTTTCAAGTTCAGGGCCTACGTTGTTTTTAATTCTTGTAACTCTCTTTTCAACCTATGTTTATATCATAAGCTTACCTTTTTCCAAGACCTACAAAGCTGCAGCAAAGAGCACTAAGTTTTTTTTTTTGGTTGAAAAAAAAAAGAGTGGCACTTAATTTGATGTAAAAATTAAATACCTTTTTTTTTTCTTGTGCAATACATGCATGACCACGTTTTACTTTAAGAAAATACCAGAAAAGATAAGTAAGAAACAAAATGAAGCATGTAAAAACTGGGAACAATTAGTTTGATGAATTTTTATGCACAGAATTAGGTGAATTAGTTCTGTTAATCACATGTAGGTTCAAGATCGTCAAATGATAACATACAGCATTTGAAGAATGACTTGGGTACTATGGCAGGATATAGAAGAGGGAGCCAAACTGGATTGCTTTTCATCATACAGTATGTGTAGTCATAGGTATCAACATAACACTGATAAATTGAAGGGTCTCATCTCCCCTCCCCAGCCCAAAAAAAGTCAGACCAAAATTGTTGAGAAATGATTTCATAACTATAGATTGATATCTTATATAATCAGAGAAACTTTAAATAAATGTCAGCACGCTCATGATGAAGCTACAAATACATTACTTAGAGGTTCTGAAAACACAAAGAATCCTGACAGCCAAGGTGATCAGATACCTTAATCTGCAAATCTAAAACCAATTTACACAATAGAGATGATTCACAAAGTCCGGATAAACCAAATGCCAGATTTATTTTCCTTTTGAGATCAAAGGAAAAAATCATCACTAACAACTCATGAAATGAGCAGAGCTCAGCATGACAGTTAATGCAGTTCCAACAAAATTCATCAATCTTAACAGTATCAAAAATTGGCAAAGTCTCACACTTTTAGCAGATTAATATAGAGAATTCTTGAAAAAAAAATGTGTCATTTCTTGGTTAAACACAAAACAAACACAGATGTGAACGGACAAGAAAATGCTCAAAAGGGCAAGAGGGCTAACTAGCATCAGGTCTTCTAAAAGTTTTAGCATTTAAAAAATTTGATGTGGGAGGTTTTTTGGTGTGTCGAATGTCAAATTTTTGGCATTTGACACATCTAAGAGCATCTTTAACGGTGTAGCTAAATCCAAAATTCTCTCTTTGATAGAAAATGAAACCATAAACCATTGCTCCGAGCCCCCGACAGTCCTTCTATATCTCAAAAAAAAAATTTTGCTCATAAACAGTAACTCATCAAGTCTGAAGAGTTACTGTAAATTAGGAAAAGAATTTATCGCATTAAAAAATTCTAGAGCTAACTATTATATTAATTTTTTCTCTTTCTTCTTCATTTGTTTTTCCCACACCCTCCCTGGTTTCTTTTCTCACAGACCAAAGAAAAGGAGACGAAACACAAAACACAGAGCAACCAACAGAATCAAACATCTTGAATAAAGGAAAGAATTTAGCATCCGGGCTGCATGCCGTTGGCGATGGGGACGAGGACAAGCAATGATGGAGGCGGGGCAGGCAATGTGTGGCCTGGTTTTGTTCAAATGAAATGTGTGGCCTTTATTGTTTTTATTTTTTTATGGGAGAAACGTGTGATGTGTGGGTGTGCCAGCGTGAATAAAGGAAGAATAAAAGAATTAAAAAAAAATAAAAAATATTAAAGAAATAATGAAGAAATAATATTTTAATAAGATAGAGAAAAATATAGAAAATTTGTTAGAAAATATATTTTATAAATTTGGTAGATAAAAGGTAAAAATTATTGTTCACTCATCAAATAGTACAAAAATTTGAAGAAGGGAGGCTCTAATGCTAGTGCTTTAAATAATCAACGGATAAAGTTTAGTTACAAAATTGATTATATCCTAAGACTATAATCTTACTCAATATCTTCTTATTAGAGATGAATTTTGAGAATTCCATCATTAAATTACATTTTCTTCTTATATTCTCCATGTTTGCAAAATTTCTAGAAAATTAAAGATCAATAGATATGTTATCAATAAATTGTTTAAATTACTAGTTTTTATAGTTTAAAATTATGAATAAAATATAAGTTTATAGCTCATATAGAATATAATATCCAATTGATACAAAATTTAACATGTGTATTAAGAGTGTAAAGAACATACGGTTAGATTTTCAAAATATATAATAATATTTATTTTATTAAATAATTACAACTAATTTTATAACTAAACTTTGACCAAAATCAATTACAATTTCTTGAAAGTTGAAACCTTTGTAAACAAAACAATTCATCATCCCAAGATTCCCAACTGAGATATGTCACAATCACAAAAAATCATAACCCATCACACATATTAACAATTCAGATAATACCAAACGACAAAAACAAAAACAAAAAAGAAAGAACTTTGCATTCAGCAAAAAAAAAAAAAAAGAAAGAACTTTGCAAGGTGTATTGGTATACCTATGGGAAAGGTTGAACTTGCCGAGTTTGTAAGGAGTAAGAAGAGGAATGGTGGGAGCTTCAGCAGCCATTTTCAATGATTCTATTCTGTTCTTTCCTGTTGAATGCTAGTACTTTGCTAGTTTGCTTCTGTTCCTGATTTCAGACAAAAGTGCGAATGAAATGCTTGTTACACCAATGGGTATTTATAGATTTGTGTCAAAAAGGTCTCCAATAAGCTAGGAGGATGGTTCCAAATCAATTGGACAATGATGTTTGCTTAAACGTTATTCATAATGATGTCTGTGCTGACGTTTGGAAATACTATACATTGAACCCAAAAAAAATGTTTGGCCGCCAATGTGGACCATGACCCTATGAACCATATGTTCTGCTTCTATGGATAGCACCACTTTACGTCGGCAATAAATTTCATAATTTTTTTAAAAAAATAAAATTTTGAGAATACAGATTGTGTTTTAGATTTTAGTATATTATTTTTACATCATATCACCACTAATTTTATTTTTTATTTCAAGAAAAAATATTTTTTATTATTTATTACTCTTAATTTTATTATGAAAATATTGTTAAATTTGTCGTGTTATCAATTGTTTTACTCAAAAAAGAGCAATCTTAGAGACATAAAATAGTTCAGAATTTTTTTTATAGCTTCTTAGGGCAGTAAATTAGTACGTACATCAAAAAAAAAAAAATATATATATATATATATAAATATATAAATAGTTTTCTTAATATGAACTACTTATTTTTTATTTTGAAAGAAAATTGGAATTTGCCAACTTTTTTGAGGAAAAAAAAATTTATTTTTGGAAGGGAGGGACAGAGCCACCCAAGGGGGCCATGGATCCTCTAGATTTTTATTTTTAAAATTAAGATTTAAGAGTATATATGTTTTATGAGATTTCTAGAATTTGGGCCAAAGAAAATTATTTTTAGCCCCGGTAATATAATTTTAGTCCCCTTTAAATAATAACAAAAATAATTCAAACGATGGTGGTAACCACAAAAACAACGTAATTAGTTCAAATAACAACAAATCATCTAGTCCACACAACAACAAAAATGAGCCCAATCAACCAGAACATCACTTTAAAAATCATTATTTATCAAATATGATCAATAAATCTTAGATCTATTTATACAAATACCAATCGAATAAATAGAGAATATTTCCTAGACATTGTCAATTGACTAATACACACAAACACAATTAATTAACATCAAAATGATAACTTATAAATTTATAATTAGTTCAACTGATAAAGTGTATTTTGGTCTTAGGAGCAGATGTCATAGGTTGATAAATTTATAATTAGTGATTGTTGGTGGATGGGTTGGAATTCTTATTTTTTTAACTTACTACCTTAATACTTCAGTTTATTTTATCTATTTTGTCTTATCTATTTTATTGGGTGGTCCACTATTTTTGTTTGTGATCCATGGGGGATATTTGGGTACTAGAATAGAAAGGGGATAGAATATAGTAAGTTAAGTGTTTGAAAGATAATTGCAAACTAGCATTTCGAGTTTTAGAAACTCAAGTTCCATATAAAACTCGAGGCTTAAAGACTCACTTCCTACTTTCTGAGTTGGACACTATTATGCACTATTATGCCACATAGATCTTGACTTAAAGACTCGAGTTCTACAAAGCAAAATCGAGTCTTTAAGACTCGATTTTCTTCTGGAAATGCCACTGATCTCGAGTCTGCAAGACTCGATTTCTACTGGAATAAAACTCTATGTGTTTTATGTATCTTTTTTTTGAGAATCATGTGTTTTCTGTATCTGGTTTGGGGTTATGTGGAAATGAGGGAAAAAAAAATTCTCAGTGGATTGATGTGGTTTGATGGTGAATAAATGAGAGTAGTGATAAAAGATAGGAGAACTGCCAAATGTTTGTGAGTAAATATAGAAGGAGAGGGGCTGTGTTTTACTATTGACCTCAGTGCAAGACAGTGAGAGAGCTGAGTGAGAGGTCGCCGATGAGAGTAGACGAGAGTTTTCTATTGCCGATGAGATGCGCTTGTCTCCGCCAATGGGTTTGAGGTTTGTATGTTTGGGTGTGAAGGAGAGCGAGAGTGTTCTGGAGTCTGGACGCTTAAGTGGTTGAAATATGATCACAAATCGAGTATTAGAAACTTGATTTCAACGTCGCTCCATGTGGAAAAAAGTCTATGTCAGATGTTTGTAGCTCAGGATCTCAAGTATTAGAAACTTGATTTCTACTCGGAACTCGAGTTTTAAAAACTCGAGATGCTACTTTTCTACTTTCTTTTGAAACTGGGCAACTAACGAAATTCTTAGCAATCTAATGTTAAATGAAAAAAAAAAAAAAAAAATCATGATCTATGTCTCTGTGTTTTGAGCACTTTGGCATTGTTTGGCTTACTAAATATAATTCCTCACTTGTTTATTTATTTAATTATTATTTTTTTAGTTTGGCATTTTTCCTTTCTCAAAAAAAAAAAAAAAAAAAAAAAGTTTGGCATTCTTTCCATCCGATTCCCCATATTGGATAGAGTAATAGTGGCTTTAGAAGACCAAACTTGCCTTTTCAATTTGAAAATTTCTATGGACAAACTCAAATCCATATTTTGTAACTTAGCCATTATCAAATTTTTTTTATGGAATCCTGGTTGAAATCACACACACACGCACACAAAGGAATGATATGTGAATGTGGACACATAAAATTTGGCTAGATGCTAAGTTCATGTTCATAGTAAATGGATGTTTCTGTGCTATGCATCTAGGAACGTTCAAAATTTTTATCATGTACTTCTATGCATAGAAAATTCAACTAATTATAAGTCCTTACTGCTAACAGTAAGTTTCTATATGTCATCTTTGAGGTGAGACTCCCCAAAGGCCTCACGAGACTTAAGAATTTTTAACTCTTCCTCTATCTTCTGTCTGATCTTCTATTACTTATTCTTAATTTCTGCACTACTGTGCAAACTTGTCATCTGTATGTCAGTAAGTCATAAACAAAAACCTCATAACAACTCTCTCAAAAAAACCTTTTTTTTATTTTTTTTGCTGAGCCTCATAACAAAAACTTGAATCTTCTAATGTGAGTATTACTAATTTTACAATAAAAGGTTTACAAATTACATAAAATAAATAAATATGATCAATGCCATTTCAATAATATTTATATAGCAAAATTTATGATATCATTACCATCATTTTATATTCGTAAAGGCAGGAACAACATGCCTCTTACAGGTTGCTTTGGAAGTCTCTTTCTCTTAGCGACTGACTTTCCATTGCTCAATGCTCATAGCTCATTGGTCTTCAACCTCTTCCTTTATACTTATCTGGTCAATCTAGCTACTTTATTCAAGCATCATATAAAAGGCCATTGGCTTCTCGCCTAATATCACATTTTCTGAGCTCTCCATGGAAGTGGTCAGAATTTAAATGGCAGGATATATGGATACGTGACATGTGTCGTGTTTCTAATGAGAGAGATGACATCTGGTCTAAAGACAAAAAGGATCTACATAAACATTATTCCAAAATATAAAGAATAAAAGAGAAAAAGGTGAAGGGTATCACAGCAAGGGCCAAGGTGATTGACTATATATATGAGTCGTGTAAAGATGATGGAAATAAACCACAACATCACCTGTCTAAATCATCTTTTTCTTTGGTTAGTGTCAATTACTTAATGGAGAGGGAAAAAACTTACATTCTCTTGAAACTGAACTCTCATAAGAGCACTCACAGCAGTGGTGCTAAAAAGCTATTTTTAGCACCACAAAACTACAAATATTGAGCTGTAGCAATGGAACTATATCTAAAAAATTTAGCTGTTGAGCTACAGTACACATCTATAGAGATGTGCACTGTAGCTCAACAGCTAAACCCAAATAATATTTTTTATTCTCCCTTTGCTTTAAAATATTGTTTTAATTCACCAAACACGTTTTACTCTGTCTTTCTTCATTGAGCTTCTCAGACACCTCTCTCTTCTCATTCTCCCTCAATTTGATCTTCATTGAGCTTCTCTAGCTTCTCTCTCTCATGCCTCTCTGAGTAAATTGTTGTCGTTTTGCCGCCAATGGGTCACCGTCACACCGCTGAGGATCGCCATCGTGCTGCTGGATGGATTGTTGTCTTGCTGCTGATGGGTCACCGTCACGCTACAATGGATCACGTCGTGCCACTAGATGGATTGTCGTCATGCCGCTGGGCAGATCGTCACCGTGCCTCCCCTTTTTGGGTGGATCGTGGTCGTGGGTTGCTAGATTTTGTGGTGGGATCGGGTGTGGATGAGTTTGCAGTTGGCTTGTGTTGGCTTTTGATGGTTTGGATTGGTGGTTAGTGGCGGTATGCCGATTGGTGAATAACATGGGTTTTGTGGTGGTGGATCATGGCTGGTGACAGATCGATGGTGGGTTTTGCCATGAATTGGTTGTGAGTTGGTGGCTAGGTTGGCTTGACACAACAGTGAGTGGTGGTGATGGTGGTGGTGCTGTGAGGGGCTGTGGGTTGAAGAGAGGGAAGAGAGGGAGAAGACAGAGATAAAGATGAATAGTGAGAAAAAAATAATAAATAGGTATTTGTGGATATATATTATTTTATTTTGATGTTTATATTATTTTATTGTGTTGAAAACTAAAATAGATCCACTGCTGTAGCATGTAAATAGGTAAAATAGATAAAGTAACTTTTTGTGATGCCAAATAGCTAAAATTATAGTTCCACTGCTGTGGATGCTCTAAAGAGAGTGGACTTTACACGTGTGACCCACTTTAAGGTCTACCCCTTTTGTGAGAGCTTAAAAAACTACTTCGAGAATATATAAGAATTGCCTAGCTATCAAATAAACTTTGATGGAGATTTTAATATAATATATAAAAAACACTCCTTAATTTAAAAGTTTAAGTTAATTTATGAATTTAAGTTTAATTGGTATCTCTAGGTATTTTTAATGGAAATTCTTCATTCCTTACCTATCAAATTATAAAAAATAAATTGGGTTCAATCATATTATATTAAATTTATAATTTCTCAATTTTTGTTCTTGTGAGTTTTCCATTCAAGCATATATATTCAACCGTTTAAGTTAGATGCTAGGAAACATTAAGGACCTTAAATTTTTTTTTTTTTTTGGAAAAAATATAAAAACCCTCCAAATAAACGTGTTTTTCCTTTAGATCCGTCATCTTTGAAAAGCACATAATTAGTGCGGTGTAACTTTTAGACAAGTCACTGTCCATGATCCTGGTAAGAATAATTCATATGGTATTATGGTGCAGTGCATGGTATGATCTAAATTACTATTTGAGAGTACTTATCTATCTTTATCTCAAAAAAAGAAAAAAAAGAGAGAGTGTAATACTCTAATTACTATTATTTTTATCTCTCTTTTGGGTAATTAAGTAGTTATATATGGTATATAAAATAATCGGTATCAAGTTAGCTTAAAGCAATTCATTTTTCAAACAATTCAGATTCTCAAGCCATCTGATTAAACAATATAAAACTTAGACTATGCAAGAACAATTTTAGCCAATCAAGTCGCAGAGACTCTCTGAGCATGCTTTAGGCAGCAGGAGTAATACATTAACTTATCAGCATCACACCCCAACAGAAGAGTGGCATGTAAAAGAAAAAAAGAAAAAAAGAAGGCTTCCATGTTCTTATGCTTATCACTATGTATGCCTTCGGGGGCGGAGCTATAGCAAGGCTTCCACAACCCCCCCCACCCCCCCCCCCCCCCCCCAAAAAATTTAAAACAATGATTTTATATTATGCATAAGTATTAAAAACTTTAAATATTTAGTTACAAAAATAGAAGTTGTTCCCCACCCCCCCCCCCCCCCCCCAAATGCTTGAGTTAGTTCAACAATACTTTTAAAAACCGATAGAATTTGTCAATTGGTCTAGTAGTTATAGAGACAAAAAAGTTTTTGTTTTCTCTAATTTAGTTTTTCGTACATGTTTAATATCGAACTAGATAGCTTTTGTATACTTGTTGAAGTTTAAAATATGATAAATTTACCTAAAAAATTATCTTGCGAATATACATGTGAAAGTTGTTAATTTTATATACAATAAATTTATAAATTATAACCTACTTTAGTATCAAAATATTAATGTTTATATTTGTATATGTGCATTTGCATGTTTGATGAATTATCTTGACTCGAAACTAATTTATTAATACCAAAATTTGGCTCCTCCAAACAGAAAATCCTAACTCCGCCCCTGTATGCCTTATGCTCTAATTGTTTCCCACAACCAACGAAAGAGTATTTTGTGTTTGTGATTTGTGTTAATGTCAAAGGAAAGGAAGTGACTGTGATTCCCGCTCTAATAATTTTCTTTTTAGTTACAATAGAATTTTAATTTACTACATTCATTCCACGATAATTGTTATTTATTATTTTACCGATTAGTATTTGGTGCAGGTAGAATTTGAATCAACTTCCTTACTTGACCACAAAATACAAACCGGAACCCACCCAATACACTGTTGAGAATCAGCGTGCAATTAGCCTAAAGGCATGCATGTAGTTTGGAATATCATCAATTTCCCAGCTATTTGATTTGATGTAAAGAATATCCTTTTAAATGGTGAATATTTAGTTTTCTATAGTCCTTTAATTATGATCATAATTCATGAAATAAGGAATGACAACTTATTTTAGATTATATAACACCACCTTCAGATTCCTAAAACATCAAATTTTTATTCCATATTTTAAAAGCAAATAAAGTAGATATAGATCAAATTCTTTGAGCAATAAGTATATCTTTTGGGTCAACCTGCAGTCCTTTTGGGCTATGCATGTTGTTTATTCGTCCGAGCAAAACTTATTCGCATGTTAATGGGCCAGCCTTTTTATGCATTGGTGAATGATATTGGCAGCTTGGATGATCTATACTTGTTCTAAAAGCCCGGAGTTGTTTATGTTTCCATGATATGTAACACCTTGAATGTTAGTAACTCTCTCAATCGTAGCCAATTGGAATGAGATACCTTTATTGCATAATTTATAAAAAAAACAGTAATAATCAACCTGAATACTAGTATATTCAATTGGAATAACGCCTCATGCATGACACAAAGCTTACCTATTTGTTTTTGTGTTTTTCTTTTTTCATAAACAGGGATATATTATTTAGAAAAACTCCTCTAGCACCTACTAATACTATCATGTATTATGTTTAATAAATTCATTAGTCAGAGGAGTCCATGAGATCAGCCTAATAGCTGTCAGATGAGCTTTGACTAGAGCTGGCCACTAATATAGGTGAAGTCAATTGCATGGCTGATAATAATGTGGTTAATGGAAGCAAGAGATGTGGAAACAGTTTTAAAGATGAGATTATTTGGAGCCAACCAAATGGTACAGGTGGTGAAAGCAAATATAGTTGGCCATGTAGTATTGTGAAGATGTGTTATTGACCAGGTTTGAATAGCTCCATTGTTTGATGTCCATAGTATGGAGGTGTGGGATGGTGATCATGATAGGAACAAGGAGGGTGATCATGATACTCTCCCTTCCTCCTTTTTGGATGAATAAAAAACTTATGTGTTGATAAAAATGTGTAACAATATGGTGTCACAACACCATTAAAAAAAAAAACGGTAACTTTGAGTTTGGGTCTAGAGAGAGATGAATTTTAATTGCAAGCCCAAATAATAAGGGGGAGAGTATCAAACCTATGACACTGATTTGATAGCTAGACTTGGCACAACTTGGGCCTTTAGGGTTGATATTGTCAGTTGCTTTGGGTTAGCAGCAGGTTTAACAGCATGAAACTCGACCCTTGTCAAGTATATATCGACTAGGGAGAGAGAATTTAATCAACTATTATATTAATTGATCGAAAACTATTCTAGCATTCATGGGTAACTCTTGATGTTGCACAAAGAGAAACTCTCTATCGTCATATTGGAAGGCTATTTCGAAGTTCGTGAGCCAAACTTGGTTAGTTGGAGGCTAAATTTTCACCAAAAACTCTAAACCTAGTTATGGGGAGGCCTCGATCTACAAGCGAATATCATCACCTCCCTCCCTTCATTGATGTTAGTCTCTTCTCTTCATCATCAACATGTCATAATCTCAAAATTGATTGATCATCAATGGGTCATTAGCTGGCCAAATACTTGAGCCTTAATGATTAACAATGGATTCTTACATTTCCAATCCAAAAGAGTTGGGTTAAGGTGATGGGTGGAATAGTACCTTTCTAAACCCGACCCATGAACAAGCTTACCTATAAATATTTCATAAATCTCTTAATAGATTACTAAATGTTATTTGTTAATATATATATATATATATATTTATATATTATAGTAGAAATATATTGTCTTATATTTGTTACACACTAGACTTAGACTTCCTATGACACCAACTAAAAACACAACCGTCAAAATCTATTAAATTAAAGTATTTTATCTATTTATTATTGAATATTATATACTAATATTATGTTTTATGCCTTAAAAAGCAAGCAAGTTATAGATTATATTGAAGACCAATTATTTAAAATTTTGATTTAAAAACATTTGTGTTAGATGGGGGATGTGGACAGGGATTTGGATAGAAAATTTTTCTTAAAGACAAGGATAGATTGCCATCCCTATTTATTCTTATCTTTATTACAAAAAAAAAAAAGTCATGTCAACCTCACACATGAGAGGTTTAGACAATAGAGATAAAATGAATGAGAAAACATATGGTCAGGAGGTGGCGTAAGAGTGTTGATTTACGCCACCAATCAGTGTTTGCCACGTCACACATTTAAAGAAAAACCAATACACTCTATCGCACACAATTTTAACTTACTCCCGCACACACGTATCAGAGAGAAAACCTGGAGAAACAGCACCAACACCTAATCCATTCCACCTCCTGCTCTCATCTGACCACCGGAGCTCCACCTCGCCGCAGCGTCGTTCTGGAGCTAGTGCCACCGCACCAAAGTTCAAGGTTTGTTCTGATCCTTTTTTATTCAATCAAATGTTCATTCTTTAACTGTATCATCTCTCCCTCACAGACCCAACACAAACAACCCAGCCGCCATCATCAAGCCATAAAACAACCCAGCCACCATCAGTGAAGCCTATTGATCAAAACCACAGAAGATCGACGCCATTGACCAAACAATCCCAAAACCCATGTAACAAAACAGAGATGAAGAAAGCAAAGAATCTATGAATACAAGAGAGAATGTTTGGGAGAGAAAATGAGAAACTTTCTCTTGATATTGTAATAATGATGAATTTGTACATGATCTAAGGTTATATACACCTCTGTACCTAACCCCAAAAACAGAACGTAACAAACTAACCAGAGCATAAGGAAATCAGTTATAACACGTGTGAAGGTTAGTTACAACACGTGAGATACAATTTGAATAAAATTAATAGCTAAACTACATGCCGTTTATCAACTAATCTAAATTGCCTTGCAGCTCGTCTGTGTCGTTTAGTTCTTCTTTTCTTCCTTCTTATTCTTTGATCCTTTCTTCTTAACTGCTAACTGATACTCCCCCTCAAGATGAGACTCAGAGCTATGTATGTTCAATACACTCATCTTGGAAATTAAGAACTTCAATTGTTGACTGCATAATGCTTTGGTAAACAGGTCTGCTACCTGTGTATGTGTGGGAGTAAAAAATAAACGAATCACCTTCTCTTGCACCTTGTCTCTAACCAAGTGACAATCTACTTCTATATGTTTTGTACACTCGTGGAAAACAGGATTCTCAACAATGTGGATTGCTGCTTGATTATCACAGAAGAGCAGACCATGTTGTGGATGATCAACTTCCAAATCTTTCAACAAAGCTAACAGCCAAGTCATTTCACAAACTGTCAAGGCCATTGCCATATACTCAGCTTCAGCTGATGATCTAGAAACTATGGATTGTTTCTTAGATTTCCATGAAACCAATGAGTCTCCCAAGAATACACAAAAACCAGTAGTAGATCTTCTGGTATCTACACAGGAAGCCCAATCTGCATCCGTGTAGGCCTTCAAATGTAGATCAGACTTTGATGACAGAAGAATGCCTTGACCAGGAGATCCTTTGATGTACTGTAATATCTTGTAGGCTGCATCAAGATGTGGTTTTCTAGGCTTAGCCATGAATTGGCTTAGTTTATGGACTGAATATGTGATATCTAGTCTTGTTATTGTCAGATATAGTAACCTTCCAACTAATCTTCTATAAACTCCAGGATCATCCAATAAATCACCTTGATACTTACTTAGTTTCAAGTTTTGCTCCATTGGTACTTTGTTGGGTTTACAACCTTCCATACCAGCATCCTTAAGAACCCCTAATGCATACTTCCTTTGGCATAATGAAATTCCCTTTTCTGATCTAGCAACTTCAAGACCTAGAAAGTATTTCAAATTACCAAGGTCTTTCAACTTGAACTCAAGATTCAAAGAAGTCTTGAGGTCTTCCACTGCTTGAACATCATTGCTTGCAATGAGAATGTCATCAACATAAACAAGCAATGCTATGAAAGTCTGATTAACCTTCTTGGTGAATAAAGAATAATCAGATTTTGATTGCTTGAAACCATATTTTAAAATGGTTGTAGAGAACTTGGAATACCACTGCCTTGATGCTTGCTTAAGACCATATAAAGACTTGTGAAGCTTGCAAACTAGGTTCTCCCCCTTGCTGTGAAAACCTTGAGGCAATTGCATATAGACCTCTTCATGGAGAGTACCATTAAGGAAAGCATTGTTCACATCAAGTTGAACCAAATGCCAGCCTCTCACAGCAGAAATAGCAAGCAAAGTCTTGACAGTGGTGAGTTTAGCAATCGGAGAAAAAGTATCAGTGAAGTCCAAACCAGCTTGCTGAGTGAAACCCTTGGCTACAAGCCTAGCTTTGTATCTGTCCAAAGAGCCATCAGCATTATACTTCACCCTATAAACCCATTTACACCCAATAGCCCTTTTGTGAAGAGGTAAAGGTGTAATAGTCCAGGTTTGATTTGCTTCCAAAGCAGCAATTTCAGATGCCATAGCATCTTGCCAGTTAGAATCCTTACCTGCCTCATGGTAATATGTAGGCTCAAGTATGGTAGAGAGTAGAGAACAAAAATGTGCATAAGAGGTGGATAGTTTGGAGGAGTTAAGATAAGTGGACAAAGGGTATTGAGTACCTGACTTGTTGGCAGAAAGAGAAGGAGCAGGTTCATTACTGACAACTGTGCTGCACTTAAAATCAGTCAGGTATGCAGGTGGTTTAGATACTCTGGAAGACTTCCTTAGAGGAATAGATGGTGCATTGATGGGAGGAATAACAGGTGGAGATGAAATAGGGGTGGGAAATGGGACAGTGGTGGAAGGAAGGATAGGTGAAGGTGGATTATGGATAGGTAATTCTGCAGAAATGTTATCTGCAGAAGTGGCAAGAGGTAAATCTGCAGAATTGGGAACAGGTAAAGCTGCAGAATTGGGAACAGGTAAAGCTGCAGAAGATGGGATAGAAATATTGGAATCAAAAGGAATAGCATCATGGTTAGGAAAATCAAACACAGAAGTAGTAGGGTGAGACACTGAAGGGAAGAGATGAGGTAAAGGAATGCTGGTGTGAGGAGAGGAGGAATGAGAAGATGAAACAAAAGGAAAAACAGTTTCAAGAAAATGAACATCTCTGGAAACAAAAATCTTTTTGGTAGTTAAATCAAGTAACTTGTAACCCTTAACACTAAACGGGTAACCAAGAAAAACACAAGATGAAGATCTAAGATCAAATTTTAGTATGTTATGAGTAAGGGTTGAGGCAAAACAAAGGCAACCGAAAACCTTTAAATGAGCAAAGGAAGGAGGTTTGCCATAGAGTTTTTCAAAAAGAGTTTTCTGGTTCAGTATTTTAGAAGGTAACCTATTGATGATATGGACAGCAGTCAATACACATTCACCCCAATAGGATATAGGAACATTAGATTGAAACTTCAATGCCCTTGCAATGCTCAAAATGTGCTGGTGTTTCCTCTCCACAACTGAGTTTTGTTGTGGAGTGGCAACACATGTGTGTTGATGAATGATACCTTTGTTGGCATAAAATTCTTTTAAGAAAAATTCAGGGTCATTGTCAGTTCTAATGATCTTAATATTGGCATGAAATTGTGTATGTATCATGTTATAAAATGAGATCAACAAAGGTCTAGTTTCAGCCTTAGATTTCATAAGGTAAATCCAAGTGGATCTTGTGGCATCATCCACAATGGTAAGGAAGTACTTGAAGCCATCATGAGTGAATTTAGCAAATGGTCCCCAAATATCACAATGAATCAAATCAAAAGCATTATTTGAAATGTGATTAAAAGATGGGAAAGGAAGTCTTTTCTGTTTGGCAATTGGACAAAGAATACAATTCATATTGCTGTGAAAAGTTTGTACATCAGAAATGAGATTATGCAAAGCATGAAATTTATTATCCGAGGCATGTCCTAACCTCATATGCCAAAGATAAGACTTGGTAACAGTAGGAATGGACATAGACTCAGAAACAGAATTGACAAAAGATTTAAAAACATACTTAGAAGAAGCTGTTGAAACAGATTTGCTAGTTGGAGCAGTATGCAACAGATACAAATTGTCATGCAATTCACCCATTCCAATCGTCTTCCAACAAGTAAGGTCCTGGATAAAACATAAATTTGATAGAAAAACCAGGCAACATGAAAGAGTTTTGGTTAATTTGCTGACAGAAATTAGATTGAAATTGAAAGAGGGAACACATAGCACATTTTCAAGTTTCAAAGTTGCAGTGACTTGAATTGTACCAATGTGTGTAACAATGACTCTTTCACCATTTGGCAATTGAACAAAGGTTGATATAGAACTAGTGATATGTGTAAACAAAGATAAGGAATGAACTATGTAGTCTGTGGCTCCAGTATCAATAATCCATACATCATTACCATAGGCTGCCTTATTGACAGGATTAATAGCATAAACTGAATGATGCAAATCTAAGGAAACAAAATCAGACCAAGCACTACACACATTACCTGAAAGAGCAGAATTAGCTGAGTGTAAGGCATCATTAGTACCACCAGATGTAGATGCATGAGAACTGAGCATTGAGATCAGTTGTTGATACTGCTCTGAAGTGAAAGGGAATGAATTGACTTGTGGAATATCAGCACTGCCTTGATCACCTTCAACCAAGACTTGATTTGCCATGACCACTTTGCCTCTCTGCTTGTAACCAGGAGGAAATCCCACTAACTTGTAGCATTTCTCCATAACATGGCCAAGCTTCCCACAGTGACTACACACAGGCCTCCCTTTTGTATTGTTTCCTCTGATGTACCTGTTGTTCCCTAGAAATGAATTCCCCTGATTGAATCCTTGATTTTTGACGCAAGAGCAGTTGATTCAACTGAGGGAGCAACATTGAAACCCAAACATCTTTGCCTTTCCTCTTAAATTACTAAAGAAAACGCCTTATCAATGGAAGGACTAGGCTCCATAATGAGAATTTGTGTTCGAACTTGAGAATAAGAATCATTCAAGCCATTTAAGAACTGCATAAGTGAATCTTGATGTTGAAGTGCTGTGATTTTGTCATTCACACCACAAGTGCATTTACCACATGAGCAACATGGTAAAGGTCTGAAATTCAATAGTTGATCCCAAGCAGCTTGAAGATCAGTGAAGAATCCTGTAATCGTAGCTCCACCTTGCATCATAGTTGAAATTTGCTTCTAAAGTTAAGAGATTCTTGGTCCATTAGCTTGAGAGAATCGTTTCTTGAGAGTATTCCACACTTCAAACGCAGTGTCTCTGAAAATTACACTAGCAGTGAGATGAGGAGAAACTGAATTCAAGATCTATGAAGAGATCATTGAATTGCATTTGGACCAAGCTTTCTTCTCTAATGGTGTAACTGCCATCGAAGCATTGATAGAACCATCAACAAATCCGAGCTTGCTTTTGGCATCCAAAGCCATTATCATTGCTCTGGACCACATAGAATAATTGTCCTCAGTCAACGGTTAAGTAACCAAAATCGCACCTGGTGTTTCACCGTGGTGCAAGAAAAATGGACTTCGTGGATCTTCCATTGGAGTCAGCTCTCGCTGAGAAGAGGAAGGTGAAGCAGTTTGAGTATTCTGAGTATTCGACGCCATTGAAGAAGGCTCGAGCTCTGATACCATGTAACAAAACAAAGATGAAGAAAGCAAAGAATCTATGAATACAAGAGAGAACGTTTGGGAGAGAAGATAAGAAACTTTCTCTTGATATTGTAATAATGATGAATCTGTACATGATCTAAGGTTATATACACCTCTGTACCTAAACCCCAAAAACAGAACGTAACAAACTAGCCAGAGCATAAGGAAATCAGTTATAACACGTGTGAAGGTTAGTTACAGCACGTGAGATACAATTTGAATAAAATTAATAGCTAAACTACATGCCGTTTATCAACTAATCTAAATTGCCTTGCAGCTCGTCTGTGTCGTTTAGTTCTTCTTTTCTTCCTTCTTATTCTTGGATCCTTTCTTCTTAACTGCTAACTGATAACCCACACAAAATTCCCAAAACCCACTGATCAAACAAAGAATAAAAAAGGATCAAAACCCACTTATCAAGACCCAGGTAGAGTCTCACTGCGCGATTTGCAAAGAGCAATTCGAATTCGGATCCGAAGCTCGAGAAATGCCCTGTAAGCATATATACCACTCTGATTGTATACTCCTTGGCTTTTGATTCGGAATTCTTGCCCAGTTTGTCGCCACTGATACCGAAACCGTAGCGACTGCACCGGTGGAGTCTACGACTGGAGCTTCAGCGGTTCAGAATGGGTCTGAGAACGATTTAGAGGCTTCCCAGAGGTGGGGAGGTTTTCTGGGCTGAGAGGGAGGCGGGTTGTTGTTGTTTTTCCTCATGGTCACTTCTTTGTCAAACACTGCTTCTTTTGAATTTGGTTGCTTATCATTTAGCTCATGCCTCATCAGACAAGTACATATCAGCCATGGGAGACCCAGGAATGAAGAGCCCAGATGTGAGAGTTGCATTAGAAGCTTGGAACTTTTGCAATGAGGTTGGAATGGAAGCACCCAACATGGGTAGCCCCAGGCTGGCTGATTGTGCTGACTTGTGCTGCCCTTTGATCGTTGGTATAAATATATGCATGCTACTTTACTCATTCCAGTTATAGATATTTGATTACAAAGTTAGCCAATTTATCTACATTGTTAACAATTAATGCTAATTTCATTTTGGAGTATGTATTTATGATCATGGATGTGTGTGTGTGTGTGTGTGTAGGGAAACCCATGTAGCTAATGAAGTAGTATGATCATTGATCAGTGGACATAGGTTCTAGTTTCTTAATTAAATGTGGCAAATTGTCTTATGTCAAATTATGCTGATTACAAGAATGTAATAAAAATGTTTCCTTTCTATTTTTTTATTTCTAAATTAGGACATAGGTTTTTATTTTATTTTTTTATAGATAAAGGTTAGGATTTGAATCTAGGACATAGGTTTTAGTTTGCAAATTAAATGTGGCAAATTGTCTTATGTGAAATTATGCTGATTGCAAGAATGTGCTAAAAATGATTCCTTTCTCTCTAATTAGGACATAGGTTTTATTTATTTATTTATTTTTTGATAGATAGGTTAGGATTTGAACCTAGACATTAGTTTTAGTTTCTTATGTGAAATCATGCTGCTTAATCAAGTTGCTTGGAAAATGGAAATTCTTGAATTGGTTTTGATATTTTACCTCAAGCAAATCCAGATATATAATCTATGTGTCCTATACATAGAAGATAGAACCAAAACTATCAGCTTTCAGATTGCAATTTTATCCTTAATCTTTCTCTGTTAATTATTTTCAGTAATTCAGGTATGGTTTCCAGGGTCTAAATTATCTTGATGCTAATTGACACTCTATACCTAAATTTGTCACCATGGTTTGATTTGCTACGGTGACAATGGAATAAATGCAAACTTTACTTACTTTGATCTAAGCTTGGATGATAAATGAAATTGTGACTTTAGATATTTATTTTACATATAACAACGCGTGTTCATATTTACAGACTTGTTCTTGATATTTGGTATTCCCTACTGTGTACTTTGCTTGTATTTTTTGCTCCTTTGGAAAGCCAAAGAGGGTATTTCTGGGACTTATTGAAAAAACATTAGACCAAGGTGTTGTTTTCCATTTGCATAGAGTAATATTGAGATGCATAACTTCTTATAATATATATATTTTCTCTTTTTAGATAAGTGACTCCAATGGGAGTTGGTAGGGGATATTTGAACCATTGACCTCTTCCATGATTCTTATTGAAAGTTTATAAAAGACCTATCATTTCCCACTTCCTTATCTTTCCTTACTCCACTGTTCTGTTTCAAGGAAGTTAAATGGATAATTGTTCTGAAACATCTGCATAGCCATTAACTGGCCTAGCTTCTATTGATTTATGACACACATGTCATCTTTCTTTTGGTAATGATTATTGTATTTTAAAATCCCCTTAAACCATCAGTTTTTCCCCCATTCAGTTTTGCTATATGTACACTTTTATCCAACCAACTCTTTTGAAGAATCTATACTTGATTTAGCTAACATAACAGTGACTTATATAATATATAATTGAATGTAATCATCTACTACATTGATTCTTTACTTTGAGGCCATTGTTAGTTTTATGCTTATGTAATCAGATTCCTTGGGCCGCACCACAAAGTGCGAAGTTCATCACAAAGTGAATGAATCAGATAACAACTTAGGGGCTGGTGATAAGTTTCCTGTAACAAGATTCAAGCCATACACGGACCCTGACCTGTTTGCTGCGGAAAAGGAAAAGTATCTTGCTTCTCTGTGTGAGGTGCATGATTCCTCAGATCTGTGGTACTTCTGGATGATTATGCTCAAGAATGGAAACTTTGACAAGAATACTACCCTTTGTCCTGAGAATGGCAAGAATGTCGGTAAAATCATAACAAAGAGAAATTTTCCATGCTTCGGTGAGGGGTGTATGAATCAACCACTTGTATACCATAATTATACAAGATTGGTTTCTTCAGGGGACCAAATAGAGTCTTTAACAGGTGGATTTTATGGAACATATGACCTTGATGCCGATTTAAGCAAAGGTTTAGGAAATAAATCATACTTCTCAGTCACATGGCAGAAGAATTTGAGCACAGGAAGTTGGGTTTTCTCACAAAGATTAACAACATCTTCAAAGTATCCTTGGCTTATGTTGTATCTACGTGCAGATGCAACTGAAGGATTTAATGGAGGTTATCACTACAGTGGCCGTGGAATCATAAGAAAGGTTTATTCCTTGTCTTCACTTGTTTCTTGCTAGCAGGAAAAAATTGTTGTCTAAACACATTGTCTCTATAAATGAATTCTTACTGATCACACTACCCTTGAGAGAAATCAGAATGTCAGTTGAGTTGAAATTTATGTATCTCAATGTATAACAAGTAAATTAATAATTCATAAAATTTACATGATCTCTCTTAAACTCAATGAATCCTTAATCCAACTAATTGGGGTTGGCTAGATGCTCTCTCTACTTTTTGTTGATCAAGGTTTTATGATCTACTGTAATTGACACTTTTACTAGTTCATTATATTCTAGGGTTAATGAATTTGTCTTTTGGGATTTTATTTTTAGTTGCTAGAATCTCCAAACTTCAAGGTAAAGGTGACACTTGATGTCAAACAAGGAGGAGGGCCCAACAGTCAATTTTATCTTCTTGATATAGGAAGCTGTTGGAAGAACAATGGAGATCCATGTGATGGTGATGTTTTGACAGATGTGACTAGATACAGCGAAATGATAATAAATCCAGCTACTACAAGCTGGTGCCGCGCTGATAACCTGGTCTCCTGCCCACCTTACCATGTTAGTCGTACTGGTGAGAAGATATACAGAAATGAGACATCTCGGTTTCCATATTCTGCTTATCATCTCTACTGCAGCCCAGGAAATGCCAATTATCTAGAGGAACCATATGATATCTGTGATCCATATAGCAATCCACAGGCAGAGGAACTGGTGCAAATTCTGCCACATCCTGAATGGGCTGTGCATGGATATCCTGAAAAGCAAGGAGATGGATGGGTTGGAGACTCTAGGACTTGGGTGCTTGATGTGGGTGCTCTCTCTAGTCGATTATACTTCTACCAGGTAATTATGATATTTTTAGTAACTTAGCCTTTATCAAATTTGTTATTGAATCTTGGTTGAAATCATACACACACACACACACACACACAAAGGAATGATATGCAAATGTGGACACATAAAATTTGGCTAATTGCTAAGTTCATGTTCATAGTAAATGGATGTTTGTGTGCTATGCATCTAGGAGCGTTTAAAATTTTAACATCTACTTCTGTGCATAGAAAATTCAACTAATCATAAGTCCTTACTGCTAATGATAAGTTTCTATATGTTATCTTTGAGGTGAGACTCCCCAGAGGCCTCATGAGACTTAAGAATTTTCAGGTCTTCCTCTATCTCCTGTCTAAATCTTCTCTTACTTATTCTTAATTTCTACACTATTGTACAAACTTGGCATCCGTATCTGTCCTTTATCCCATACTCATCCTTGAGGTGCTATAGCTTTGTCCAAAAATTCTAACCCGAAATCTATGCAGCTTTCAGTCTTCAGATTGGATACAATTGAAAAATATCATAGGTTTGCTTTGGATTTATCATTTATTTAGACCTGCTTCCAGCATCCTGAAGGACCTGCACCCATTAGAATTCAAAGCAATTGCTTCTCTAATTCACATTAGTGAACTTTTGTAGTTTAGTCTACTTTAACTTGATTAGTGTTGTTGAGTTTGTCCCACTGCTTCAAGATGGACAATATAGATATAGGGCACTAATGGGAAACATATTACTATTGCCCAGGATCCAGGAACAGAACCAGCAAGGCATGTATGGTCTTCAATTAATGTTGGTACACAGATATATGTTAGCAGCACAGGGATGACAGCAGAATGGTCTATCAGTGATTTTGATATACTGGTTCCTGAAGATGTTGCTAGCTCTGGTATTAGCATTGATTGATCTTTGCAGAGTATATTCACCTTTTCAATTAGTAAAGAATAAGTAAATAGAGTAAGTAGAACCCATTACAGTTCTACTTAAACCGCGTTATCATGTCAGCAACAGATTCAACACACATACACTTATAAGTGTTATGTATATGTTCTCTTAAATTCAGAGATAATACTCCTGACTTTCTTTGCTTTTCAACTATAAACATTGGAGCTAACCTCATGATGCCAATTGTCAATCATAAATTAACTTTTCTTAGATTCCTCTTGGTTGCCAAGAAACTGAGGAAATGCTATTTGCTAATCATGTGTATGCGTATAATTCCATTTGTAAACTCCACTTGTGTTTGTGCCTAGTGTCACATATTTTATACACAATTGGTCTTAAGCTTAGAAAGATAAGGTTGACAGCTAGTTTGAAATTTAGTCACTTTATTATGAATGGAAGTGAGAAAATAAGCCTAAACGCCCTAAATATGGATAATATAAAGTAAAGGAGACTGAGTCCTTTGTAGCTAAAGCCGAAGGCAAAATCCTATACAAATAGTTGTCAGTTTAAGTAAAGAATCATTGCTGGTAATAGCCAAATTATGCTTCAAAATCATGATTAGTCTGGCATAGAAGCAGATCAGCACCAACAATATTATCACTAGAAGAGAATAACCACTTCAAAATTATTTAGATATATCAAATCTTTTTGTTGCACTTGTACAGTACAATGAAAACACTAAAAACAAGAAAGGAATTACATAGGCAATGTTTTTGGACAATTTATTTTCACTCTCCTCCTTGAAAACCTAAGCAATGTCTTCAAGGAATGGATAATCAGTGTATCCAAGGACAGGGTTAGAGATGTAGAATGTGTCTCTGTCGTACTTGTTAAGAGGAGCATTGAGCTTAAACCTCTTAGGCAAATCTGGATTGGCTATAAAATGACGACCATAAACAACAAGATCTGCATGGTTTTCAGCAATAGCTTTGTTCCCATCTTCCCTGTCATAACCACCAGCAACAAAAAAGTTACCTTTAAAAGCCTTTCTCATTGGCACAAGACTATGGGGACTTTCACACTTTTCTCCGATTGTCTTCATTCTTGGCTCAACCATGTGGCAATAAAGAATACCATATTTGTTTAAGGATTCAACCATGTAAAGGCCCAATGTTTTTGGATTTGAGTCTCCAGATTCCATGTAGTCTGCAAAAGGAGATAGCCTTATTCCAACCCTGTCTGCTCCTATCTCATTAGAAACAGCTTCAACTATTTCCAGAGCAAACCGGCAGCGATTTTCGAGGGATCCACCATATTGATCCGTTCGATCATTTACTTGATCCTTCAAAAACTGGTCAATTAGGTAACCATGCGCCCCATGGATCTCTACTCCATCAAAGCCTGTGTATAAGACAAATAATGACATTTTAATGAAGGAGCTGTGTAATAACAAAGGTAAACACTTCATTTTTCTTTCATAAAGTACAAAGTACACTCCTTCACTCCCTTGTACATTTGACCAATCAAATTTCATTTATCTTATAAAAATACATGAAAAGAACTTACCAGCTTCAATAGCATTCCTTGCAGCAAGTCTAAAATCATTTACAATTTGAGGAATTTCCTCTATCCTTAGCCGCCTTGGAGGAGTGAAGTCTGCAACGTCAATTCCATTAGATTGAATTAGAGGGGTCAAAGGCCTGTCAGAGGAAGAAAGTGGGGTTTGACCATTTGGCAGAAAACCTGTGGACAACAATATAAAGAAACATAAATATCCGAATAATTCAAATGAGCTTGATAAGAAATCATCAATCACTACTTAAAGAATTGGCTTAAAGAATTAGAAAAATGAGAGTTATGATCTATTAAATTACTTAGAAAATGATCTTTCTTTTCTTCGCAAAGATTTTTTTTTCTTCGAAGAAAAACATTTATCTAAAGAAGTAATTGACAAGACCTTTATTGATTTGAAAAACACAAGAAAAATAAAAATAAATGAGAGACAAAATTAATGCTTCTTTTGGATCAAGAAGGCATAATAGCTTCATTATGTGTTACACATGATTGTATAAATATTCCACTCCAAAAAAGGAAATTTCTTGATCTTATTCCATTTATAAAAAAAAAAAAAAAAAAGGAAAGCTCATGATCTTAGGGCGGTCTAACGCACCATAAAGTGGTGGTTGAATGTTTGTGACTACCATAGATATAGGACTCAATAATGATTTTGACAATTGATTTAGAGCAAGTGGTGTCTGCATATCTAAAACAAAACTAAAAAGATTTTGAAAGACCAACCAACTAAAAGAACCATGCTTTTGAAAAAGTGGCATGCAACGTAGTTATTAAACCCAGACCAAACATTGACTCGGTTTATGAGTCAGGCCACTAGTTCAACTAGTGGGTCACCGGTCGAACCATGGGTCAAATAATTTTTTTTTTAAAATAAATAAATAAATATATATAAAAGTTATTAAAATCATAACATTAATATGTAAATTAAAAAAACAAAAAAAAGGCATATGCCTAAAATAAACTTGCCATTATAATTAAAAATTAAGGTTCCCCAAGTAATGACATTAGAAATTTTATAAATTCACAAGCGAAATAAACGGATGTCATCATTTTGCAATAAAGTTTTTGCTAAATCAAATCTCGTTTCATGTCTTAAAATTTGGGATATGAGAGGGGGGGGGGGGGGGGGAAGCAAATCTCAAATGATGTAAACAAAAGAAGAGAGAAAAAAAATGTTAAAGACTTAAATGCAAACAACGCAAACAAAAGAAGAGAAAAGAGAAGAGAAAAGAAGGTTTGAGAAATAAACTATGTGACATATACTGATATACTCATACCTATGTGTTAAGTGGTTACGTGAAACTGAAAAGTGATATGTTATAAAATTATCATATTATCATACATTAAATAGTAAAGAAGTGAGAGAACAATACATTTGTTTCTTCTTTAGGTTTTCTCTTATTTAAATTACCATATTATCATAGATTAAACAGTAAAGAAGTTAATGGGGAGGGCCCATTAATGTAATTTTACATAATTCACAAACCCAACTGGGTTATTAAAATCTAGCTGGGTCACACAATTTGCTTAAAACTTGTTGGGTTTTACTAGTTTTGATCGGGTCTTATACACATCTAATCCAATTGATGACCCGGACCAATCTATGTGCTAGGTCACTGGGCTACCAGTTTGACCGGCTGGATTTAATAACACTGCATGCAACCACCCACTCTTGCCCTTTCTACTGAAATAACTATTGGTCTATTTGGATTAAGAGAGAAAGAGGGGGAGTTGAGTTGATTTGGCCTGGCCCAAAATTAGCCTATTTTCAACTAATTGTATTCTACTCCTCTCCACTCTCCCTCTTTCTCCCCTCAATCCAAATGGGCCCTAAATAACATTCTATTCAATGGTGATATAAAACAACCTTTTTAGCCAAAGTGAAAACACCATCAGCTTTTTGTCAAAGCAACTACTGTGATTCGATTTTGTTAAAGCAGTGGGTTTCACCTTATACGTATATATTAGATGCTAAAAAAAATGACATTAACATATTAGACTGATAATACAAGATGCCCCTTGCACCCTTCCACTGAGGCAATGATCATCATGAAAGCCCCCTTGTAATAAAAAAATTCATTTATAGTAGAGTAGAAAATGCAAAAAATAACACCACTACATTGATAGATCAATAATTTTTCAAAATAATTATATTATTGCATAAATTTCCCTTACTCCCTATATCCAACAATGACCATCACTTTTGCTAATTTTACTCTCTAAAATGAGAGTGAAGCCAATTAATGCTCTTCCTCAAAAAGTATTTTTATTTTTCAAATGTGACAATCATTATGCATTGCAAGGAATAGCATTCTACAGCACCAACGCATGGTTATTTCAGCAATCAATCAAAACTTCCATCCAATTTGATCTTTATCGAATAGGTTCACATGCAATACTCCCTCCAGGATCAACAGAACTCAATAGTTAAGTTAACACAATATGGTATAGAAAACCCAAATCTACTCAATTCATGAATCATTTACCATAAAGTCTTTGTAATTTAGCATATTACAAAACATTCAACTCTCTCCATCCGTTACAAAAGTTCAATTGTCTACAAGCAATATTAGAAGAGAAGATATAAAGGTGGTCTTAGTCAGAGGCAAACCTTGATTTGAAACCCTCCCCACATGCCAAATTTGACAAAAGAAAACTCCTCCTTTGGCATGAACAGCATCTACGATGGGTTTCCAGGCTTCAACTTGCTCTTTTGTCCATATACCAGGTGTGTCTGGATACCTTTACAATAGCAAAGAAACCTAATAAGTTATAAAAATTTTCGAGGCAAGAAAGGGAACTCTCAAAATGGAGATTGTCTTTCAGTGGGAAACATGGTAAGAAATTAATTACCCTTGAGCAGTGTCAGAAACTCCAGTGGCTTCAGCTATTAGTAGACCACCTTTGGTGGTTCTCTGAGAATAATATAAGATAGCATGTGGCTGAGGAACATTGCCATAAGATCTCTTTCTGGTCAATGGTGCCAAAACAACTCTGAAAATACAAATTAAATGATAAATTGAGTAAATCAAGTAAGAAATCTTTGAAATTGAAGAAAGTAGTACCCTATAAGAATCAAATATATATTGACTGTAGCAAAGTCGGGAAGAATAATACGATTAAGCACCTTTCTCTATATAATAGATACTAAAAAATAAAATAAAAAAGGCAAGTAACAAATGAAACCAAATCAAACAATAAATTTTTGAATGATTATGGCAGAGATAAGGTTTGAGAAGCTAACGAAAAACACAAAATCAGAAAAACTCTGCAAATAATATAATGCTTTTCCTTGTGAGTAAACAAATAAATACCTAAATGAGAAAGAGTGACAGAGACAGAATGCTTGACTTGATCTACAACTTATTTTTTTCCTTTAGAGTTTGTTCATCCTTAAAGTACAACCATATTGTCAAGTATTAAAGATATATTTCACAAAATGCAGTACTGGAGTGGGGTAGGAGAACCTCAAAGATCCTATAGGTCCTTTAACTATGAAAATTTCTGTATCATTTATAGCTAATTTGCCATGCACTTGAAATTTGAAAATACTTAGTTTCAAGTTCAGCGCCTACGTTGTTTTTAATTCGTGTTACTCTCTTTTCAACCTATGTTTATGTCATAAGCTTACCTTTTTCCAAGACCTACAAAGCTGCAGCAAAGAGCACTAAGTTTTTTTTTTTTGGTTGAAAAAAAAAAAGAGTGGCACTTAGTTTATGGCTTGTGCAATACATGCATGACCACGTTTTACTTTAAGAAAATACCAGAAAAGATATGTAAGAAACAAAATGAAGCATGTAAAAACTTGGAACAATTAATTTGATGAATTTTTATGCACAGAATAGGGTGAATTAGTTCTGTTAATCACATGTAGTTTCAAGATCATCAAATGATAACATACAGCATTTAAAGAATGACTTGGGTACTATGGCAGGATATAGATGAGGGAGCCAAACTGGATTGCTTTTCATCATACAGAATGTGTAGTCATAGGTATCAACATAACGCTGATAAACTGGAGGGTCTCATCTCCTCTCCCCAGCCCGAAAAAAGTCAGACCAAAATTGTTGAGTAATGACTTCATAACTATAGATTGATATCTTATATAATCAAAGCAACTGTAAATAAATGTCAGCACGCTCACGGTGAAGCTACAAATACAATTCTTAGAGGTTCTGAAAACGCAAAGAATCCTGACAGCCAACAAGGTGATCAGATACCTTAATCTGCAAATCTAAAACCAATTTACACAATAGAGATGATTCACAAAGTCCAGATAAACCAAATGCCAGATTTATTTTCCTTTTGAGATCAAAGGAAAAAATCATCACTAACAAATCATGAAATGAGCAGAGCTCAGCATGACAGTAAATGCAGTTCCAACAAAATTCATCAATCTTAACAGTATCAAAAATTAGCAGTCTTACACTTTTAGCTGATTAATATAGAGGATTCTTGAAAAAAATGTGTCATTTCTTGGTTAAACACAAAACAAACACAGATGTGAACTGACAAGAAAATGCTCAAAAGGGCAAGAGTGCTAACTAGCAACAGGTCCTTTAAAAATTTTAGCATTTGACACATCAAAAAGTTACTTTATCTATTTTAACATATTATTTTACAATATACTCTACATCACATCTTCTATTTTAAGATTACATCACATTAAAATAATTTAAAACAAACCTCGTCTGTATTAAAAAATTAACAAAACAAATATATTTTATTGTGGCCCCCATGTGACAAAGAAAGAGGTAGAGAGAGAAAGAGAGAGAGGACTTGGGATGTGACATGGGAGAGAGAAATTGAAGTAAAAAAAATACCAAAATATGTTTGGCACGCTGCACATATAAGATTTTATGCCTCTACAGTTCTAAATATGAAATTGTATTGTTCATCAATGCTAAATTTTTTAGCATTTAGAACATTTGATGTGAGAGGTTTTTTGGTGTGCTAAATGCCAAATTTTTGGCATTTGACACACCTAATGCCAGTGCTCTAAATAATCAACCGATAAAGTTTAGCTATAAAATTAGTTATAGCCTAAAACTCCAATCTTACTCAATATCTTCTTATTAAAAGTGAATTTTGAGAATTTCACCATTGAATTTCATCTTCTTCTTATTTCCTCCATGTTTGCAAAATTTCTAAAAAATTAAAGATCAATAACTATGTTATCAATAAATTGTTTAAATTGCTAGTTTTTATAGTTTAAAATTATGGATAAAATATAAACTTATAGATCATATAGTATATAATATCCAATTGACACAAAATTTGACATGTGTATTAAGAGTTTAAAGAATATACAATTCAACAGTTAGATTTTCAAAATATGTAATAATGTTTATTTTATTAAGTAATTACAACCAATTTTATAGCTAAACTTTGTTCATAATTAACTACGATTTCTTGAAAGTTGAAACCTTTGTAAACGAAACAATTCATCAATCATCATCCCAACTGGGATATGTCACAATCACAAAAAATCAAAACCCATCACGCATATTAACAATTCAGATAATACCAAACAACAAAAACAAAAACAAAAAAGAAAGAACTTTGCAAGGTGTATTGGTATACCTATGGGAAAGGTTGAACTTGCCCAGTTTGTAAGGAGTAAGAAGAGGAATGGTGGGAGCTTCAGCAGCCATTTTCAATGATTCTATTCTATTCTTTCCTGTTGAATGCTAGTACTTTGCTGGTTTGCTTCTGTTTCTGATTTCAGACAAAAGTGGGAATGAAATGCTTATTACACAAATGGGTATTTATAGATTTGTGTCCCAAAAAAAAAAACAGAGTCTCACAATAAGCTAGCAGGATGGTTCCAATTGGACAATGATGTTTGCTTTAAAATCGTATTCATAATGATGTCTGTGCTGACGTTTGGAAATACCATACATTGAACGCTCAAAAAATGTTTGGCCGCCAATGTGGACCATGACCCTATTAACCATGTGTTCTGCTTCTATGAATAGCACCACTTTACGTCAGAAATAAATTTCATAATTTTTTTTTAAATAAAAATTTGAGAATACAGATTGTGTTTTAGATTTTAGAATATTATTATTTACATCATATCAATAATATTATTTTATTATTTATTACTCATAATTTTATTATGAAAATATTGTTAAATTTGTTGTGTCATAAGTTGTTTTACTTAAAAAAGAGCAACCTTTGAGACATAAAATAGTTCACAATTTTTATAGCTTCTTAAGGCAGTAAATTAGTATGCACATCCAAAAAAAATTATAAATAGTTTTCTTAATATGAACTACATATTTTTTATTTGAAAAGAAAATTGGAATTTGCCAACTTTTTTGAGGAAAAAAAAATTTATTTTCGGAAGGGAGGGACAGAGCCACCCAAGGGGGACATGGATCCTCTAGATTTTCATTTTTAAAATTAAGAGTATATATGTTTTATGAGATTTCTAGAATTTGGGCCAAAGAAAATTATTTTTAGCCCCCGTAATATAATTTTAGTCCCCTTTAAATAATAACAAAAATAATTCAAACGACGGTGGTGACCACAAGAACAATATAATTAATTCAAATAACAACAAAACATCTAGCCCATACAACAACAAAAATTAGCCCAATCAACCAGAACATCACTTTAAAAATCATTATTTATCAAATCTGATCAATAAATCTTAGATCTATTAATTATTTTTTACAAAAAAATCCCTAAATATATACAAATACCAATCGAATAAAGAGAGAATATTTCCTAGACATTGTCAATTGACTAATACACATAGACACAATTAATTAATATCAAAATGATAAGTTATAAATTTATAATTAGCTCAACTGGTAAAGTCTCTGATAATTGAATAAGAGATTGGTTGATAATTTATAATTAGTGACGGTTGGTGGATGGGTTGGAATCATTATTTTATAACTTACTAACTTAGTACTTTAGTTTATTTTATCTATTTTGTCTTATCTATTTTATTGGGCGGTCCACTATTTTTGTGAGTCAATTTTGTGATCTATGTCTCTGTGTTTCGAGCACTTTGGCATTGTTAGGCTTACTAAATATAATTCCTCACTTCTTTATTTATTTAATTATTATTATTTTAGTTCGGCATTTTTTTCCTTTCTCAAAAAAATAAAAAAAGTTTTGCATTCTTTCCATCCGATTCCCCATATTGGATAGAGTAATTGCGGCTTTAGAAGACCAAACTTGCCTTTTCAATTTGAAAATTTCTATGGACAAACTCAATCCATATTTTGTAACTTAGCCATCGTCAAATTTTTTTTATGGAATCCTGGTTGAAATCACACACACACACACACAATGGAATAATATGCAAATGTGGACACAAAATTTGGCTAAATGCTAAGTTCATGTTCATAGTAAATGGATGTTTCTGTGCTATGCATCTAGGAGCGTTCAAAATTTTATTCTCTACTTCTATGCATAGAAAATTCAACTAATTAAAAGTCCTTACTGCTAAAGGTAAGTTTCTGTATGTTATCTTTGAGGTGAGACTCCCTAGAGGCCTCATGAGACTTAAGAATTTTCAATTTTTCCTCTATCTCCTGTATGATCTTCTATTACTGATTCTTAATTTCTACACTACTGTGCAAACTTTTTATCTGTATGTCTGTCCTTTCTCCCATACTCATCCTTGAAGTGCTACAGCTTTGTCCAAAAATTCTAAACCTAACTCTATGCAGCTTTCAATCTTAAGATTGGATGCAATTGAAAAATATCATAGGTTTGCTTTGGATTTATTATTTATCTAGACCTGCTCCCAGCATCCTGAATAACCTGAACTTGTTAGAATTCAGAGCAATTGCTTCCCTAATTCATATTAGTGAACTTTTGTAGTTTAGTCTACTTTAACTTTATTAGTGCTATTGAGTTTGTCCCTCTGCTTCTGAAAAATACATTTGAAATATAAATATTTATATTTCAGCCAATATTTATATTTTTACTAATTTAATATTTATATTTTTTTAAATAATTATTAAATTAATTATAACGTCATCATGGTATGACCTCAGTTCAACTTAGTCCGATCTTAAAAACCTTGAATCTCTCCCTTTTACGATTCTTTGAACGGTCTAGGTTTCAAAACCATGTCTATAAATGATAATGTCATAGACAATCTCTACCCACTTGGTGTCACAAATCTGATTTGGTCCCTCAAGACATTGTCTTTGCTTGAATATATGTCATTGGTATAACAAATCAGAAAGAAAATTACGGAGACAAATCACAACTTTTCTTTTCTTTGTTTCTCATCAAAAAAGTACATGGGAAAATGGTTTTTTTTTTTCCCCCAAATTTGGTAGGTTGTGGTTGGGAAGGATTATTGAGAGTTGGAGTTGTTTGGTTGTTGATGATAAATGGGTCATGAATGTTTTTAGGGTTTGACAAGTTAGTTGTCGGTTTGAGCTCATGTGTGTGTGTGTGTTTATTATTTCACACTTTGTTATTGGAACAGTTGTTACGTTGTAGGTATTGCATATATTCACCATTTATAAGAGATAAGGTCCCAAATTTTACAGAATTAATTTTTAACTTGTCCCAACGAAAAATTATGTATTTTTTTTTTTTAATAATTAAAGTATTATACAAAGGACAAACGGCTTATGATATTGTATGTATTTAAATTAGGGAAATGTTAAAACAATAAATGTTGTTAACATGAGGGTTTAGGAACTATTTTTTGAAATCTTTTATTGGAAGAATGATAAAATAATAAATGTTATTGACAACTTTTTTATAATTCCCATGAAAATGATGTCAAAACTTTCCTATTATAGTTTATTAAAAATTGTCCTAAGGGCATCTATTAACACGATCCTTTAAATTATAGGTGGGCGATTTTATCCAAGCAAAAAAACATGTCTCATTTATGACTTTGTGCACAAAAAATGTAATGTATTCAGTAAGTGTAGCAAATATTTAGCCTTTCCTATAGAATGCATAAATTTTCTCATAGAATTTAGAGACTTTCCTATAAATATACAGAATTACCCAAGAAATATACGGATTTTTTCATAAAATATACAGATCTTCCCACAAAATGCATAGACTTTCACATGAAACGTACAAACTCTCACAAATTTTATAGACTTTCCTGCAAAATTTATAGACTTTCTCATGAAATATACAAACTTTCACATAAAATGTGTAGACTTTCCACAAAGTGTATAGACTTCCCACAAAATATACATTCCACCAGACATATCATGTTATAATTTTTCAAAATTTTCATGTCACCTTACTGTTTTCTAGATAAATGACTATACACACAAAACAACCAGGAGAAAGCACCAAATTACAAACGGCGTTCCTCCGAGATGATTTCAACAAAAGCTACAGCCTACAGGCCCGATACTAAAATCACATTATTAGATTTTGTTATTTTATTCAAACCCCACAAGCAGACAAATACATGGTCTATTACTGTAATCCTATAAATTTGTTCATAAATTCTTCGCTACATTTTTTTAAAGATATAATAACTTTATGGAAGAAGTGTAATTACACAATACTCTTAAAATAAGGCTCTCCTCTCACGTCAAACAATTATGTTAGCATTGACAAGTTTCACTGACCAATCAATCGAACGTTTCCATTGAACTTTAATCAAACAAAGCAAAACCTGTTTTAGCGACAACTTTACCTAGAATTTCACGATAATAAGTTATAATCCGTTGACTATTTCAAGTTTTCAACCGGCCCAAAATGCATGTTTCTTAAATCTCTCTTTCTTGAACCAACTCATTTGTCATATTCTATCAAATTGTGAAGAAAAAAAAAAAACAAAAAAAACAAAAAAGACGTTCCATTTCTCATTTTCATGTTAACATTTTGCTATTTAGATCCGTGAACTGCTTATTTAGTTGAAATTGAAATTTTTTTGTTGAAAGCATTGAAAAAAAAAGCTAAAAACTAACTAAATAGTATCAAAAAGTACAATAAGACTTATAAATAGTATAAAAAAGAAGCCACAAAATCAAATAAGCTGAAAGTTTTCATCACTGCCCAAATGGACTCTTAGTACCCATTTGGATACTGATTATTAACGTCTGCATCTGCGGTTTTTTTTTTTTTTTTTTTTTTTAAAGCGTGTTTCTGTGGCTGTGGTAACTTTTTCAGTGGGTCTCGTGTACTGTTTATGGTACCTACAAACCTCTTTTTTTAACAAAACTGGGACAATATATGTTAGCAGCACAGGGATGACTGCAGAATGGTCTGTCAGTAATTTTGATATACCGGTTCTTGAAGATGTTGCTAGCTCTGGTGTTAGGTTTGATTGATCTTTGCACAGTATATTCACCTTTTCATTTAGTAAAAAATGAGTAAATAGAGTAAGTAGAACCCATTACAGTTCTACACGTGATAAGTGTTATGTATATGTTCTCTGAAATCCACAGATAATCCTCCTATCTTTCTTTGCTTTTCAACTATAAACATTGGAGCTAATCTCATGATGCCAATTGTCAATCATAAATTAACTTTTCTTATATTCCTCTTGGTTACCAAGAAACTGAGGAAATGCTATTTGCTAATCATGTGTATGTGTATAATTCCATTTGTAAACTCCACTTGTGTTTGTGCTTAATGTCACATATTTTATACACAACCGGTCTCAAGCTTAGAAAGATAAGGTTGACAACTAGTTTGAAATTTAGTCACAAGTGATTGAGTAGCCACTTATAATGGTTCACGCAGTCCTTATTTATGCCAAAAAGTAAAGGAGACTGAGTCCTTTGTAACTAAAGCTGAAGCCAAAATCCTATACGTGTAGTTGTCAAGTTAAGCAAAGAATCATTGCTTGTAATGGACAAATTATGCTTCAAAATCATGATTAGTTTGGCACAGAAGCAGATCAACACCAACAATACTATCACTAGAAGAGAATAACCACTTCAAAATTATTTAGATCTATCTAATCTTTTTGTTGCACTTACACAGTACAATGAAAACACTAAAAACAAGAAAGGAATTACATAGGGCAATGTTTTTGGAAAATTTATTTTCACTCTTCTCCTTGAAAACCTAAGCAATGTCTTCAAGGAATGGATAATCAGTGTATCCAAGAATAGGGTCAGAGATGTAGAATGTGTCTCTGTTGTACTTGTTGAGAGGAGCATTGAGCTTAAATCTCTTAGGCAAATCGGGATTAGCTAAAAACAGACGACCATAAACAACAAGATCTGCACGGTTTTCAGCAATAGCTTTGTTCCCATCTTCCCTGTCATAACCCCCAGCAACAAAAAAACTACCCTTAAAAGCCTTTCTCATTGGCACAAGGCTATGGAGACTTTCACTCTTTTCTCCAACTGTCTTCATTCTTGGCTCAACCATGTGGCAATAAAGAATCTCATATTTGTTTAAGGATTCAGCCATATAAAGGCCCAAAGCTTCTGGATTTGAGTCTCTAGATTGCATGTAGTCTGCAAAAGGAGATAGTCTTATTCCAACCCTGTCTGCTCCTATCTCATTAGAAACAGCTTCAACTATTTCCAGAGCAAACCGGCAACGATTTTCAAGGGATCCACCATATTGATCCGTTCGATCATTCACTTGATCCTTCATAAACTGGTCAATTAGGTAACCATGAGCCCCATGGATCTCTACTCCATCAAAGCCTATGTATAAGACAAATAATGGCATTTTAATGAAGGGAATATGTAATAACAAAGGTAACCATGAGCCCCATTGTTCTTTCAATTTTCTTTCATCAAGTACAAAGTACATTCCTTCACTCCCTTGTACATTTGACCAATCAAATATCATTTATCTTATATAAACACATGAAAAGAACTTACCAGCTTCAATAGCATTCCTTGCAGCACGCCTAAAATCATTGACAATTTGAGGAATTTCCTCTATCCTTAGCCGTCTTGGAGGAGTGAAGTCTGCAACATCAATTCCATTAGCTCGAATTTGAGGGGTCAAAGGCCTGTTAGAGGAAGAAATTGGGGCTTGACCATTTGGCTGAAAACCTGTAGACATCAATATAAAGAAAAATAAATATCCAAATAATTCAAATGAGTTTGATAAGACATCATCAATCACCACTTAAAGAATTATAAAAAATGAGAGTTATGATCTGTTAAATTACTTAGAAAATGATCTTTCTTTTCTTTGCAAAGATTTTTTTTTTTCTTAAAAAAAAAAAAAAACATTTATCTAGAGAAGTAATTGACAAGACCTTTATTGATTTGAAAAATCACAAAAAATAAAAAAAAAATAAGATGCAAAATTAATGCTTCTTTTGGATCAAGAAGGCATAATAGCTTATTTCACATGATTGTACAGTACAAGGATGGGATTCCATAAATATTCCCCTCTAAAAAAGGAAATTTCAAGATCATATTCCATGTAAAAAAGGAAAGCTTATGATCTTAGGGCTATCTAACATGCCAAAAAGTGGTGGTTTGCTGTCTGTGACTACCATAGATATAGGAATCAATAATGATTTTGACAATTGACTTAGAGCAAGTGATGTTTGCATATCTAAAACAGAAGTACAAAGATTTTGAAAGACCAACCAACTAAAAGAACCATGCTTTTGAAAAAGTGATATGCAACCATCCACTCTGACATTTTCTCCTGAAATGACTAAATAACATTCTATTCAATGGTGATACAAAAATGCCTTTTTAGCTTAAATGACAACATCATTAGCTTTTTGTCCAACCACATACAGTGATTCGATTTTTTTTATGCAGTGGGTGTCACCTTATTCGTATCCTAAAAACAAAATGACATTAACATATCAGACTTATAATGGAAGATGCCCCTTCCACTGAGGCAATGATCATCATAAAAGGCCCCCTAAAATAAAAAATCCATTTATAGTAGAGAAGATAATGCAAAAAATAACACCACTACAATGATAGATCAATAGTTTTTCAAAATAATTATATTGTTGCATAACTTTTCCTTTTACTCCATCAATCCAACAATGATCATCACTTTTGCTTATTTTACTCTCTAAAATGATAGTTAAGCCAATTAATGCTCTTCCTCAAAAAGTATGCTTCTTTTCAAATGTGACACTCATTTTGCAGGGAATAGCATTCTACAGCACCAACGCATGGTTATTTCAGCAGTCAATCAAAACTTCCATCTAATTTGATCTTTACCAAACAGGTTCATATGCAATACTTCCTTTAGGATCAACAACAATCAATAGTTAAGTAGCACAATGTGGTATAGAAAACCCAAATCTACTCAATTCATGAATCATTTACCATAAAGTCTTTGTAATTAAGCATATTACAAAACATTCAACTCTCTCCATCCATCACAAAAGTTCAATTGTCAACAAGAAATAATAGAAGAGAAGATATATATAGGTGGTCTCAGTCAAAGACAAACCTCGATTTGAAACCCTCCCCACATGCCAAATTTGACAAAAGAAAACTCCACCTTTGGCATGAACAGCATCTACGATGGGTTTCCAAGCTTCAACTTGCTCTTTTGTCCATATACCAGGTGTGTCTGGATACCTTTACAATAGCAAAGAAACCTAAGAAGTCATAAAAATTTTCAAGGCAAGAAAGGGAACTCTCAAAATGGAGATTGTCTTTTAATGTGAAACATGGTAAGAAATTGATTACCCTTGAGCAGTGTCAGAAACTCCAGTGGCTTCAGCTATCAGTAGACCACCTTTGGAGGTTCTCTGAGAATAATATAAGATAGCATGTGGCTGAGGAACATTGCCATAAGATCTCTGTCTGGTCAATGGTGCCAAAACAACCCTGAAAATACAAATTAAATGATAAATTAAGTAAATCAAGTAAGAAATCTTTCTAATTGAAGAAAGTAGTACCTTATACGAATCAAATATATATTGCCCGTAGGAAAGGCTGGAAGAATAATATGATTAAGCCCCTTTTCTATATGTTATAATAGATACTAATAAAAAAAAAAAGGCAAGTAACAACTGAAACCAAATCAAACAATTCATTTTAGAATGATTATGGCAGAGATAAGGACAGCTTCACAACTTCACCTGTGGATTGCTAAAATACAAACCATTAAATAAGATTTGAGAAGCTGAAGAAAAACACAAAATCAGCAAAACTCTACATATAATATAATGCTTTTCCTTGTGAGTAAAAAAATAAATACCTAAATGAGAAGGAGTGACAGAGGTAGAGACAGAGAATGTTTGATTTGGTCTACAATTTCCTTTTTTTTTTTTAGAGTTTGTTCATCGTTAAAGTGTACAACCATATTGTCATGTATTAAAGATAAATTTCACAAAATGCAGTACTTGAGTGGGGGAGGAGAACCTCAAAGATTCTATAGGTCCTTCAACTATGACAAATTATCCATCATTCATAGATAATTTGCTATGCACTTGAAATTTGAAAATGCTTAGTTTCAAGTTCAGGGTCTACGTTGTTTTAATTTGTGTATATCCCTTTTCAACCTAGGTCTATATCAAAAGCTGACCCTTTTCCAATACCTACAAAGCTGCAGCAAAGAGCACTAAGTTTACGACTGTTTTCAAACATAAAACTTAACAACTCTAATGAGAGCATTTTGGAAAGAACGTAAGTATATCTTTGTGTAGTATGAACTTCAAAAGTGGCTGCTTCATGACATTTCAACCCTTATTGTATCCAAACCTAGCCTAGGCTTAGTGTAAAATAAGTTAAGTAAGAAACAAAATGAAGCATGAAAATGGAGAAGGAGATATTACAGATGAATGATGAAACAGTAAAAACTTGGACCAAATAATTTGATGAATTTTTATGGACAGAATAAGGTGATTAGTTCTGTTAATTACATGTAGGTCCAAGATTATCAAATGATAACATAGAGCATTCCAAGAATGACTTGGGAACTGTTGTAGGATATAGAGGAGGGAGCCAAACTGGATTACTTTTCACCATACAGAATTTGCGGGCATACTTATCAACATAACACTGATAAATAGAAGGATCTCATCCCCCCTCCCCAGCCCCAAAAAAGTCAGATCAAAATTGTTGAGAAATGATGTTATAACTATAGATTGATATTTATACAATCAAAGCAACTGTAAATAGATGTAAGCACTCTCAATCTCATGATGAAGCTACAAATACATTACATAGAGGTTCTGAAAACACAAAGAATCCTGACATCCAAGGTCATCAGATACCTTAATGTGCAAATCTAAAGCCAATTTACACAATAGAGATGATTTACAAAATCCAGATAAACCAAATGACAAATTTATTGTCCTTCTGAGATCAAAGGAAAAAAACATCACTAACAGCTCATGAAATGAGTAGAGCTCAGCAAGACAGCTAATGCAGTTCCAACAAAATTCATCAATCTTAGCAGAAGTCTCACACTTTTAGCAGATTAATATTGAGGATTCTCGAAAAAAAGTGTCATTTCTTGGTTAAACACAAAACAAACACAGATGTGAACTGACAAGAAAATGCTCAAAAGGGCAAGAGTGTTATGGAACCGACCTATATTATCATAAACTACGATTTCTTGAAAGTTGAAACCTTTGTAAACAAAACAATTCATTATCCCAACTGGGATATGTCACAAAGACACCCCCCCCCCCCCCCCCCTTTTTTTTACAAAATCAAAGTAAAAAAAAAAAAGGTACTTTTCAGGGTGTGTTGGCATACCTATGAGAAAGGTTGAACTTGCCCAGTTTGTAAGGAGTAAGAAGAGGAATGGTGGCAGCTTCCGCAGCCATTTATAATGATTCTATTCTATTCTTTCCTGTTGAATGCTAGTACTTTGCTTCTGTTCCTGATTTCAGACAAAAGCGGGAATGAAATGTTTGTTACACAAATGGGTATTTATAGAAATGAAAAGACATTTAAGATTTGTGTCAAAAGTCTCCAATAAGCTAGCAGGATGGTTCCAATTCCAACTGTTACTGGACAACGAAGTTTGCTTTAAAAAGGTGTTCATAACTTTTTTGACGGTGCCTGATGTTTGTGGTGACGTTTGGAAATCCGTGGCTGTGGATGGGAATGGGGTCTACAGATTCTTCACTATACATTGAAGTGATTGAAACCTCAAGAAAAGTTTGGCCCCCAATCTGGACCATTGCCCTATCATTTATTAACCATGTGTTCTGTTCTATGAATGACACGTCCTCAATCAATTTCATAATCTTTTTAAAATAAAATTTTTGAGAATATAGATTGTGTTTTGGATTTTAGTATATTAGTTTTTTGCTATGCTTCCTTTTTTTTTTTAATAGTAAAATAATATTTAAAAGTGAGATATAGATTTTTTCAAAAAAAAAAAAAAAAAAGTAAGATAGAGATAATGTCCTAATTTTTAGGTTCTTTCACCTAATGAGAATTGATAAAAGTTTTTTTTTTTTTTTTTACTTTCATTAATTCTCATATAGTAAATTACTCTTATACTAAAAAAATAAAGCTTGAACGCCTAAAATTTATAAACTTTTTTAAAAATAGTAAATTGCTCTTTTAACTTGTTTATATTTTTAAATTTAAAATCATTTAACTAAAAAATAAGGATATTTTAGAGAATTTAAGAATTTGTGTAAGGATATTTTAGTATGCAAAATGATAAAACTCAAACAAAAAATTATGTTATTAATAGTATAGATGAGATCACTATTAATTTTACTTTTTATTTAAAGAAAAAAAATTATTATATATTATTCATAACTATGACCTCAAAAATTATGAAAATATTGTTAAATTTGTCATGTCATCAGTTGTTCTACTTAAAAAAGAGCAATCTTTGAGACATAAAACAATTCACAATTTTTTTAATAGATTCTTAAGGCGGTCAATTAGTATGTGCAGCAAAAAAAATTATAAATATTTTTCTTAATATGAACAACATATTTTTTATTTTGAAAGAAAATTGGAATTTGCCAACTTTTTTGAGGAAAAAAAAAATTTTTGGAAGGTAGGGAGAGAGCCACCCAAGGGGGCCATGGCCCCTCTAGATTTTTATTTTTAAAATTATGAGTATATATGTTTTATGAGAATTTTAGAATTTGGGCCAAAGAAAATTATTTTTAGCCCTCATAATATAACTTTTTTCACCTTTGAATAATAAGAAAAATATTCTAAACGACGGTAGTGACTATAAGAACAACATAATTAGTTCAAATAACAACAAAACATCTAGCCTATACAACAACAAAAATTAGCCCAATCAACCAAAACATCACTTTAAAAATCATTATTTATCAAATCTGATGAATAAATCTTAGATCTATTAATTATTTTTTATAAAAAAAAAATCCCTAAATTTACACAATACCAATCGAATAAAGAGAGAATATTTCCTAGACATTGTCAAATGACTAATACTCAGATACAATTAATTAATATCATAATGATAACTTATAAATTTATAATTAGTGATTGTTAGTGGATGGATTGGAATCATTATTTTTTAATTCACTACCTTAATACTTAAGTTTATTTGATCTATTTTGTCTTATCTATTTTAATTTATTGGGCGGTCCACTATTTATTGGAATCATTATTTGTTAGTTTTGGCATTTTTTTTTCCATCCGATTCTCCATATTGGATAGTGTAATAGTGGTTTTAGAAGACCACACTAGCCTTTTCAATTTGAAAATTTCTATGCACAAACTCAAATCCATATTTGATTGATTTCACATGCTTGACATCTTGTGGTACATAAATATTTTTTTTATTTTATATTTTTCATCAACTACTAGCAGCTAGAGAAGGCATATCACATTTCGGATACGTGAGTCCTCCCACTCATATGAGGGTCCACTCTCATGTGATGGAAAATATCAGAAACATAATGTATTTTCTACTGCAGTTGACCTATACATAAGTGTGAAATCAACTTTCATGTGAGAGGGAACACTCATGTATCCGAAACATGATGTATTTTCTCTCGCGATTGACCCGAAACCCATTGACAAATTGATAATCAAACATTTTATTTTTACCCTTGTCTGAGGCAACTGATTTTTATTTTTATCGAGTAAGTCCATAAGCACTCTCTTTCATTTGTGTCATGGTGGGTCAGGTGGGGCTGAAGCTGAATTTAGGTGACAGTATGTCCCTAGCCGACCTTTTTAATTTTGGTCAAGAATTGAAACTCATTAAGTATTATGACTTATGAGAACGACAAAAAAAAAAAAAAAAAGCTTTAACTTATTATTATGTATATACAGTGGACTCCAATGATGTGGATGGATCACCTGTTTTCTTATGATATGAATTTAGACGAATGGCTGTCGAAATTCAGATTAGACAGAAAATACTATAGCAAAGAGCTTCTTGTTCTTGACCAAGAAAAAACCAATGGATGGTCAAAGAAAAAAAAAAAATATATATATATATATATATAACCCAAGTCTTGATTTTTTGTTGATCTCTTCAGAACTTGTCACATTATTATCATTTTTTTTAAATCAAATTATTTTTGTTTAGTCCAAACTTAACAAGGAGTGAAAATAATATCTCTCTAACAAATTCAAATTCAACTTAAACTCAAACTCATCATTATCATTTTTTTAAAACAAAATTATTTTTATTTAGTTTAAACTTAACAAGGAGTGAAACTATATCTCTCTAACAAGTCCAACTTAAACTTAAACTAGGGAGCTACAAATTATTCGCACCAATATTACATAATATAAACTTGGCAAACTATGATGGCAACATTCAAGATAAATCATCAGCCTACCAGCGGTGAAAGCAGATAAATTTCAATATAATAAGCATTGGATTTCAAATAATGACGATGTGGTGAGTGAGGCCTTTCTAACGGTAACAAAAATTTAAAAGATAAATATTAACTCTTTACGTACCTACGACTTAATTTAATTTGAAAATTAAGTATCACATTTTATTTTGGTGGAATTATGATATCTCAACTCATTTAATATTTATGGAATTGGCAATCCTTTTACTTAGAAGATTTAGAATTATAGACAAGCAAGATTTGTCCAACAAATTAGTTTATTTATTTATTTTTTGTTATTCTTAAGAAAAAGATGATTTGTCCAACAAAGTAGTTAACGTTGTAGCCTTTACAAGTTTACATCTCTATGTCACCACTTTAGTACATGTGGCAATAATTTAAGCTTAAGTCATTGATAGAGATCTCTGTCAAGACTAGTAGGATATTAGCCAATTTCTTGTGATCTCAGTCGTTCCAATAGTGGAAATCACCCAAATGAAAAAACGTTTTAGGCCCCTCTATATTTTTTCCTGAAAAAAAAAAATTGAACAAGCTATATGTGGAGGTAAAAGCCCAACATCATGTATTGGGCTAAGGCCCAATTCGAATATCATTATGTGTCCGAAGAGAAGAAAGTGGTTAGAAAGGAGTCCAGGTGGGAGAAATATACCTGGAAATGAACGAGGAGAATAGTCCGAAGAGAACCCTAATGGTCTGAAGAGGTCATTCTCCTCGGACACCAAGGGGACTTGATCAAGCAAGTATACGGAAGGTTTAATTGATCTTTCCAACAACTTCAACGACAAGGACAATCTTTGAGCATGCCTGGAGATGATAGGAACGGAGAAATATCTAAAAGGAAAAGCTGCTACCACCGTATTTAATGCACTGCAGCAACTTTCTTGGCCGCATTTATGTGGAGAAGACCACTGAACAGTGCAATCTCAGCTACCACCACTCATGGAAAACTAAAGCACATATCTGATATGACATGTACTCAAGTGAATGCTTAGATGAAACACAGGTGTACAGTGAAGATGAAGGGGAAGGGAAGAAAATCTGGAGAAGAACTCCAAGAATTGTATTCACCTTTCAATCAATAACAAGCCTCTTCGGATTTGAGTTTATTTAGCTTTCAAGCGTGTTTTTATGTCAGTTTATCCTAGTACATTAGAATTTACCGTTGCTAGATTCACTACCAGCCTAGCTTTTTCACCTACTTTCTACAAATTCATTGTTCTGGGTTTGTTGGGCTCATAATCCTGACCTTTTGGGCTTGGGCCACAAAATTTGGACCCTACACTATATATTTAAAGGATAAAAGACACATTTAGATATTAATTAATTGGGGTCATTCTACATAGGCAGAATGAGCATATCATTTTTTAAGTGACTCTGTTCTTCTCAGTTTTGCTAGGTAAAAAAGAAAAAGAAAAAAGAAGAAGAAGAAAAAAGGAGAGCCCTAACATGAAAGACTATGGCCTTCTAATCATTATTGATTCCCTATCATGTGGTTTGGGTGGATACATTACCAAATTCTACATCCCAAATGAGAAAATAAAATTCTTTGTCTTTACTTCACCTCACGATATGAAAGTATATTAATTTCTTAGACAGAAAGGTTATATACGATATATAAAAAGGGGGTATAGCTTTCATTATTTCAACGTAGGCTATTGCTCAATATTTTTTAGTGTGAGCCACATGTTGATAAGGTTTGTTTAAAGTTTAAACCAGTTAAAATTTAAACTTATTGCTTTATGGGTTCGTATACTTTTTTTCTTTTTCTTATATTTCTCTTTTGAATAGTCATATATTTTTTAAATTGTTTCAATAACTTATTCTTTAATTATATATATTTTTTGGCACTTTGAAAGTTTTAATATCTGAATTTGGGGAAATTATTAGGTGATCTGGGACTATAAGGTCAGCTCCCAGCCAATAGAAAAGAAACACATCATTAAAAACAGCTGATATCAGCTTACCTACCACATCACTGAAAAACAATACACACTTTAACTTCCGTTAATCCAGAAACGTTAACCCTTTGTTGAAATTCAAATTTTGATTTGGAAATTGGGTGGGTTTTGTGAAGGTAAAAAAAAAAAAAAAAAAAAGCTTTTCATTTTCAATCTTCATTTTTGGAGCTCTCTCTCTCTCTCTCTCTCTCTCTGTGTGTTCATCATCACCACCACCATTTGGCTGCCACTTCCTTCCATCTCAATGTTGGCAACATTTCTGCACTTGTAAGGTACCAATTTTGTTCCTTTTTTGTGGTACAGAAACTGCTTGCTGAAATGCTTCATAGAGATTCATTTTTCCAAACTTCTTGCTGTTGCGTCCTTGTGTACTTATTATTAGGGGCTGTGGGTTCATGTTAGTGTGTTGCTGAAATCTGATTTTTCTTTTGGATTTAATTGGTTAGGATTTGATATGGACAACAGTTATAATGATACGAGATAGTTGCACCTAACGAACAAAGAACAGGGGGCTAGTACTTTGCAACAATACCAGAATCTAGTGTTAGAAAAAAAAGAAGCAAATATTTGTTCATTGGTTGGGTGTATCTCATTTTCACCTTTTTAAGTCTTTTTTTTTAATAGGAAGTTTGAAGTGGGTCATTGCCATAGAATCATATTTTGTATTTTTGTCTTGCATTTTAGTTCATTTTTATATTTTAAAAATGAACAACGTTGTACTTAATATTTGATTTTGATAGAAGCTAAAAAGAGAATTTTGAAGTTGATCTTTGTCCATATAAAGGAGTTATTTAGCATTGACCTCTAATTCAATAGGCAATTGTCCCCTTGTTATTCACATTATTACTAAATGTCCCACAATTTTTCAGTGGCATAGAAAATTGCTTGTTGAAAGGCTTCATAGAGTTTTGGTTTTTCTAAACTTGTGGCTTTGTATTCATGTTAACATGGAACTAAAATAAGTTAATTAAATTTCTTGTCGTATATCAAGTCAAATAATTTTACATTATTTCACTTTTCTTTTGTCATTTCGGTTTGATTTGTGATTTTGATAGCACTCTATGTTTAATTTGATGTATGAGGCTTCAGCATGTATGCAGCGTGGATGTGCGAGGCTTCAGCAAGCTAAGAATGATGATGAGGATTAACATCATCAATTTAGCATGGATGGCGTGAATATCTTGCAATAGAAATAGAAGATGCAAATGACTAGCAACATGGATAAAAGTATGAGTAATGGGTGGAGTGGTTCCTTTATTCAAGGGAGCTGTTAGTAGTTGATTAGAGTTAGAATTCAGCCAATAAATTCCTAGTTTTTAGGTAGAGCTAATAGATTGAGATATGTTCAATTGTCTTATTATTGTAATTTGGTTGATAATCAACTTTATAACAAACATTGTGCTTGTTATAAACTTTATAAGTGCTTGCGGGGTGTGGGGGGCAAAGGCCGGAGTTCAAGTCTCCTGAAGGGAGCTTCACACACATATATACTTAGATTAGGTTAGAGTAGAATTTCTATCTTGTATAAAATAAAAAAAAAAATAAAAAAAAAGAAAAAGAAAAAGAAAAAGAGAGATTTGAATAATAAAGTAGACATATATTAATTCTAGAAATTCTCCTATTGTTGGTTGTAGCTAGAAGCATTGGGGGTAGCTAAAATTTGTTTGGGGTTTGATGTAGACATTATATTGTGTTTGGTCTATGTATATCCTATTGATTCTTTTGTATTTGATATTATTTTGGCTAAATGGCACTTAAATAAATCAAATTTGTAAATTATGTCATTTATTTGGATTATTTCACAATCTATTTGAAGAAAAACTATTTTTTTTTAGACTTTATTATGCAAATTTATTTTACAAGTCATTGGAAATCTGTTTTGAGTGTTCAATAAATCTTTAAACACTAAAGTATCATAAATTTTCTCAAGAGCAGTCTAGTATGAAAGTGATAATTGGCCTTAATTCTACTTGTGAAAATAAACACTCTATGCCAACAACAAAACACTCTTTCGCGTGAATTTGGATATGCCTATCAAGTGTCTTGTTGAAACAATGGCAAATCTAAAAAGCAATTTTGTTTACAAATTTAAAAATAATTTTTAAAAAAGTTTTACCAAATGTACCATTGCTTGATGAATTGCCCCTAATTTAGCTATGATGCTTAACTGCTTATACATATTATATGACATTGTGACTCCACATGCAATTGGCCATCTTCATCTTGTGTAAAGGAATAAAGGCCTGTAGCACACTAACATCAACTCCTGTCCATATACTTAATTGAGAAGAGTCGTTAAGTTAAGCTCTTGGTGAATCAGAATTTTAGAAGTAGAGAAGAAGAAATAGTTACTTCAAGGGTAACCAACATCCTGAATTGAGAGAGAGAGATAAGAACAATTTGGTTAATTTTCTGGATGCTTCTCATTATGTTGCTTATTAGTTTATATACAAGAGTTCCTTAATTCTTTTCCCGCAAAAACTAACTAACTGAACACCTCAACTAACATACCAGTAACTAACATACCAACAAATTCCAGCAATTCAGTAATACTAAAATACAATGCAATACACCAATCTTTCAGTACACCATTAAACTAGACTCCTAACATTACCTCGTCCACTAAAACATTTTGCCCTCAAGATGTGGAAATTGCTGCTGAAGAGCAAACAAGTCTTCCCAAGTAGCATCATCAGAGGAGCCCCCTTGCCACTAAATCAAAAGCCGAGTAATGGTTCTATTGCGTAGCTGGCATGATCTAGTCTGCAGAACAACCACAGGTTCAGAGGCAAGGATGCCTTGAGAATTGACAGAAGGCAAAAGTGAAAGAGGCACTGTCTTGGATCCCAATTTAGCTTTCAAACAAGAGACACGGAACACAGGGTGAATAGAGAAGGTTAAAGGCCTGCTACAAACGGACAATTGAAACAATTCAACATATTTTGTTGTTCAGCAGCAACATATTCTCTGTTTTTTTTTTTCTAAATATTGATCCGACTGATACTAAACCTGAAAAAAAAAAAGTGCATGAAGTTAAGATACTTTAACAGTAGCCCACACAAGCAAACAATAATCAACACAACAGAATAAAAAATCCAACTTACCACTCCTGCATAAGGAACAATGGTTCACACAAAAGAATTATGGGGAACAAAATTTTGTAATTTAAAGCCATAGAGGACATAAATAACTAGCCCACTGTTCTTTTTTTTTTTTTTTTTTTAATAGTATAAGAACTAATTTCTTTGGAAGAACAGAAACACAGTAAAAATTTAAACTTTTGGCCTTCCAATAAGCAGGTTTCATAGTGATACATGATATACCAAAATATGCCAAAAGGTAGCCTAGAGCAAATTAATTTTAGAACCTATTATCATTAAAATGAACCCAAAAATTGCTTGAAAAATATGAAACTTTAGTGCAGTGTAATGAAAATGGTGTACTCCACAAAGAAGGAAAAAAGAAGAAGAAAAGAAATAGAAACAGAGCAATAGCAACTCTGCAACCAGGCCGTGATGTCCTTATGCCATGCTAGAAATTAATTTCCTTCTTTAGAACCTTCCACGGTTCCATCTAGGGGTGTGCAGAAAACCCACCGACCCGCCAAACCCAACCCGACCCTCCGGGTTGGGTCGGTTTTTAAGGCTTGGTGGGTTGGGTTGGGTCACAAAATTTTTTTTTAATAGCAGGTCGGGTTGGGTGTGGGTCATAAAATTACAAACCCGCCAAACCTGACCCGACCCACCCATATTTAATATATATTTAAAATATATTATATATTTAATAATTTTTTTTAAATCAGCTGTAAATTTAATATATACTAATAATAATATATTTAATATATACTAATAATAATATTATATACTAGAAGTGCTTATATATAATATATTATATATATATATATATATAATATATACTAATAATAATATATTTAATAAATTTAATAATAATAATAATAATAATTTATCAAACCCATGGGTTCAACCTGACCCAACCCGACCCATGTGGGTTGGGTTGGGTTGGGTCGAATTTTTTTTGACCCACCATGGTGGGGTTGGGTTAAAAAATCTCCTCAACCCGACCCAATCCAACCCATGCACACCCCTAGTTCCACCTAAATACAGAGCTACCCACAAGCACAACAAGAAATGTAAATAAAATCAGCTTATCAACTGTTGGGCCAACTACAACATCCATCTGAGGGCTGAGGCCACTTGTTACATTGGGTACAAGCACCTCATATCATTATAATTTTGTCTTATCTATTTTAATTTATTGGGCGGTCCACTATTTTTGTGAGTCAAGTTTGTGATCTATGTCTCTGTGTTTTGAGCACTTTGGGATCGTTAGGCTTACTAAATATAATTCCTTACTTGTTTATTTATTTAATATTTTAGTTTTGGCATTTTTTTTTCCATCCCATTCCCCGTATTGGATAGAATAATTGTGGTTTTTTAGAAGACCACACTTGCCTTTTCAATTTGAAAATTTCTATGAACAAACTCAAATCCATATTTGATTGATTTCACATGCTTGAGAGTATCATCTTATGGTACATAGATATTTTTTAATTTTTCATCTACTATTAGTTGCTAGAGGAGGTATATTATGTTTTGGATACATTAGTCCTCCCACTCACATGAGGGTCCACTCTCATGTGAGGGAGAGTATCTGAAACATGATGTATTTTCTTCTGTGGTTAACTCATATATAAGTGTGAAACCAACCTTCATATGAATGGGAGGACTCATATTTCCGAAACATAATGTATTTTCTCTAGCGATTAACTCATATATAAGTGACAAAACCAATTGACAAATTGATGACCAAACATTTTATTCTTACCCTTGTTAGAGGCAACTGATTTTTATTTTTATTGAGCAAGTCCATAAGCACTCTCTTTCATTTGTGTCATGGTGGGTCAGGTGGGGCTGAAGCTGAATATATGTGGCAGTATGTCCCTAGCCGACCTTTTTAATTTTGCTCAAGAATGGCAACTCATTGAGTTAGGCATTATGACTTATGAGAACGACCAAAAAAAAAAAAAAAACTCACTATTATGTATATACAGTGGACTCCAGATGTGGATGGATCGCCTGTTTTCTTATGATATGAATTTAGACGAATGGCTGTCGAAATTCAGATTAGACAGGAAATACTGTAGAACAGAGCTTTTTGCTCTTGACCAAGAAAAAACCAATGGGTGGTCAAAGAATAAAAAAATCTATTTATATTTAAAAGTTGAGGGGTAGTATTTATTATTGCTACGTTTTTATTGAGTCACATTAACAATCAGGTCTCAGTAACTTTTTTTTTTTCTTTTTCTTTTCCTTCCTTTTGCAAATTAACGTTTTTCCGATCACATCAAAAAAAAAAAAAAAAATCCATCTCTTAATTAACATTTCCTAATTTTTCAACTTTCCATTTATTATGGATCAAACCCAATCTGATAATAATTCAACTTCAACTCTATGACTCTCCTTCTCCCCAATCCTCCCTTCACCTCCCCATTGCGCACGTATCTAGCCCAATATTTGAAACAATACATATTAACACATTAATCATCACAATTAAAAGGAATAAAATAATCTCTCTCCTTTTTAATGTGGGATTAAACATTTTCATTAATTCCTCATCTTCCATATTAACTTTCACATCTTTACATTTATGTTGTAATATAAATCAATTTTATTATATAATATTAAAATGCTCCAACAAATTGCAATAGAGTTTTACTAGTATAGTTTATGTGGTTGTTAATCATGGATGAGTGTTTTTTTTTTTGGCATGTATTGTAACAAATTTATATATTATTAAAGGATGAGTTTGCTGTAAGACCTTTACCAAAATTGTAGAATTTGATGTCAATGGAAAGAAAATTAAATCAAAGGACATGAATAAAACTATATAAGTTTTGACTAGGGTGAAAGATTATCTAAGTTTGGACAAAGCCTTAAAATCCACGAAGATCAATTGGATGTGAGAAATTCCATGAAGATGTATGCTTGGCAATATGAAGAAATTGAATTTGGATAAAATACGAAGAAGACCAATTGAAATGAATTGAATTGAGTTTTCTATCACAAGTCCACTCTCTCCTTCTTATTGTTTTTATTTAATTTTTTTTGAGCTAATACTTAGTTAAAAAGTTTAGGTGTATTCTAGATATTCAAGAGGAGAAAATTTTAAAAAGAAAATCAAGTTGTTGAAAAAAATAGCATAATCCAAAATCTAAAACTAAAAACCCAAATTAGAAAAACATAACACACTATAACATAATTTAGAGGAATATGAACCACCTAAAAAATGGATAAATGTCAATCAAATGCACCCAAAAATAATAGAATGATATATTTGTATTTTTAGAGATATTGAGATAAAAAAATAATTTTAGAAAATAGATTAATTTTTGAGAAGTGCTATGTCTACAATGTTTTCATAACAAGTCATAGTTGGTAAGTTATTATCGGTTCTAATTTAAACCAATCACTAAAATTACTTTTTTGCCAACCAATAACAACCAATAAGTACCTAATACGTATGATTTTTTGTGAAACTGTTGTGAAATTATTGTCAACATAACATTTCTCTTAATTTTTTGGCTGAGCAAATTATTTTCAACAAATTTTGGGAGAACAAATTATACTTATTTCAAAATTACAAAGTAATTATCTATTTCCACGCATTGCATGGTCCACAACTAGTTTTAAACAAATACCGGCACAATGTAATAGCATCTGTCTCATTATTAATGTTTGCAAGAAATTTTAATTTTGGTTCTTATAAACTATTAGTTTGCAAGAAATTTCATATGCATATACATACCTTAACCAATGCTGAAAAGTATAAATAAAATTATTTAGATCTATCAAATCATTTTGCTGCACTTGTATAGTACAATGAAAACACTAAAAACAAGAAAGGAATTACATAGGGCAATGTTTTTGGACAATTTATTTTCACTCTCCTCCTTGAAAGCCTAAGCAACGTCTTCAAGGAATGGATAATCAATGTATCCAAGGACAGGGTCAGAGATGTAGAATGTGTCTCTGTTGTACTTGTTGAGAGGAGCATTGAGCTTAAATCTCTTAGGCAAATCTAGATTAGCTAAAAACAAACGACCATAAATAACAAGATTTGCATGGTTTTCAGCAATAGCTTTGTTCCCATCTTCCCTATCATAACCACCAGCAACAAAAAATTTACCCTTAAAACACAAGACTATGAGGACTTTCACACTTTTCTCCGGTTGTCTTCATTCTCGGCTCAACCATGTGGCAATAAAGAATCCCATATTTGTTTAAGGATTCAACCATGTAAAGGCCCAAAGATTCTGGATTTAAGTCTCTAGATTGCATGCAGTCTGCAAAAGGAGATAGCCTCACTCCGACCCTGTCTGCTCCTATCTCATTAGTAACAGCTTCAACTATTTCCAAAGCAAACCGGCAACGATTTTCGAGGGATCCACCATATTGATCCGTTCAATCATTCACTTGATCCTTCATAAACTGGTCAATTAGGTAACCATGCGCCCCATGGATCTCCACTCCATCAAAGCATGTGTATAAGACAAATAATGACATTTTAATGAAGGAGCTATGTAATAACAAAGGTAACCATTTCATTTTTCTTTCATAAAGTACAAAGTACACTCCTTCACTCCCTTATACATTTGACCAATCAAATATCATTTATCTTATGAAAATACATGAAAAGAACTTACCAGCTTCAATAGCATTCCTTGCAGCAAGTCTAAAATCATTGACAATTTGAGGAATTTCCTCTATCCTCAGCCGCCTCAGAGGAGTGAAGTCTGCAACACCGAATCCATTAGATCGAATTTGAGGGGTCAAAGGCTTGTCAGAGGAAGAAAGTGGGGCTTGACCATTTGGCTGAAAACCTTTAGACAACAATATAAAGAAAAATAAATATCCAAATAATTCAAATGAGCTTGATAAGAAATCATCAATCACTACTTAAAGAATTAGCTTAAAGAATTAGAAAAATGAGAGTTATGATCTGTTAAATTACTTAGAAAATGATCTTTCTTTTCTTCGAAAAGATTTTTTTTTCTTCAAAGAAAAACATTTATCTAAAGAAGTAATTGACAAGACCTTTATTGATTTGAAAAACACAAGAAAAATAAAAATAAATAAGAGACAAAATTAATGCTTCTTTTGGATCAAGAAGGCATAATAGCTTCATTATGTGTTTCACATGATTGTATAAATATTCCACTCCAAAAAAGGAAATTTCATGATCTTATTTCATTTAAAAAAGAAAAGAAAAAGGAAAGCTCATGATCTTAGGGCGGTCTAACACGCCAAAAAGTGGTAGTTGAATATTTGTGACTACCATAGATATAGAACTCAATAATGATTTTGACAACTGATTTAGAGCAAGTGGTGTCTACATATCTAAAACAAAACTACAAAGATTGTGAAAGACCAACCAACTAAAAGAACCATGCTTTTGAAAAAGTGGCATGCAACCATAGTTATTAAACCTGGACCGAACATTGACCCGGTTTATGAGCTAGGCCACTGGTTCAACTAGTGGGTCACCGGTCGAACCACGGGTCAAATAATTTTTTTAAATAAATATATATATATATATATTTATATAAGTTTTTAAATCATAATATTAATATGTAAATTAAAAAAAAAAGCGTATGCCTAAAACAAACTCGCCATTATAATTAAAAATTAAGGTTCCCCAAGTAATGACATTAGAAATTTTATAAATTCACAAACAAAATAAACAGATGTCATCATTTTGCAATACAGTTTTTGCTAAATCAAATCTTGTTTCATGTCTTAAAATTTGGGATATTAGGGGGAAAAAAAAGCAAATCTCAAATGATGTAAACAAAAGAAGAGAGAAAAAAAAATGTTAAAGACTTAAATATAAAGCATTAAACAAATAAAGCACAAAAAACGCAAACAAAAGAAGAGAAAAGAAGGTTTGAGAAATAAACTATGTGACATATACTGGTATACTCATGCCTATGTGTTAACTGGTTACGTGAAACTGAAAAGTGATATGTTATTAAATTATCATATTATCATACATTAAATAGTAAAGAAGTGAGAGAACAATACATTTATTTTTTCTTTAGGTTATCTCTTATTTAAATTACCATATTATCATACATTAAACAGTAAAGAAGTTAGTGGGGAGGGCCCATTAATGTAATTTTACACAATTCACAAACCCAACTATGTTATTAAAACCTAGCTGGGTCACATAGTTTGCTTAAAACCTGCTGAGTTTTCATCGGGTCTTATACACATTCGATCCAATTGATGACTCGGACCAGTCTATGTGCTGGGTCATTGGGTTACCGGTCTGACCGGCCGGATTTAATAACAATGCATGCAACCACCCACTCTAGCCTTTTCCATTGAAATGACTACTGGTTCGTTTGGATTAAGGGGGAAAGAAGGGGAGTTGAGTTGATTTAGCCCGGCCCAAAATTAGCCTATTTTCAACTAACTGTATTCTACTCCCCTCCACTCTCCCTTTTTCTCCCCTCAATCCAAATGGGCCCTAAATAACATTATATTCAATGGTGATATAAAACAACCTTTTTACCCAAAGTGACAACATCATCAACTTTTTGTCAAAGCAACTACTGTGATTCAATTTTGTTAAAGCAGTGGGTTTCACCTTATACGTATATATTAGATGCCAAAAAAAATGACATTAACATAGTAGACTTATAATACAAGATGCCCCTTCCACCCTTCCACTGAGGCAATGATCATCATGAAAGCCCCCTTGTAATAAAAAAATTCATTTATGGTAGAGTAGAAAATGCAAAAAATAACACCACTACATTGATAGATCAATAATTTTTCAAAATAATTATATTATTGCATAAATTTCCCTTACCCCCTATATCCAACAATGACCATCACTTTTGCTAATTTTACTCTCTAAAATGAGAGTGAAGCCAATTAATGCTCTTCCTCAAAAAGTTTTTTTTTTTTCAAGGCATAAATGCACTTTTAGTCCCTATATTTTGACGTTTTTTCATTTTAGTCCCTACATTTTATTTTTTCCACTTTTAATCCCTAAACCAATTAACGCGTTCCATTTTAGTCTTTTTCGTCAGTCAACCGACGGAAATAGTTGAGGTGGCAGCCGAAGCAATTAAAATATCATAAAAAATGCCACATCACCCTGACACATCAGCATATAAATTAAAAAAATTAATTTATTAATTTTAACAAAATTAAAAAACATAAAAACAAAATTTAAAACATGAAAATACCCTATCAAATCAAAAAAAAAAAAAAAAAACATAAAAATTCATCAAATTTGAATCAAACACACAAAAAATCTAGATCAGATTTGAATCAAACCTGTGGGGCCCCACCATATTAACCACTCTGGCCCACTCTATACCCGGCCCAAGGCCCACGCCGAGGATAATATAAAGGCCGAGGATAATAGGAAAGAACCCAAGTCATCCAAAGGCCTCGCTGAGGATGCCCACATCCTCGGCAAACCAACTTTGATGAAGGGAAAATATCCTTCGTCCATTAAATGAACGCTACCAACATTCTGGCCACCTTAATGGTGAGGTGACCTGCAAACCCTAATGCTTCAGTCACTTCAACTATTAGAAAGTCTGCAAAGGCGGCTAGGAACTAACATAAAGCCTGCAAATACAGATGATAGGACAAATCCTTGTTCATAGAAGTTCAGATAATTGACAAATGGATGGCTAAGATTAACTAAAACAATACTATATAACCAAGAGGATTTCCAACATAAAGGAGACCCAGAGAGGAATCAATCCGGAGATGAATCAATCTGGAGAAAAAGGACAGAAGATATATCAACTCTAAGAAAATTAGATCCTCGGCCTGAGTTGAGAACAAATATGCCTCGCAAACACTTAACCAAAGTGATGATCATTCTCTACAAAAAACACTTAGCCAAATTTCTGTGATAAGATTCCTATGAATTTCATGCCATCTATTATTTATTATAAACTTCATATCAACCGTTGTTTACTTCGATGATGCCAAGCCCTTTCACCCACACTTTACAAATTTTTATTGTTAAGGGTCCATTACAAATTGAGTCCCTACAAAACCCATTTCTCTCTCTTCATTCTCTCATCTCCTTTTCCTCTCTCTCTCTCTCTCTCTCTCTCTCTCTCTCTCTCTCTCTCTCTCTCATGTTACTCTCTCTTCTCTTCAAACCCATTCTCTTCAAGGCTGAAACCCATGGTCATGAACACTATCACTAGAGCCACCCATGGCTGGACCCACTGTCCAATCCACTGCAAGCCACCACCTATTCTCTTATTATTTTTCTTCCCCCTCTTCCTTCTCTCTCTCTCATTACAGATCAGCAGATAGTGTCGAGATTGGTGTTTGGGGTTTGGTTGTTTGAAGACCGGCATTTGGGGCATGGAGATCGGCCTTTGACGTAGTGGAAATCAGCGTTTGGGGTTTCTATGGCCATGCAGATCAGCGTCGGCATGGTGGAGATCGGCGGGTTGTGGAGGTTATGGGCTGTGTGGGTCGTGTGGTGGAAGTTTTGGGATATGTGGGTCATATGGTAGAAGTGGGTTATGTGGCGGTGGTGGTGGCAGTTTCTGGGTTTGGTTGGATGGTGTTGAGATTGGCGTTTGGGGTTTGGTTGTTTGAAGATCGGCATTTGGGGCGTGGAGATCGGCCTTTGACGCCGGCAATTTTCAAGATCGGTTGAAAATCAAACTCGAAAATCAAATACCCAAAACCCAAGAAATGAAACTAGAAAAACCAAAAAAAAAAAAAAAAAATCAAAGAGCCGAGTTTGATTCAATGAGCTGAGTTTGGCTGGGTTTTTTTGGGTTTGAGATTTTGAGTTTGAGTTTGAGGTTTGTCTGGGTTTGATTCAATGAGCTGAGTTTGGCTGGTTTTGATTCAATGAGCTAAGTTTGGCTGGGTTTTTTTTTAGTTTGATTGTTTGAAATAAACTGGGTTTTGTTCTTGGGTTTGATTTTCTAGGTCTGTGTTCTTGTGTTCATAGGCATTTGATTTTATTGTTTTTAATTCTGAATTCGTGTTCTTGGAAATGATTTTCTGGGTTTGGGTTTGATTTTACTGTTTTTAATTATGTTTTTATTTTTTTTATTTAGTTAAAATTAATAAATTAATTTTTTTAATTTATATGCTGATGTGTCATGGTGATGTGGCATTTTTTATAATATTTTAATTGCTCCGGCTGCCACCTTAGCTATTTCCGTCGGTTGACTGACGGAAAGGACCAAAATGGAACGTGTTAATTGGTTTAGGTACTAAAAGTGGAAAAAAATAAAATGTAGGGACTAAAATGAAAAAATGTCAAAATTAAGACATCTTGTTGTTGTTACAATATTTTCAAAACTGTTGAGATGTCAATTCTTTACAAGTCAAAATAAAATATAATAAAGTTATAAAGATATTATGAAAATGTTGTGTCATTTTATTGTATTTTTAGAAATTTTTTGTTGGTTTAATTAGTTTTGTTGAGCTAAAATTCACTGTTTCACATACAATTTTCACGAGTTGACTTTTTGTATTTTTTTTTTCTTTGTGCACCATTTTAAGTAAAATCACATAGTTTTACACTCGAAAACAAAAACTTAGGATAAAAACACTTTTCATCCTTTATGTTTGAGGTAGTTTATAATTTCTTCTTAAACTTTAAAATCAAGCAATTTTTCCCTTAATATATTGGAAAAGAGAAAATGTCATATTGTTATTCTCTCAGTTAAACCGTAATAAAAACTTATAATTCTTAAAATATTCTATTATGTAATGTCTAAAATAATCCTACTAAATTTTAACATCCCAAAAATTTTCTTTACGTATTTTGAGTTTTAGATGGTAATAATTCTTGGAAAGTTGGAATGATGATATAAGATGTTTTATTTGTTATCTAAAGAACTTTGATTTTCTAGGTTTAAGTTTTCGAAACTTATGATTTACCTAATGGAAAATTCGATGACACATGCCTTTTTGTTATCTTTTTATTTTCTTAGCAAAACTTAGTTGTTTATTATTGGAATATGATTATATTCGTTATCATTCTTAGAAGATTTTAGTGAGTGGATATATTGACTTTAGCAAATAAGTACTAAAAAATTATTATAGTAAAATAGATTTTTATATGTTAACTAACTATCCTAACTTTGTGGTTGATCAAAATTCTTATACGAATGAAATTAACTTTTTATGAAATAATTATCTAAATTCTTAAAATCAATGTCTCTTTTGATTAATGCAAATCTTTATATATTTTAAAAATCAAATAATTTATATCTTTATTTTATGATACAAATAAAATATAGAATTGATCTTAATCACTTTTTTTTTTCATGGCAAGCACGTGCTGCCCTAACTAGTAGTAAAAAAAAAAAAAGCTTGAACGCCTAAAATTTATGGAATTGGCAATCCTTTTACGTAGAAGATTTAGAATTATAGACAAGCAAGATTTGTCCAAGAAATTAGTTTATTTATTTTATTTTTAAGAAAAAGATGATTTGTCCAACAAATTAGTTAACTTTGTAGCCTTTACAAGTTTACATCTCTATGTCACCAATTCAGTACATGGGGCAATAATTTAAGCTTAAGTCATTGATAGAGATCTCTGTCTTGACTAGTAGGATATTAGCCGATTTCTTGTGATCTCAGTCGTTCCGGTAGTGGAAATCACCCAAATGAAAAAAAGTTTTAGGCCCCTTTATATTTTTTCTGAAAAAAAAAATTGAACAAGCTATATATTTAAAGGATAAAAGACACATTTAGGTATTAATTAATTGGGGTCATTCTACATAGGCAGAATGAGCATATCAATTTTTAAGTGACTCCATTCTTCTCAGTTTTGCTAGGTAAAAAAGAAAAAAGGAGAGCTCTTACATGAAAGACTATGGCCTTCTAATCACTATTGATTCCCTATCATGTGGTTTGGGTGGATACATTACCAAACTCTATATCCATGAGAAAATAAAATTCTATGTCTTTACTTCATCTCACAATATGAAAGTATGTTAATTTTTTAGACAGAAAGCTTATATACAATATTGTAAGAAATAGACTTTGCAGCGGATACATAAACAATCAATTTTTCGGCATACCTCTCTTGGCCTAAGCCGATGATCGCACAGGAGCTTTGAGATTGTTCTACGTTGTCTAGAGCCAGCCTCCACACAAACCAGCTGTCCAAACACGTTTTGAATTCCAGTTTGAGCAACCCATGAACCAAAAACGTTCCTTCGACGGTGTTGCACACTACTAGAGTGATGCAAACATAATCTACAACCTAAGAGCCTCACAACACTCTGTAAACACTATGAGAAAATGTAGAATTCGTTCCTTATCCAATAGGTACCATTCTTGGTGTTTATATACACACCAATCCATTAATATTGAGTGGGATAGTGGACTTAGTGGGATAGTGTAACGGTCTAAATACCATTACTCCTAGATGTTACAATTTGAGGCAAATAGAGGGACATGCTCACATTGGGTGACTGCCCATATTCTTTCAGTTTCTAACATATTAAGAAGAGGTGTGACTTTTATTATTTCAACGTAGGCTACTGCTCAATATTTTTTAGCGTGGACCTCATGCTGATAAGGTTTGTTTAAAGTTTAGACCCATTAAAATTTAAACTTATTGCTTTATGGGTTTGTGTATTTTTTTTCTTTTTCTTATATTTCTCTTTTAAATAGTCATATATTTTTTGAATTGTTTCAATAACTTATTCTTTAATTATATATCTTTTTTGGCATTTTGGAAGTTTTTCTTATATTTCTCTCTCTCTCTCTCTCTCTGTCTGTTCATCATCACCACCACTGTTTGGCTCCCACTTCCTTCCATCTCAATGTTGGCAACATTTCTGCACTTGTAAGGTACCAATTTTGTTCCTTTTTTTGTGGTAAAGAAACTGATTGCTGAAATGCTTCATAGAGATTCATTTTTCCAAACTTCTTGCTGTTGTGGCCTTGTGTTCTTATTATTAGGGGTTGTGGGTTCATGTTAGTGTGGTGCTGAAATCTAATTTTTTTTTTTTTTTTTGGGATTTAATTGGTTAGGATTTGATATGGACAACAGTTATAATGATACGAGATACTTGCACCTAACGAACAAAGAACAGGGGGCTAGTACTTTGCAACAATACCAGAATCTAGTGTTAGAAAAAAAAGAAGCAAATATTTGTTCATTAGTTGGGTGTATCTCATTTTCACCTTTTTAAGTCTTTTTTTTATAGGAAGTTTGAAGTGGGTCATTGCCATAGAATCATATTTCAAATTTTTGTCTTGCATTTTAATTCATTTTTATATTTTAAAAATGAACAAAGTTGTATTGGCATTTTTTCCATCCGATTCCCCATATTGAATAGAGTAATTGTGGCTTTAGAAGGCCAAACTTGCCCTTGCAATTTGAAAATTTCTATGGACAAACTCAAATCCATATTTAGTAACTTAGCCATTATCAAAATTTTTTATGGAATCCTTGTTGAAATCACACACACACACACACACACAAGGGAATGATATGCGAATGTGGATACATAAAATTCGGCTAAATGCTAAGTTCATGTTCATAGTAAATGGATGTTTCTGTGCTATGCACCTAGGAGAGTTCAAAATTTTATTATCTACTTTTGTGCATAGAAAATTCAACTAATTAAAAGTCCTTACTGCGGTAAGTTTCTATATGTTATCTTTGAGGTGAGAGTCGTGAGACTTCCCAGAGGCCTCATGAGACTTGAAGAATTTTCAATTCTGCTTCTATCTCTTGTCTGATATTCTCTAACTTATTCTTAATTTCTGCATTACTATGCAAATTCGTCATTCGAATGTCAGTCCTTTCGACCATACTCATCCTTGAGATGCTATAGCTTTGTCCAAAAATTCTAACAATAACTCTCTGCAACTTTCAATATTCAGATTGGATGCAAATGAAAAATATCATAGGTTTGCTTTGGATTTATTATTTATCTATACCTGCTCCCAGTATCCTAAATTACCTGAACCCATTACAATTCAGAGCAATTGCTTCCTCAATTCACATTAGTGAACTTAGTTTAGTCTACTTTAACTTGATTAGTGCAGTTGAGTTTGTCCCTCTGCTTCAAGATGGACAATATAGTTATAGGGCACTAATGGGAAACATATTACTATTGACTAGGATCCAGGAATTGAACCAGCATGGCATGTATGGTCTTCAAATAATGTTGGTACAGAGATATATGTTAGCAGCATAGGGATAACTGCAGAATGGTCTGTCGGTGATTTTGATATATTTGTTCCTGAAGATGTTGCTAGCTCTAGTGTTAGCTTTGATTGATCTTTGCACAGTATATTCACCTTTGCACAATATATTCCCACCTACACCATGAGCTGCTTCAAACTTCCCAAGAATCTTTGTAATGATCTCGAAAGCATGATGAGAAATTTCTGGTGGGGCCAAAAGCTGAATGAATCCAAAGTTGCTTGGGTTAGCTGGAGGAAAATGTGTAAATCAAAGCTCCATGGTGGGATGGGCTTTAGGAACCTTGAAGCTTTCAACTTGGCAATGTTAGCCAAGCGAGGTTGGAGAATGCTGTCAAACCCAAGCTCTCTAGTTGCTTGGGTTTTCAAGGCAAGGTACTTCCCACATGATGAGATTCTTAATTCTAAGATGGGTAGCAGCCCTTCTTATGCTTGGAGAAGCATCCATAATAGCCTTGATGTGTTAAGGAAGGGGACACAGTGGAGAGTGGGTAATGGTAGAAGAATCCATATTTGGGAGGACAAGTGGCTACCAACTCCAACAACCTACAAAGTGACCTCCCCTCCAACAGACTTTGAGGATTTCCCCATTGTTGCTTCTCTTATTGATTCGGATACTAGAGGGTGGAAAGCAGACACAGTAAGGTCCCCCTAAGCTACAACCTTCCAGAAGATAGCTTAATCTGGGTGGTAAAAAAAAATGTATTTTTACTGTCAAAAGCACATATTATATAGCCTGTAATTTGGCTAACTCAGCTGACGAGGGTGAAAGCTCATATAGTGACCCGAGATCTCAGCTTTGGAAGAAAATTTGGCAGTTAAAAATCCCTCCAAAGTTCAAGGTTTTTGCCTGGAGAACATGTGTGAATGGCCTTCCTTCTATGTTAAACCTGAGAACTAGAGGCATCAATTCCTCTGGCTTCTGCCCACTTTGTGATAAGGTTATAGAGGATCTTCCTCATGCCCTCCTCCATTGTGATCACACAAAGCAGACCTAGTCTTTATGGCATGACTGTCCAGTGAATATAGTTTCCTCAATCCTAGACCCAACAGACATTGCCATGAATCTTCTTGATAAAGGTACCACCAATTACCTTGAAATTTTCTTCATCGTGGCCTGGTCTATTTGGTGGAATCGAAATCAGGCAATGCATGAGGATGCAGATAAGCCACCCTCACAAGTTTGGGAAATAGCTAACAAAACACTACTAGATTTCAAGGGAGCTTGCACTCCCTCCCCCCCTCATCAGACTCCCTCTGCCACTAGCTGGAGACCTCCTCCTTTAGGCTTCTTCAAAATCAATGTGGACGGTGCTACCATTGAGGACAACAGAAACTCCAATATAGGAGTCATAATCCGTGACTCCCATGGCACTGCTATTGCAGTGTTGAACAAGGTCCTTCCAGCCCCCTACTCAGCAAAAGTGACTGAAGCTCTAGCTTTGCTTCATGGTGCTCTATTTGCCTCAGAGATGGAGGTTTCCCATGCAATCTTTGAGTCGGATGCCCTCTCTCTCATCCAATTAATTAATTCAGGGGCTGTGGGAGGTGAGATCGGGCACATTCTGCAGAATATTAAATCTATTGCATCGTCTTTAAGCTGGTGTTCTTTTTAGCATCTGAAAAGGGAAGGCAACATAATAGCACATGAGTTGGCCTAGAATGCAAAAGTCACTGGTGTTTCTCAATCTTGGAAGGGGGTTAACCCCAGTGTAGTGGAAAATCTCCTAATTAAGGAGCTCCCTAGCTGACTGTTTTGTACCCCTCTCTGTTGTATTTCAATTCTAGATGGAATGAAAATCTTCCATACTTTCCCATAAAAAAAAAAAACAAAAAAATGTAAGTAGAGTAAGTAGAACCCATTACAGTTCTACTTATACCACGTTATCATGTCAGCAATAGATTTAACACACATACCCATGATATGTGTTATGTATATGTTATCTTCAATCCAGAGATAATCCTCCTGACTTTGCTTTTCAACTATAAACATTGGAGCTAACCTTATGATGCCAATTGTCAACCATAAATAACTTAGACTCCTCTTGGTTGCCAAGAAACTGATGAAATGCTATTTGCAAATCATGCGTATGTGTATAATTCCATTTGTAAACTCCACTGGGGCTTGTGCTTAATGTCACATATTTTGTACACAATTGGTCTCAAGCTTAGAAAGATAAGGTTGACAGCTAGCTTGAAATTTAGTCACTTTATAATGAATGGAAGTGAGAAAATAAGCCTATCTGCCCTAAATATGGATAATATCACAAGTAATTGAGTAGCCACTTATAATGGTTCAATGCAGACCTTATGTATGCCAAAAAGTAAAGGAGACTTGAGTCCATTGTAGCTAAAGCTGAAGGCAAAATCCTATGCGCATAGTTGTCAATTTAATTAAAGAATCATTGCTTGTAATAGCCAAATTATGCTTCAAAATCATGACTACTTTGGCTCAGAAGCAGATCAGCACGAACAATATTATCACTAGAAGAGAATAACCACTTCAAAATTATTTAGATCAATCAAATCTTTTTGTTGCACTTGTAGAGTACAATGAAAACAATAAAAACAAGAAAGAAATTACATAGGGCAATATTTTTGGACAATTTATTCTCATTCTTCTCCTTGAAAACCTAAGCAATGTCTTCAAGGAAAGGATAATCAGTGTATCCAAGGACAGGGTCAGAGATGTAGAATGTGTCTCTGTTATACTTGTTGAGAGGAGCATCGAGCTTAAATCTCTTAGGCAAATCTGGATTGGCTAAAAACAGACGACCGTAAACAACAAGATCTGCACGATTTTCAGCAATAGCTTTGTTCCCATCTTCCCGATCATAACCCCCAGCAACAAAAAAGCTACCCTTAAAAGCCTTTCTCATTGGCACAAGACTATGGGGACAGTCATATTTTTCTCCAACTGTTTTCATTCTTGGCTCAACCATGTGGCAGTAAAGAATACCATATTTGTTTAAGGATTCAGCCATGTAAAGGCCCAAAGCATTTGGATTTGAGTCTCTAGATTCCATATAGTCTGCAAAAGGAGATAGCCTTATTCCAACCCTGTCTGCTCCTATCTCATTAGAAACAGCTTCAACTATTTCCAGAGCAAACCGGCAACGATTTTCGAGGGATCCACCATATTGATCCGTTCTATCATTCACTTGATCCTTCATAAATTGGTCAATTAGGTAACCATGAGCCCCATGGATCTCTACTCCATCAAAGCCTGTGTATAAGACAAATAATGACATTTTAATGAAGGGACTACGTAATAACAAAGGTAACCATGAGCCCCATTGTTCTTTCAGTTTTCTTTCATCAAGTACAAAGTACATTCCTTCACTCCCTTGTACATTTGAGCAATCAAATATCTTTTATCATATATAAACACATGAAAAGAACTTACCAGCTTCAATAGCATTCCTTGCAGCAAGTCTAAAATCATTGACAATTTGAGGAATTTCCTCTATCCTTAGCCGCCTTGGGGGAGTGAATTCTGCAACGTCAATTCCATTAGCTCGAATTTGAGGGGTCAAAGGCCTGTCAGTGGATGAAATTGGAGCTTCACCATTTGGTTGAAAACCTATAGACAACAATATGAAAAAAAAAAAATATTCAAATTAATCTTGAGTTTGAAAAAAAATCATCCATCACCACTTAAAGAACTAGAAAAATGAGAGTTATGATCCATTAAATTACTTATAAAAAGATATTTCATCACAAAGATTTAATTTTTATTTTAAAAAAATTATCTAAAGAAGTTATTGACAAGACCTTCATTGATTTGAAAACCACAAAAAAAAAAAGAGAGACAAAATTAATACTTCTTTTGGATCATGAAGGCATAAAAGCTCCATTATGCTTTTCACATGATTGTATAAATATTCCATTCCGAAAAAGGAAATTTCAAGATCTTATTCCATTTAGAAAAAAGGAAAGCTCATGATCTTAGGGCGGTCTAACGTGCCAAAAAGTGGTAGTTGAATGTCAGTGACTACCATAGATATAGGAGTCAATAATGATTTTGACAACTGATTTAGAGCAAGTGGTGTCAGCATATCTAAAACAAAACTACAAAGATCTTGAAAGACCAACCAACTGAAGGAACCATGCTTTTGAAAAAGTGGCATGCAACCAACCAGTATGGCCTTTTTCTAATGAAATGGCAACATCATTAGCTTTCTGTCCAACCAACCACAGTGATTCGATTTTGTGAAAGTAGTGGGTGTCACCATCTTCGTATATACTAGATGCTAAAAAAATAATGACATTAACATATTAGACTTATAATAGAAGATGCCCCTTCCACTGAGGCAATGATCATCATAAAAGGTCCCTTGAAATAAAAAAATCCATTTGTAGTAGAGAAGATAAAGCAAAAAAATAACATCACTATATTGATAAATCAGTAATTTTTCAAAATAATTATATTGTTGCATAAATTTCCCACACTCCCTCTATCCAATAATGATCATCACTTTTGCTAGTTTTACTTTCTCCAAAATGAGAGTCAAGCCAATTAATGATCTTCCTCAGAAAGAATGTTTTTTTTTCAAATGTGACACTCATTATGCAGGAATAGCATTCTACAACACCAAAACATGGTTATTTCAGCAGTCAATGAAAACTTCCATCCAATTTGATTCTCTACCAAATAGGTTCACATGCAATACTTCCTTCAGGATCAACAAAAATCACTAGTTAAGTAGCATGATGTGGTATAGAAAACAAAAATCTACTCAATTCATGAATCATTTACCATAAAGTCTTTGTAATTTAGCATATTACAAATCATTCAACTCTCTCCATCCATTAAAAAAGTTCAATTGTCAACAAGCAATATTAGAAGAGAAGATATAATGGTGGTCTTAGTAAAAGACAAACCTTGATTTGAAACCCTCCCCACATGCCAAATTTGACAAAAGAAAACTCCACCTTTGGCATGAACAGCATCTACAATGGGTTTCCAGGCTTCAACTTGCTCTTTTGTCCATATACCAGGTGTGTCTGGATACCTTTACAATAGCAAAGAAAACTAAGAAGTCATAAAAATTTTCAAGGCAAGAAAGGGAACCCTCATGCGAAACATGGTAAGAAATTGATTACCCCTGAGCAGTGTCAGAAACTCCAGTGGCTTCAGCTATCAGTAGACCACCTTTGGAGGTTCTCTGAGAATAATATAAGATAGCATGTGGCTGAGGAACATTGCCATAAGATCTCTGTCTGGTTAATGGTGCCAAAACAACTCTAAAAATACAAATAAAATGATAAATTGAGTAAATCAAATAAGAAATCTTTCTAATTGAAGAAAGTAGTACCCTATAAGAATCAAATATATAATTCCCGTAGCAAAGTCAGGAAGAATAATATGATTAAGCCCCTTTCTATATGTTATAATAGATACTAAAAAATATAATAAAAAAGGCAAGTAACAAATGAAACCAAATCAAACAATTCATTTTTGAATGATTATGGCAGAGATAAGGACAGCTTCACAACTTCACCTCTGGATTGCTAAAATATAAACCTTTAAATAAGGTTTTAGAAGCTGAAGAAAAACACAAAATCAGAAAAACTCTGCATATAATATAATGCTTTTCCTTGTGAGTAAACAAATAAATACGTAAATGAGAAAGAGTGACAGAGAATGTTTGACTTGATCTACAATTTCCTTTTTTTCCTTCAGAGTTTGTTCATTGTTAAAGTACAACCATATTGTCAATTATTAAACATAGATTTCGCAAAATGCAGTACTGGAGTGGGGTAGGAGAACCTCAAAGATCCTATAGGTCCTTCAAATATGACAATTTCTATATCATTCATGGCTATGCACTTGAAATTTGAAAATACTTGGTATCAAGTTCAGGGCCTACGTTGTTTTTAATTTGTGTACCTCTCTTTTCAACTTATGTTTATATCATAAGCTTACCTTTTTCCAAGACCTACAAAGCTGCAGAAAAGAGCACTGAGTTTTTTTTTTTTTTTTTGGAAAAAAAAAAGAGTGGCACTTAATTTAGGACTGTTTTCAAACATAAAACTTAACAATTCTAATGAGAGCATTTTGGAAAGAAGGCAAGTATATATTTGTGTAGTATGGACTTCAAAAGTGACTGCTTATGACATTTCAACTCTGTGTTAGAACCCCTTTCCCTCTTCCTTTTGTGTGTGTTTGTTTCTCAAAGAAAAAGAAAAAGAAAAAAAAAAAAAAAAAAAAAAAAAAAAACTCTTATAGTATCCAAACCTAGCCTAGGCTTAGTGTACAATAAGTTAAATTGGTCAATTTGCTTCCACTCCAGGTCCAACCCCTGTACAAGCAGACCAAACCGAATGCAGCAGTTGACGTCAGATATTTCTTATTTCAATAGAATCACAGTCACTGCTTTTCTAAGTTAAAAAATCATATTTTTGGCAGATCCAAAAGGAAGTTTGGACTTCCCAGTTGTCTAGTTTAAACACCCTTGAGTACAATCCCATGAGTAGTGTAAATTTGCCGGTGAGGGGCCAGTGGCTTGCGCAATACATGCATGGCCACGTTTTACTTTAAGAAAATAACAGAAAAGATAAGTAAGAAACAAAATGAAGCATGCAAATGGTGGGGGGATATTTACAGATGAATGATGAAAAAGTAAAAACTTGTAACAATTAACTTGATGAATTTTTATGCACAGAATAGGGTGAATTAGTTCTGTTAATCACATGTAGGTTCAAGATCATCAAATGATAACATACAGCATGTGAAGAATGACTTGGGTACTATGGCAGGATATAGATGAGGGAGCCAAACTAAATTGCTTTTCATCATACAGAATGTGTAATCATAGGTATCAACATAAAACTGATAAATAGAAGGATTATATCCCCCCCTCCCCAGCCCCAAAAAAGTCAGACCAAAATTGTTGAGAAATGGTTTTATAACTATAGATTGATATCTTATATAATCAAAGCAACTGTAAATAAATGTAAGCACTCTCAATCTCTCATGATGAAGCTACAAATACATTACTTAGAGGTTCTGAAAGCACAAAGAATCCTGACAGCCAAGGTGATCAGATACCTTAATCTGCAAATCTAAAACCAATTTACAAAACAGAGATGCTTTACAAGATTCAAATAAACCAAATGAAAGCTTGATTATCCTTTTGAGATCAAGTTAAAAAAAATCATCACTAACAACTCATGTACTGAGTAAAGTTCAGCAAGACAGCTAATACAGTTCCAACAAAATCCATCAATCTTAACATTACCAAAATTAGCGAAGTCTCAGACTTTTAGCAGATTAATATTGAGAATTTCTGAAAAAAAATGTGTCATTTCTTGGTCAAAACACAAAACAAACACAGATGTGAACTGAACAGAAAATGCTCAGAAGGGCAAGAGTGTTACATAATGGAAACGACATATATAAATAATCAACTACGATTTCTTGAAAGTTGAAACCTTTGTAAACAAAACAATTCATTATCCCAACTGGGATATGTCACAATCAACCTTTTTTTCTTTTTTACAAAATCAAAGTAAAAAAAAAAAACATAACATGGTTTATAAAAATAAAAAATCAAAACCCATCGCACATATTAACAATTCGATCATACTAGACAAAAAGAAAGAATTTTGCAAGGTGTATTGGTATACCTGTGGGAAAGGTTGAACTTGCCCAGTTTGTAAGGAGTAAGAAGAGGAATGGTGGGAGCTTCAGCAGCCATTTATAATGATTCTATTCTATTCTTTCCTGTCGAATGCTAGAACTTTACTTCTGTTCTTGATTTCAGACAAAAGTGGGGATGAAATGCTTGTTACTCAAATGGGTATTTATAGAAATGAAAAAAGCGTTAAAGATTTGTGACCAAAAAAGATTCTCCAAGAAGCTAGCAGGATGGTTCCAATTGGAAAATGATGTTTGCTTTAAAATGGTATTCATAACTTTTTTCACAGTGCCTGATGTCTGTGGTGACGTTTGGAAATACGTGGCTGTGGATGGGGATGGGTCAAAACTATACATTGAACCCTCAAGAAAATTTGGCAACCAACGTGGACCACTTTACTTACACAATCAATTTCTTAATTTTTTTTTAAATAAATTTTTTGAGAATATAGATTTTAGTATATTATTTTTATATGAGATCACCACTAACTTTATTTTGTATTTAAAAAAATATTTTTATAATATATTACTTATAATCTAAAACCTTAACAATTATGAAAATATTGTTATACTTGTCATGTCATCACTTGTTCTTCTTAAAAAAAAAAGAGAAATCTTTGAGACATAAAAGAGTTATTTTTTTATAGCTTCTTAAGGCAGTAAATTAATATGTATAGCCAAAATATTTTTCTTAATATGAACCACTTTTTTTTTTTTGGAAAGAAAATTGGAATTTGCCAACTTTATTGAGGGAATATATATATATATATATATAAAAGGTAAGGAGTAGGGACTGAGCCATCCAAGGGGGCCATGGTCCCTCTAGATTTTTATTTTTAAAATTAACAGTATATTTGTTTTATGACATTTTTAGAATTTGGGCCAATGAAAATTATTTTTAGCCTCCGTAATATAATTTTTTTCCCTTTAAATAATAAGAAAAAGATAATGGTGATGACAAGAACAACATAATTAGTTCAAATAACAGGAAAAACATCTAGCCTATAGAAAAACGAAAATTAGCCCAATCAACCAAAACATCACTTTAAAAATCATTATTTATTAAATCTGATCAATGAATCTTAGATCTATTAATTATTTTTTATAAAAAAAAATTCCTAAATCTATACAATACCAACCGAATAAATAGAGAATATTTCCAAGACATTGTTGAATGACTAATACACATAGACACAATTTGATAGGACTCAAATGAATTAAATTCTATTACTCTCAATTTTGTAGTTCTTCAAGGGAACTAGGCCTCCATGGATTTTTTGAGGGAATCAACCTCCAATAGCATTTCAAGAATAGCTATTCAATTGTATTATTCATCAATAGAAATCATATTACAATCTGAAGTGAACTTTCCATCCTACTGACTAACTAACAAGGTACAACACATCTCAGCCTTAACTAACTAACTAACTAAGTACAACTCTTAATGCATCAACAATTAACCAACTACTTGTAACTAACTCTGTACAAGCATCCCCTGCCTCTCTGCCTCTCTGTATGTACAAGCCTTCTACTACCCTGCCCACACAGCAACACACTTCCCTGCACCACACAAGCACCCTTCACTGCACTACCTAGCCACAGCTGCACCATATAGCAATGCACCCCAATCAGAGTCCTAACACAATTAATTAATATCATACTGATAATTTATAAATTTATAATTAGTGATTGTTGGTGGATGGGTTGGAATCATTATTTTTTAACTTACTACCTTAATACTTTAGTCTATTTTATCTATTTTATTGGGCGGTCCACTATTTTTTTTGAGTCAAGTTTGTGATCTATTTCTCTGTGTTTTGAGCACTTTGGCATTGTTAGGCTTACTCAATATAATTCTCACTTGTTTATTTATTTATTATTATTATTATTATTATTTTAGTTTTGGCATTTTTTCCATTGGATTTCTTGTACTGGATTGACTAATTGTGGTTTTAGTAGACCACATTTGCCTTTTCAATTTGAAAATTTTTACGGACACACTCAAATCAATATTTGATTTCACAAGCTTGAGAGTGTCATCTTATGGTACATAAATATTTTTTCTTTTTCATAACTAGTTGACCCATATGTAAGTGATGAAACCAATTGACAAATTGAGAACCAAACATGTCATTTTTACCCTTGTTAATGGCAACTGATTTTTTATTTATTAAGTCCATAAACACTCTTTGAATCTTGCTCAAGAAAGGCAATTCATTAATTAAGCACTATGACTTATGAGAACGACAAAAAAAATATTAAAAAAAACCCTATTATTATGTATGTACAGTGGAATCAATGATGTGGATGGAGCACCAATTTTCCTTGATATAAGCACCAAGAAATATATGATTATGAATTTAGACGTATAATTGTCGAAATTCAGATTAGACAGGAGATAATATAGAAAAGAGCTTCTTCTTCTTGACCAAGGAAAATCCAATGGGCAAAGAATATAAAATTTAAAACAAAGACCAGCACAAATTAACAGCGTTTGTCTCATTATTAAAGTTTGCATGGAATTTTGATTTTTGATCTTATAATATACAAAAAAAAAAAAAAAAATCATAAAATTAAGGAAACACAAAAATCTACATAATTCTAGGATTTACAACAATCATATTTTCTATTGATATATATTTTTACATGTGGTCAATATGTCCGAAGTGTAAGGAAAAAGTAACGAAGAGGGGAAGATAATGATAATAACTTGACAAAGCCGACAAAATTTTCCAAAAAGAAATAATTCTCAGAAATCATGGTTTGAGAAGCCAAGTCAAGTTGATATCTTTTTCGGCCACCTTGAGCTCTAGATTGGTGAGAACTTCCTTGATAGGCTCCCAAAACTTGGCCCTCTCTTCATCACATATCACAAGCTTCAATTGCTCAAGATTTGTAGTTGATGGTGTCAACCCATTACACAAGCTCAAGCACTCTTTCATGTGGATCTCCTCTAATTTATATATTATTAAAATCTGAAATGTAGCATTTAATATTGTTATGCTCTCGTTAAGCTACATCAACTATCATGTCATTTCTAATTTTCTTTTCCTAAAATTTTCCTATAATTTTAAAATACTTTTACTAAATTTTTTCCTAATTTTAAAATATTACTAAAAAGAAAATGATTTCCAGCCTTATCATCACCATAAAGCCCAATCACTGTAGCTTTAATTATGTTCACCGTAAAGCCCAAAAAATGAATATTACGTTGTTTTCCACCATTAAGCCCAAATCCAACCCTTTCTTCTTGTTCTTCTTCAGACCTTTAGCATGACTAATGCTAACCTCTCTCTTTTCCGAAGATAGATTCAATACTTCTGACCTTCGGATTTCTAACGCCAACCTCTCTCTCCCCTCCTTCGTCTCTTCCACTCCTTAATTAAGTGAATCATGGTTTTAAAAACCGAATCGGTCATTGAACCGTTTTTTCTCCAATTTCTGGTTCAACCCCGGTTTTTGACCGGTTTTTGGCCGATTTTCCGGTTGTTGACCGGTTTTAGGCCTTTTAACCGGACCGGACTAGCTCCCGATTCCTGGTTGAACCGGTCGGACCGGCCAGTCCGGTCCGGTTTTTAAAACAGTGAAGTGAATAACTCCTTCATACCTCATTACTATCTCCCCTCCTATTCCTCCTCCTATCTTTCACGGTTTCAAAACTCCTCATTTTAATTGAATTGGAAAACAGCATATTTGAAGAAGAGCTCAGAAATACTGACAAAATATGGATGATTCACTTCAGGTATTTCACCTTTGTTCATGTTTTGTTTGGTAGTGTTTCTTCTAAATGATTTGCTTAAATTGATGGGTTTGGAGCCCTGTAGTAGGTTTTGCTAATTTTAATTATTGGACGCATTGCTCTCTCTTTTGTTTTTCAATAATTCAATCAACACTCGGTTTCCTATCCGTATCCTTTTGCAAGAGGCAAATTGGTCCGACCACAGGCCTAGGTTCAAGGCCACCGTCAACTTTAATGGCAAGAAGTTGTTAATTGCCTCCTCTGTATGAGCCGTCAAGGTATACTTAAATTTTTATTTTCTATGTATATTTAAAATTTTTAGGGTTAATTCTTCTATGTTTTCCTGTTTGGGTATTGAGTTTATTATGGTCTGCAATTTTTTGTATTTTTAGTTGTTGCCGTTGGCTGTAGAGAAAAGCTCAGAAATTAGGGTAAGGAAAATTACCCCAATCTGTGATTATTTTTATTAGGCTTATATCGAGTTGAGGTTATACGACTTCAGGGAGATCAGAGGAAGAATGTTTCCACCTTCCATGTGCAGGCTGGCATTGCGAAGATGGAACATTTCAAGATTCATTGTTTTTGAATAGCTGCAGCCTGCAGGTCAATCTCCATATGTGAACCTTAGATTGTAGCCATAATACATGTGACTTTGTTATATGCATGTCTATATTCTGTGTCAATTTGGTAGTTTTGCTACTTGCTGAGTTGTGTGGGAGGGTCATTATGGATTGTATTGAAGCCTTTATCCATACCTTAATCAATAATACTAATTTCCTGTTTTATATAGATGATTGTGCATTGATTGGATGTATTTAAATGCCTAATTGATTTAACTGTCACGTAATTAGATATTGCCACATTCAGCTATGATAAATTGATAATAGAGTAGATAAACTAACAAAAAAGGCCAAGAGTTATTCAAACAAGAGATGAACACCTTAATAACTTCTTCTTTCGTTGCAGATGCTTGCATTTTTTTTCTTCATGTTTGTAGTTGTACATCATTAAGCAAGGGTTGCATATGATTCTTTATTCATTGTTTATTTTTTTTCCTTTTTTTTTTGGTAGTAAGCTTAATTAAATTACTGCATTTGAAGTTTTTTTCCTCCTTCATTCTTTCTTATGTTTTTTTTTTTTTGTTTCCTTCAAAAGAATGTACTACTATATATGTAGTATGTTAGTTGGAGAAGTTAAATATTATGTTATGCTTGGTTAAATGAGATTTTTACTTCTATTTTTTTTTTTTTTGGGTTTCAATTTTTATAATTTTTAGCTGTAAGTTCCGCAGGGCTTGAGTTTCTTAGGGATCTTGTGCACAATAAATCTCTCTCTCTCTCTCTTCCTCTTAAATTTGCTTATTTTATAGAGTTTACCCAAAATGTTTTTTTTTTTTTTTTTTAAATGAAAGAATTTTGATTTTGTTAATTTTTAAATTTTGAGCAAGTTATTGGGGTTTTAGTTCATAAATTTTGCAGTTAGAATATTGTTTCAAATTTGGTGAATTTTGGGGAATGTAATATTGTGAAAATTTTATAAACTTTTACTGCCTAGGAAGCCAACTTGAGTCTAACAAGAAACCCATGAACAACTTAAGTCCAACATGAAGGCCATGAACATCCAAGTAGTCTATTGACATGTTTTTGTTTCAATTCTTTTCCTTCCCTAATATAGCTTTGCCATTTGATTTGTTAGTTGAAATTGAAATAACACAATTTTCTTATTCTAGATGAAATTGTTAATGGGTTTTTATTTTATGTATAGTTTTCAATGCAACTAACATCAATTCAATACACAAACATGAAGGTGGAAATGAGAGTTCTTGATGCTCTTTTTTAAAGCTCTCTTTGATTTATTAATTTCTGTTGCTTACTGTTTCAATGTTAAGGATTCAGTGACAAACTTATTTTGTTTTTGTACTATTGTTTTACTTGGGAAAATTTGATGAGTTTTCTATGTTTGTGTTTTGTAGTTCGTATTGATTTGCTGGATGTGAATGGTGATGTGGGGGGACTTAGACGAAGATAATGAGCTACCTGTCTTCTATCTCAAGATTTTTGTTTTTCCTTTATATTAAGCTGTAAATGCGTAATAGTTTATTTGAAATCTTATATAGATTTTATTTATAGTCATAGATTCAACATAATACATTCAAAGAAACTCCTATTAATTATATTTTTTATTGAGTTATTGAATCAAACATGCATCCAAAATCTGTTTTAAATGGAAATAATTCAACTGATGATTATTGACCCTTTTTTTTTTCTAGACTAGAGACGAATGTTTACGTTGAATTGTGTACCTGATGGTGCACACCCACACGTAGATAGAGTGGAAGAAAACCATAAACTAGAGTTTTATGGAGTTCTTGAAAACTTGTCTCAAGTTATGATTAGAAGTTCTATGATAATTGTATGGAACTTATTATAGAATATGGTGGAAAAATTGAATATAAAGGAAAGAGGAACCATTTTGGATTAGCACATGTTGACAAGTTTGGGGTTTGATGGTGCCATAGAAGTTTCAGTGGAAGTCTTCTTTCAGTTGCTAAGCTGTCATGTATGTAAATTAGGTTACTTATTGAAAAAAAAATTTTGTAAATTAGGCTAGATATTGAAAGTTCTTGCTGAATGCTATAGTTACTAAAAGCTATGTTTAGCTACTAAATTACTTGAGATGTTCCTTAAAATTTTGGGATATAAGTTAATAAGAAATGTCTTTTACATTATGCTTTCAGATACAATTTTTATTCAACTTTGATGTTGGTTTTTATTCCCTTTTAGATTTTATAGAGAAGTAGGAACACATAATTTGCATTTTAATTTTGTGTGTTTTTGTGTATGCATATCCACATTCCCGCACACAATATATACACTATCAACTTATATAGTTGCACGGCTAGATAGTTTAGCAAATACCTGTTAGTCTTTAATGGGGTTTTGCATTTTAATAAAATTTAATGAATTCAAAGTGGAAATTTGTTAGATAGCACCAATTGTGTTTTCAACCAATTGAATATCAAGAAACATTTGACATTTTTTTTTTAGTTTATATAACATGCCTCATTAAATAGATCAATCTTCAAATATTTAGAAATAAATTATAAGTAGCATGTAACTTTGCAATATGAACTAAACATTAGACTTGCATATCTCTTTTTCAACTACAAAATGTACCAATACTAAGAAACACTATTTGAAAGGAGATTTAAATGGAAAATAATTGTGCTTGCCAAAGGAGGAGTAAAGATTCATAAATTTACTTTTGTAAGTTTGGAATGAAGTATTTTTAAAGGTTATGATTATAGATTCATCAAACTTACAACATTTAACCGTTTAAATTTGCTATTTAAGTACATGAATATTAGGAATTAATCTTATAACTTTCATCAATCTAGAGGAAGATGAATTAAAAAAAATGAATTTCTTGAACATTTATCTGAATTTTCCTGTGCATCGCATGGGTTAGCGACTAGTTTACATAACTCACCAATCTCTTTTGGCAAGTGTCTAATGCTTAGGCAATCACATATGTCGAGAAGTCTTTTATTGAGGCTTCTGATTGATTTTATGTCGAGAAGTCTTTTATTGAGGCTTTTGATTGATTCTGGCAACTCAGATAAATCAGTACAGTACCTAAGCCTGAGCACTTCTAAATTCACTAGCTTTCCAATTCCTTTGGGAAGTAAAGACAGTTGATGACAATTAGTGATCACAAGTTTTTTTAGGAGGATAGCATCACACAGCACTGTAGGCAATTCTATTGGGGATTTCACCAAATTAAGGAGTAATAATAAAAGAACAAATGAACACATCAAGTAAATAAAAATTAGTGATTGACTTGGAGGTACAATTGAATGTTATCCTTAGACAATATTTGTCCCCATACGCAAGTTGCTAAAGGATTTCTGCAAACTTGTCCCCAGGATACAACCAAGTTTATTGGGTTCTACAAATAACAATTTTGGAGAATACCTACAGGATTTTTTGTGTTTCTTTGTAACTTACTATTAAGTCTATCTTTCAAGTGAACATTAACCTCTATTTATACCCATTGGGTTATAGCCCTTCAAAAGGTAAATATGGAGAGTTACAATGCCTTATAAAACTATTTACAAGATTTAAAACCTTTCTCAAAGTTTAGAACAGTTACCACAATTTTGCAGAAGATTTTGCAAAAACAGTTTTTATGAGGCTTGATCGATTGAGAGGAATTGAGCATTGATCGAAGGCTCTTTTCGATCGATCGAACAGGAATTGAACATCAATCGAGTCAGGCAGAAGCTTTAGATCAATTTTCTTGATCAATTCAATCGATCGAGCAAAATTTTTGACTGATTGAACATCCTAAAACTTGAATATTCACAAAGAAAATTCTAGATCTCGAAATTCCATTTTATTCATTTTACAAATGAATACTCTCCAACCTTATATCATTATTACAACCTATCCTTATATATACCTATATATACAACAAGTTCCACAATATCATTGCAATAGTCAATGTTTATCTCCATCAGATTTGGCAATGCATCTGAAACTTGGATGGAACAATTCCCAAAAGCCTGACCAATATTACAAATGAACAAGGATATTTTCTTCAAACTCTTCAATGGTACAGGGGCCTTGCAAAGGGAAGGGATTGAAACCTTCTCCAATCTGATTCTCTTTAAATTGGGTAGAATTGATTAGTTGAAAATTTATTATTTGAGCAGGAAAGAAACCATAATTAGAAATTACCAAAACCTTGAGTTTATCCATTTTATCCACAAAATCAGGTAACTTGTATGCTTTGTCTGAAAATTCAGAACTAAAACCTCAACTTTGGGTGCATGAATGTCGCACCAAGTTGATGAGAATGATTCATCTGCAAAAAGAATTATAGACGATGTGAGATGGCACTCAATATGTATGGGGCGTGTGACTGTGTGTGTGTGTGTGTGTTTTTCCATGCATATGTGTGATAAGAGAAAACATGAACAAACCAGTTGAGATAGATAACAAGCGGGCATTGATGGGTTGCTGATCCTGAGTGTTTTCACTTGCGTCTATAATCCATCTTTGCCTTTGTCCTTCTGGCCCTTGGCAGCTTTCAAACATAGCTAGCTCTCTAAGAAGATCATGTTGTGTGACATAGTCTTCATTATAATAATCGTTGATCTCACTTACATTTTTCCTGGAGAATGAGCAAAAATTATAAGTAAGAAAAGATTCAATTTTTTTCTTCAAATGCAAAAAGTACTTCCCAAAAAATCTATAACAAAAATATTATTGCCATAAGAAGTTAATTAAGTTATAAGACATTACAAAAATTTGTTTCTTAGGCTGTGTACAGATTGATAACATATTATGACTACTAACTAGCAATGGTTACTTGAAAAAAAATACACGCTAAGAGTCAGCATGCGTACCTTGTCATCACAAGATTAGCCAGATTCCGAGAGGTGAGTTCATGTAAAATGGCAATGGCATCAATACCATCTTCATCGTGTTTATATAATTCTCGCCACACATTAATGAGGGCAAGAACAGGGATCCTTTGGTCTTCACGAAATGAACCTAGATCCATAAAACACTCTTTTAAATTGTCCTCATCAACTGAAAATTCTAGGCTTTTTTTTAAAGACAATGGAGCAGATCAGAACTAGAATTGAAGATAGAATGACCACTAGACCATTTTCTACCTCTACTGCTCCAAGCCTCTACAGGCTTCCCACGGAGTGATTTGCCATTCACTTTGAGGGCTAGTGGGAACCCCCCACAGCCTCTCACTGTCTGCAATTTAAGGAACCAAGTAAAATTCAGTTATAGTCATTCAAAATTCAAACCACATGAATTGAAAACAAAACAAGCAAGTTCAATTCTAAATATTAGTCTGAAAGCATGATTTTGGCAGGTACAAATGATATTATATATGTACTAATCAGCACCAAGACTAGAATGTATTTCTTCATTCATATGCATAACGTAAATACTTACTTTACCCAATGGCAAAAAGTGTAAATAAAATTAAGCACATTGCATCCGTATGTATCACATTTACATAGAACTTTTTTGATAACTTCAACTGAAATGTGAGAACTCCCATCTTGCAGTGATGCTGAGTGATGTAGTAGAGTCGTTGCATCTTCATCATTTAACGGTTTTAAGTTATATGTAAAGCTATATCCTGGAAGTGTAGTTCTTGAGGTCACCAAAATATTGTAATTGGCATATCAAACTTAATCTTCTCAAGACAGAATTCTGATCCAGACTAGACATCATCCAAGATCAATAATATAGGATTTGATCCAATTTGGGTTAGTCATTCTTGTAGCTAGTTGATTGCATCTTCATCACTTCGGAACTGGGGCACCCAACCACTTATACATTGATATAGTCTTCACTAACGTATAACATTTTAAACTGAAAACATAGATAATAATGGCGGTCTGATGAAGTGAATTACACACAATTTCAATTGCAGCAAAGATTTAGAGGTGAGCAAAAAAAAACAGTTTTTTGAGAAACACCACCAATTATTAAGAAATTATATATATCTTACTACTCTTCGAAGGCAATAAATCCTAAGGATGAAATGTGCCAAAAGCAGTGCTAGACTTTTGAAAGGGCTAAAAAAAATAATGAACATAATTAGTAAAGGCTATCATATCTTACCTAATCCTAATGAGACAAAAATTTGTTTCAAATTGTATTTTAATTTCACTTGCAGAAATACAAATCTTCATGTGTGAATGCATTGCAATCCCATTTATTCCCATTATAGTCATGCATATGATATTCAAATTTCAAGCAATAGTTCAATTTAAGGTTCAACAATGGAATTTGTCAAGAATTCAACTGATGAACCAGTTGATTTGAAGAATTTGATTTTGCTGGTTGTGATATAAATGATTTTAGCTTAAGACTATCAAGTATTTTACTGCAAGTCGTCCTATGTATTATATGTAATGTTTATACATGTGCCTCTCACTATACCACCAGCAGACCAGGACACATTGGTTCTTAGATTTCACTAGTGGAGTCAGTTATTTTTGTTAAGGGTAAATACTAGTATACACCGCTTATTTCACACAAATGTACACACTTTTTGCACTGAAATCGTGACTTCAAGTGGTGTGAAATAAACACCACCCTTTGGTTAATACAGTATAATGGCTAATACAGTCAGTTAATAAGTTTTGTAACCCTGTTCTTGATGTATAAAAACATAACACAGCATTGTAATTTTTGTTTATAACATTTAAAAAGAATTGTATATGTATTTTGTTTTAGGTAGTTCCTAACAGTTTACTAAGATCCACATACTAGCACTATAAATAACTTAAAGAATATGCAAACTCATGCCAATTATGCATTACAATTACATACACAAAAAAAAAAAAAAAAAAAAAAAAAAAGAAAAAAAAAAAAAGAGAGGGATCACATACCTTTAATTTCCTGGTCATAACCAAGCATTTTCACCAATGTGGTCTTTCTGCATCCTCCAGGAGTTGTCAGTAGAAGCTGCTGCTTCTCCTCCTCTAGCAGCTTCATCTTCAAGACCTTCAAAGGTTCATCCATCCCAACAGTAATATCCGGGGGCCCAGGAACTGAGTCTGAGCACGACAACTAACCAATCTTCAACTGCTCCAAAATCTGCAAGATATCCTTTTGTTTTGTACTTGCATATGAACCTGGAAGAACATCACAATGGCCTCATTCAACTCTGTAAGTTTTCTCCCTTAGTAGGCTTGTAAATGGTAGTCCCACTCTTGGCGCCCCAAATTGCCAACGAGCTCCTGGGCCTTCCTCATATCTTCGATCAAGCTCATTGTTTCCCCTTCTGGGTGATCAAGCTTTTTGTTTTATTGTCTTATCTCCTCAACCACTGGAGCTAAAAGATTTAGATTGAATTGGAGGCTGACAGGGTTTAGACCCCTTAAACTATAACCAGATTGCGTAGCCTAGATTAATTAGCCAAGTTTTTACTTAGTCAAATTAAGCAATTCTAGGTTAAAACAATCACAAAATCATATCATGCATATAAAACATATAAAGCAGCAGAAATAATAAAGAACACAAGATATGATCACCCAGGAAACCACACGGAAAAACTTGGGGAGGATTTTACCCACTGATCCTCAAGGCAAAACGGAATCCACTAAGAAAGAATTGAAGTTGTTACAAAAGGACTTACAAGCTACCCCGCTTGACTTCCTAATGCTACCCACCAGTAGTAACTTCCTGACACGACCACGCGCAGGCTCCGAATCCACGGACTACTTCTTTCTTTGTCTTCCTTCAATCAGGTACAAGCTCCTCGTTTGTTAATCTTTAAGCTTCATAGGCAGCAACCAAGTTGATAATCAAGATGCAGAAGAATCTCAATCTTGAAAACCCTAAGTTATGTGTAAAGGAAAGCTCCTCTAGATCTCACAAGAGATTTACACAAAACCGCAATGTATGAGCAACAACACAACTTGTGCAACTCTGAAAAACGTAGCTAGGGTTTGCCTTATATACCTAGGGCAAAAACATAAAACCCTAAACGTTTAAAGAGTTAGGGCTGAGTTGGAATTCTGCAGAAAAACGCATCTGGGCCGATTTTCGATCGATCGAGAATTACATTCGATCGATCGAGCCAGGCCGAGAAGCCCCAATGCTTCTGCAGTCTCTCGATTCCAACTTTACAAAATTAAACCAACTTTGAGCAAGCCTAAACAAGACTAAATACATTGTTTTGATCATGGTTTGCCAACATTACAAATTAGGTTCTAAATACATAAAATCCTAAGACCTTAAAACCTAACAGAGGCTTTTAAGAATTGGCTTGAACGTAAGGGCATAGCTTCCAACACTCTTAACTGTGTCATTAAACACCTCTCCAAACGCTGCCCCCAGAGCAGCCCCTCCAACCAATGATGCCATAACTTTGCTTTGCAAACTAACCCAAACCTCCATTATGACACAAGAAAAGAAACCAAAGATTCTGTATCCAAGATCTTCGGAAACCAGTTAAAGAAACAAACACACTTTATTAACACACATGTCATATCAAGGAATAGGCCAAATATACAGAAATGAGACATCTCGGTTTTTGTATTCTGCTCATCATCTCTACTGCAGCCCAGGAAATGCCAATTATCTGGAACAACCATATGATATCTGTGATCCATATAGCAATCCACAGGCACAGGAACTAGTGCAAATTCTGCCACATCCTGAATGGGCTGTGCATGGATATCCTGAAAAGCAAGGAAATGGATGGGTTGGAGACTCTAGGACTTGGGTGCTTGATGTGGGTGCTCTCTCTAGTCGGTTATACTTCTATCAGGTAATTATGTTATTTTTAGTAACTTAGCCATTATCAAATTTGTTATGGAATCCTGGTTGAATTCGCACATACACACACACAAAGGAATGATATGCGAATGTGGACTTAAAATTTGGCTAAATGCTAAGTTCATGTTCATAGTAAATGGATGTTTGTGTGCTATGCATCTAGGAGCATTCCAAATTTTTATCATGTACTTCTATGCATAGAAAATTCAACTAATTATAAGTCCTTACTGCTAACTGTAAGTTTCTATATGTTATCTTTGAGGTGAGACTTCCCAGAGGCCTTATGAGACTTAAGAATTTTCAATTCTTCCTCTATCTCCTGTCTGATCCTCCCTTACTTACTCTTAATTTCTGCACTACTGTGCAAACTTGTCATCCGTATGTCTGTCCTTTCTCCCATACTCATCCTTGAGATGCTACAGCTTTGTCCAAAAATTCTAACCCTAACTCTATGTAGCTTTCAATATTCAGATTGGATGCAATTGAAAAATATCATAGGTTTGCTTTGGATTTATCATTTATCTAGACCTGCTCCCAGCATCCTGAAGGACTTGAACCCATTAGAATTCAGAGCAATTGCTTTGCTAATTCACATTAGTGAACTTTTGTAGTTTAGTCTACTTTAACTTGATTAGTGCTGTTAAGTTTGTCCCTCTGCTTGAAGATGAACAACATAGTTATAGGGCACCAATGGGAAACATATTACTATTGCCCAGGATCCAGGAATTGAACCAGCAAGGTGTGTATGGTCTTCAATTAATGTTGGTACAGAGATATATGTTAGCAGCACAGGGATGACTGCAGAGTGGTCTGTCAATGATTTTGATATATTGGTTCCTGAAGATGTTGCTAGCTCTGGAGTTAGCTTTGATTGATCTTTGCAGAGTATATTCACCCTTTCATTTAGTAAAGAATAAGTAAATAGAGTAAGTAGAACCCATTACAGTTCTACTTAAACCACGTTATCATTTCAGCAATAGATTCAACACACATACCCATGATAAGTGTTATGTACATGTTCTCTTAAATCCAGAGATAATCCTCCTGACTTTCTTTGCTTTTCAAGTATAAACATTGGAGCTAACCTTATGATGCCAATTGTAAATAATAAATAACTTTTCTTAGACTCCTCTTGGTTGCTAAGGAATTGAGGAAATGCTATTTGCTAATAATGTGTGTGCATATAATTCCATTTGTAAACTCCACTTGTGTTTGTGCTTAATGTCACATATTTTGTACACAATCGGTCTCTAGCTTAGAAAGATAAGGTTGACAGCTAGCTTAAAATTTAGTAGCTTTATTATGAATGGAAGTAAGAAAACAAGCCAGAATGCCCTAAATATGGATAATATCACAAGTAATTGAGTAGCCACTTATAATGGTTCAATGCAGACCTTATGTATGCCAAAAATTAAAGGGGACCGAGTCCATTGCAGCTAAAGCTGAAAGCAAGATCCTATACGCATATTTGTCAATTTAAGTAAAGAATCATTGCTTGTAATAGCCAAATTATTCTTCAAAATCATGACTAGTCTGGCACAGAAGCAGATCAGCACCAACAATATTATCACTAGAAGAGAATAACCACTTCAAAATTATTTAGATCTATCAAATCTTTTTGTTGCACTTGTACAGTACAATGAAAACACTAAAAACAAGAAAGGAATTACATAGGGCAATGTTTTTGGACAATTTACTTACAATCTCCTCCTTGAAAACCTAAGCAATGTCTTCAAGGAATTGATAATCAGTGTATCCAAGGACAGGGTCAGAGGTGTAGAATGTGTCTCTGTTGTACTTGTTGAGAGGAGCATTGAGCTTAAATCTCTTAGGCAAATCTGGATTGGCTAGAAAATGACGACCATAAGCAACAAGATCTGCACGGTTTTCAGCAATAGCTTTGTTCCCATCTTCCCTGTCATAACCCCCAGCAACTAAAAAGCTACCCTTAAAAGCCTTTCTCATTGGCACAAGACTATGGGGACATTCACTCTTTTCTCCCATTGTCTTCATTCTTGGCTCAACCATGTGGCAATAAAGAATCTCATATTTGTTTAAGGATTCAGCCATGTAAAGGCCCAAAGCTTCTGGATTTGAGTCTCTAGATTCCATGTAGTCTGCAAAAGGAGAGAGCCTTATTCCAACCCTGTCTGCTCCTATCTCATTAGAAACAGCTTCAACTATTTCCAGAGCAAACCGACAACGATTTTCGAGGGATCCACCATATTGATCCGTTCGATCATTCACTTGATCCTTCATAAACTGGTCAATTAGGTAACCGTGAGCCCCATGGATCTCTACTCCATCAAAGCCTGTGTATAAGACAAATAATGACATTTTAATGAAGGTACTATGTAATAACAAAGGTCACCATGAGCCCCGTAGTTCTTTCAGTTTTCTTTCATCAAGTACAAAGTACATTTCTTCATTCCCTTGTACGTTTGACCAATCAAATATCATTTATCTTATATAAACACATGAAAAGAACTTACCAGCTTCAATAGCATTCCTTGCAGCAAGTCTAAAATCATTGACAATTTGAGGAATTTCCTCTATCCTCAACTGCCTTGGAGGAGTAAAGTTTGCAACGTTTAATTCATTAGCTTGAATTTGAGAGGTCAAAGGCCTGGCAGAGGAAGAAAGTGGGGCTTGACCATTTGGCTGAAAACCTGTAGACAACAATATAAAGAAAAATAAATATCCAATTAATTCAAATGAGTTTGATAAGAAATCATCAATCACCACTTAAAGAATTAGAAAAATGAGAGTTATGATCCGTCAAATTACTTTGAAAAAGATGTTTCTTCACAAAGATTTAATTTTTATTTTTTAAAAAAATATTTACCTAAAGAGATAATTGACAAGACCTTCATTGATTTGAAAACCACAAAAAAAAAAAAAAAGAGAGAAAAAATTAATACTTCTTTTGGATCATGAAGACATAATAGCTCCATTATGTGTTTCACATGATTGTACAATAAGGATGGGGCTCCATAAATATTCCACTCCAAAAAAGGAAATTTCAAGATCTTTTCACATTTAAAAAAAAAAGAAAAAAGGAAAGCTCATGATCTTAGGGCTGTCTAACACGCCAAAAAGTGGTGGTTGGTCGTCTGTGACTACCATAGATATAGGACTCAATAATGATTTTGAAACTGATTTAGAGCAACTGGTGTCTGGAAATCTAAAACAAAACTATGAAGATTTTGAAAGACCAACCAATTGAAAGAACCAGGCTTTTGAAAAAGTGGCATGCAACCACCACTCTAGCCTTTTCTACTGAAATGACTAAATAATATTCTATTTAATGGTGATATAAAACATCCTTTTTAGCTGAAATGGCAACAACATTAGCTTTTTGTCCAACCAACCACAATGATTTGATTTTGTTAAAGCAGTGGGTGTCACCTTATTCATATCCTAAAAACAAAATTACATTAACATATCAAACTTATAATAGAAGATGCCCCTTCCACTGAGGCCATGATCATCATAAAAGCCCCCTTGTAATAAAAAAAACCATTTATAGTAGAGAAGATAATGCAACAAAATAATTATATTGTTGCATAAATTTCCTTTACTCCCTCAATCCAACAATGATCATCACTTTTGTTAATTTTACTTTCTCCAAAATGAGAGTCAATCCAATTAATGCTCTTCCTCAAAAAGTATGTTTCTATTTCAAATGTGACACTTATTATGCAGGGAATAGCAATCTACAACACCAACGGATGGTTATTTCAGCAGTCAATAAAAACTTCAATCCAATTTGATTCTCTACCAAATAGGTTCACATGCAATACTTCCTTCAGGATCAACAGCAATCAATAGTTAAATAACACAATGTGGTATAGAAAACCCAAATCTACTCAATTCATGAATCATTTACCATATAGTCTTTGTAATTTAGTATATTACAAAACATTCAACTCTCTCCATCCATTACAAAAGTTTAATTGTCAACAAGCAATATTAGAAGAGAAGATATAAAGGTGGTCTCAGTCAAAGACAAACCTTGATTTGAAACCCTCCCCGTATGCCAAATTTGACAAAAGAAAACTCCACCTTTGGCATGAACAGCATCTACAATGGGTTTCCAGGCTTCAACTTGCTCTTTTGTCCATATTCCAGGTGTGTCTGGATACCTTTACAATAGCAAAGAAACCTAAGAAGTCATAAAAATTTTCAAGGCAAGAAAGGGAACCCTCAAAATGGAGATTGTCTTTCAGTGTGAAACATGGTAAGAAATTGATTACCCTTGAGCAGTGTCAGAAACTCCAGTAGCTTCAGCTATCAGTAGACCACCTTTGGATGTTCTCTGGGAATAATATAAGATAGCATGTGGCTGAGGAACATTGCCATAAGATCTTTCTCTGGTCAATGGTGCCAAAACAACTCTGAAAATACAAATTAAATGATAACTTGAGTAAATCAAGTAAGAAATCTTTCTAATTGAAGAAAGTAGTGCCCTATAAGAATCAAATATATATTTCCTGTAGCAAAGTTGGGAAGAATAATATGATTAAGCCCCTTTCTATATGTTATACTAGATACTAAAAAATAAAATAAAATAAGGCAAGTAACAAATGAAACCAAATCAAACAATTCATTTTTGAATGATTATGGTGGAGATAAGGACAGCTTCACAACTTCACCTGTGGATTGCTAAAATATAAACTTTTAAATAAGGTTTGAGAAGCTGAAGAAAAACACAAAATCAGAAAAACTCTGCCTATAATATAATGCTTTTCCTTTTGAGTAGACAAATAAAAACCTAAATGAGAGAGTGACCGAGACAGAATGTTTGACTTGATCTATAATTTCTTTTTTTCCTTTAGAGTTTGTTCATCGTTAAAGTACAACCATATTGTCAAGTATTAAAGATAGATTTCACAAAATGCTGTACTGGAGTGGGGTAGGAGAACCTCAAAGATCCTATAGGCCCTTCAATTATGACAATTTCTATATCATTCATAGCTAATTTGCCATGCACTTGAAATTTGAAAATACTTTGTTTCAAGTTCAGGGCCTACGTTGTTCTTAATTCGTGTACCTCTCTTTTCAACTTATGTTTATATCATAAGCTTACCTTTTTCCAACACCTACAAAGCTGCAGCAAAGAGCACTAAGGTTTTTTATTTTATTTTATTTTTATTTTATTTTATTTTTTATTATTTTTTTTATGAAGAAAAAAAGAGTGGCACTTCGTTTAGGACTGTTTTCAAACATAAAACTTAACAATTCTAATGAGAGCATTTTGGAAAGAAGGCAAGTATATATTTGTGTAGTATGGACTTCAAAAGTGACTGCTTATGACATTTCAACTCTTATAGTATCCAAACCTAGCCTAGACTTAGTGTACAATAAGTTAAATTGGTCAAGTCGCTTCCACTCCTGGTCCAACACCTGTACAAGCAGACCAAACCGAATGAAGCAGTTGACCTCCGATATTTCTTATTTCAACAGAATCACAGTCGCTGCTTTTCTAAGGTAGAAAATCATATTTTGGCAGATCCAAAAGGAAGTTTGTACTTCCCAGTTGTCTAGTTTAAACACCCTTGAGTGCAATCCCATTAGTACTATAAATTTGCTGGTGAGGGGCCAGTGGCTTGTGCAATACATGCATGGCCACGTGTTACTTTGAGAAAATACTAGAAAAGATAAGTAAGAAACAAAATGAAGCATGTAAAAACTTGGAACAATTAATTTGATGAATTTTTATGCACAGAACTGGTTTTATAACTATAGATTGATATCTTATATAATCAAAGCAACTGTAAATAAATGCAAGCACTCTCAATCTCTCATGATGAAGCTACAAATACATTACTTAGAGGTTCTGAAAACACAAAGAATCCTGACAGCCAAGGTCATCAGATACCTTAATCTGCAAATCTAAAACCAATTTACACAACAGAGATGCTGTACAAGATTCAGGTAAACCAAATGACAGCTTGATTTTCCTTTGAGATCAAGTAAACAAAATCATCACTAACAACTCATGAACTGAGTAAAGCTCAGCAAGACAGCTAATACAGTTCCAACAAAATCCATCAATCTTAACATTAGCAAAATTAGCAAAGTCTCAGACTTTTAGCAGATTAATATTGAGAATTCTTGAAAAAAAGTGTGTAATTTCTTGGTTAAAACACAAAGCAAACACAAATGTGAACTGACAAGAAAATGCTCAAAAGGGCAAGAGTGTTACGTAATGAAAACGACATGTATAAATAATCAACTACGATTTCTTGAAAGTTGAAACCTTTGTAAACAAAACAATTCATCATCCCAACTGGGATATGTCACAAACGACTTTTTTTATTTTTTAACAAAATCAAAGTAAAAAAAACCCATCACACATATTAACAATTCAGATCATACTAAACAAAAAAGACAAAAAAAGAAAGAATTTTGCAAGGTGTATTGGTATACCTATGGGAAAGGTTGAACTTGCCCAGTTTGTAAGGAGTAAGAAGAGGAATGGTGGGAGCTTCAGCAGCCATTTATAATGATTCTATTCTATTCCTTCCTGTTGAATGCTAGTACTTTACTTCTGTTCCTGATTTTCAGACAAAAGTGGGAATGAAATGCTTGTTACACAAATGGGTATTTATAGAAATGAAAAAAGCATTAAAGATTTGTGTCCCAAAAAAAAAAAGTCTTCTATAAGCTAGCAGGATGGTTCCATTTGGACAATGATGTTTCCTTGTAAAATGGTATTCAGAACTTTTTTCACAGCGCCTGATGTCTGTGGTGACGTTTGGAACTGTGGTGACGTTTGGAAATACGTGGCGGTAATGGGTCTACCCTATACATTGAACCCTCAAGAAAATTTGGCCACCAACGTGGACCATTGGCCTATTTAACTAGAAAATTCCTTGTATATTGGATGCGTGATATACCACCTCTTATTTAACCATATGTTCTGCTTCTATGAACAGCACCACTTTTAAGTCCACAATCAATTTCATAATTTTTTAAAATAATTTTTTTGAGAATATAAATTGTGTTTAGATTTTAGTATATTATTTTGAGTAAAACTTAGGTATAATATTTATGTGTTGGTCTTTAGGTTTCTTTTTTAAGATTGTGTCATGTGAATTTTTTCTTATGAGATAAAAGTGTATTTTTTAGTTAAAAAGCCACATGACTGAATCTTAAGAGGAGAATCTAAAGAACAATATTTAAAGAATAACATTTAAGGTATTGTACTTAAATTTTGTCCAATTATTTTTATATGAGATCACCACTAATTTTATTTTTTATTTAAAGAAAAAACATTTTTATAATATATTACTCATAATCTATGTCCTCAAAAATTATGAAAATATTGTTAGATTTGTCATGTCATTAATTGTTCTACTTAAAAAAAAAGAGCAATCTTTGAGACATAAAAGAGTTCAATTATTATTTATTATTTTTTATATAGATTCTTAAGGCGGTAAATTTATATTTATAGCCAAAAAAATTATAAATATTTTTCTTAATATGAGCCACATATTTTTTTTTAATATTATTTTGAAAGAAAACTGGAATTTGCCAACTCTTTTGAGGATATATATATTTGGAAGGTAGGGACAGAGCCAGCCAAGGGGGCCATGGCCCCTTTAGATTTTTATTTTTAAAGTTAAGAGTATATATGTTTTATGAGTTTTTTAGAATTTGGCCAAAGAAAATTATTTTTAGCCCCCTTAATATAATTTTTCCCCCTTTACATAATAAGAAAACGATAGTGGTGACAACAAGAACAACATAATTATTTCAAATAACAACAAAACATCTAGCCCATACAACAACAAAAATTAGCCCAATCAACCAAAACATCACTTTAAAAATCATTATTTATCAAATCTTTTTTTTTTTTTGGAGAAAAATTATTATTTATCTAATCTAATCAATGAATCTTAGATCTATTAATTATTTTTTTATATAAAAAAATCCCTAAATCTATACAATACCAAATGAATAAAGAGAGAATATTTCCAAGACTTTGTCGAATGACTAATACACATAGACACAATTAATTAATATCATAATGATAACCTATAAATTTATAATTAGTGATTGTTGGTGGATGAGTGGGAATCATTATTTTTTAACTTACTACCTTAATACTTTAGTTTATTTATCTATTTTATTGGGCAGTCCACTATTTTTTTTAAGTAAAGTTTGTGATCTATGTCTCTGTGTTTTGAGCACTTTGGCATTGTTAGGCTTACTAAATATAATTCTCACTTGTTTATTTATTTATTATTATTTTAGTTTTGGCATTTTTTTTCCTATCAAATTCCCTGTATTGGATCGAGTAATTGTGGTTTTAGAAGACATAGTGTCATCTTATGGTATATAAATATTTTTTCTTTTTCATAACTAGTCGACCCATTTGTAAGTGACGAACCAATTGACAAATTGAGAATCAAGCATTTTATTTTTACTCTTGTTAAAGGCAACTGATTTTTTTTTTATTATCTTTATTGAGTAAGTCCATAAACACTCTCTTTCATTTTTGTCAAGAAAGGCAACTCATTATGACTTATGAGAACGACCAAAAAAAAAAAAAACCTCATAATTATGAATATACAGACTACAGTGGACTCCAGTGATGTGGATGGATCATCTGTTTTCGTATGATATGAATTTAGACGAATGGATGTCGAAATTCAGATTAGACAGGAAGTAGTATAGAAAAGAGCTTCTTCTTCACCAAGATAAAACCAATGGGCGGTCAAAGAATGAAAAATTTAAAACAAAGACCAGCACAAAGTAACAAAGTTTGTCTCATTATTAAAGTTTGCATGGAATTTGAATTTTTGTTCTTATAAACTATTAGTTTTGTATGGTCCTTAAATTATTAAAAACAATTTTACTGTCTGTTGATTTCCTATCATGTTTGTCTGATTTCAAACAAACTTTAGATATGAAACCAATATTTTCTTCCCAAAAGATAAAATCATAAAATTAAGGAAACACAAAAATCTACATAATTCTAGGATTTAGAACAATCAAATTTTCTACTGATACATATATTTTTATGTGTTCAATCTGACCGAAATGTAAGAAAAAAGAAACAAAGAGTAGAAGATAATGATAATAAGTTGACAAAGCCTACAAAATTTTCCAAAAAGAAATAATTCTCGGAAATCATGGTTTGAGAAGCCAAGTCAAGTTGATATCTTTTTCAGCCACCTTGACCTCTAGATTGGTAAGAACTTCCTTGATAGGCTCCCAAAACTTAGCCCTCTCTTCATCACATATCACAAGCTTCAATTGCTCAAGATTTGTAGTTGATGGTGGCAACTCATTACGCAAGCTCAAGCACCCTTTCATGTGGATCTCCTGTAATTTACATAACTCACCAATCTCTTTTGGCAAGTGTCTAATGCTTAGGCAATCAAATATGTCGAGAAGTCTTAAGTTTTTAAGGCCTATGATAGATTCAGACTTTTTAAGGCTTGTGATAGATTCTGGAAACTCAGATAAATCAGTAAGGACCTAAGCCTGAGCACTTCTAAATTCACTAGCTTTCCAATCTCTTCGGGAAGTGTAGACAGTTCATGACAATTGGTGATAATGAGTGTTTTCAGGAGGATAACATCACACAGCACTGCAGGCAATTCCACAAGATCATTACAATAGTCAATGTTTATCTCCATTAGATTTGGCAATGCATCTGAAACTTGGATAGTACAATTCCCAAAAGCCTGACCAATCTTACACATGAACAAGGATATTTTCTTCAAACTCTTCAACGATACAGGGGCCTTGAAAAGGGAAGGGATTGAAACCTTCTCCAATCTGATCGTCTTTAAATCGGGTAGAGAATTGAGTAGTTGAAAATTTCTTAATTCAGTAGGAAAGAAACCATAATTAGTGATGATCAAAACCTTGAGATTGTCCATTGTATCCACAAACTCAGGTAAGCTGTAATTCTTTGTTTGGATGTTCAGAACTAGAACCTCAACTTTGGGTGCTTGAATGTTGCACCAAGTTGACTAGAATTTATCTGCAAAAAGTATTATATACGATGTGAGAGGGCACTCAACATGTATCGTGTGCATGCGTGTTTGTGCATGTGTGATAGAGGGAAACATGAACAAACCAGTTGAGATCGATAACAAGCGGCAATTGATGGGTTGCTGATCCTGTTCTGTGCACCAACTTGGTAGAGTGTTTCCCCTTATGTCCATAATCAATCTTTGCCTTTGTCTTTCTGGCCCCTGGCAGCTTTCATATGTAGCTAGCTCTCTAAGAAGATCATGTTGTGTGACATAGTCTTCATTGTAATATTTGTTGATCTCACCTGCATCTTTCCTGGTGATTGGGAAAAAATTATAAGTTGGAAAAGGTTCAAATAATTTCTTCAAATGGTTCATAAAAAATTAAAAATTTCTTTCTTCAAATGTGAAAAGTATATCTCAAATGATCTATGATAAAATGTTATTGCCATAAGAAGTTAATTAAGCTATAACTTATAGGACATTACAATAATTTGTGCCTAACGCTGTGTACAGACTTTTTACTAATTATATCTAGCAACTAGCAATGGTTACATGAAGAAAGAGGCTACAAGAATAACAGACCATAGAAATAAAGAGTCAGTATACCTTTTCCTCACAAGATTAGCCAGATTCCGGGTGGCAATTTTATGTAAATTGTAAATGGCATCGTTGCCAACTTCATCTAGTTTATGTAATTCTGCCCACATATCAATAAGGGCAGCCACAGGGATCCTTTGGTCTTCAGGAAATGAACCTAGATCCATGAAACATTCTTTGAAGATGACCTCATGATCTGAAATTTCTAGGCTTTTTCGAAGACAATCAAGCAAATCAGAATTAGAATTGAAAATATAATGACTATTAGACCAATTCTTAGCAATACTGCACCAGACCTCAACAGTGTTCTCATTGAGTAATTTACCAATCACTTCGAGCGCCAGTGGGAACCCGCCACAGCCTCTCACTATCTGCAATTTATGGAACTAGATAAAATCAGTCATAGTTTGGAGGCTACAGGCGTAATATTGGTCAATGTTATAGTAACTCAAACCACATGAATTGTTTTGAAATATGAAACAAGGCTAGTAGGACCTTCTTATCTTTCTCCTTTTTCACTCAGGTTTTGGGAACAATTGGTTCAAAACAAAACAAGCAAGCTCAAATGTATGTATAAGTATGAAAGCATGATTTTGGCAAATACATTTGTTTTTTTTTTTTTTTTTTTTTTTGGTTGGGAATAGAGTACATACGGTATCATGTACTCATCAAGACCAAAACTAGATAGTATTTCGTCATTCATATGCATATACGTACCTTAACCAATGGTGAAAGGTATAAATAAAATTAAGCATTTTTCATCTGAATATTTATGCAAGATTGACGAAGCACCTTGTTGATGGCTTCAACAGGAATGTTAGAACTCTCGTGTTGCAGAGATGCTGAGTGATGAAGCAGCATCGTTGCATGGTCATCATTTAATGGATTTAAGTAATATGTAAAGCTAAATCCTGGAAGTGCAGTTCTTGAGGTCACCAAAATATTGTAATTTGGAATGTCAAACATAAACTTCTTAAGACGGAATTCTGATCCAGACCAAACATCATCCAAGATCAATAATATAGGATTTGATCCAATTTTGGTCAGTCCTTCCCGTAGCTGGTTGATTGCATCTTCATCACTTTGGAATTCGGGCACCTGATTACTTATATATTGATGTAGTCTTCACGCAATGACCATCAGGTTGAAATTTTTAGAAATGGGGACAAAAAAAATTTTGTCCTTAAATTTTCCTTCCCAAAAACAATCCAGTTAGAAAGTTGCCATTAAGGCACATTTAATTTCTTATAACATTGTAAACTGAAAACATGGATAATAATGGTGGGCAGATGAAGTGAATTACACACAATTTCAATCGCAGCTAAGATTAAGAGGTGTGTGTGTGTATGTTACATTTTCTTTGTTACTACGCTTCTAAGGCAATAAATGCAGAGGATGAAATGTTCCAAGAACAGTGCTTCATGACTGTCAAGAGGGTTAACACTTAACACAAAATAATGAATATAATTAGCAAAGGCCTATCATATCTTACCTAATGAGACATAAATTTGTTTCAAACTGTAGTTTAATTTCACCTTTACTTTTTTTTTTGAGAAACCAAACTAAACTTTCACCTTTACTTTTTGAATTTTTATGAATCGTAGTTTAATTTCACTTGCAGAAATTCTAATCTTCATGTGTGATCGTATTGCAATCCCATTTATTCCAATTACTCATCTATATAAAACATATATATATATATATATATAAAAGCTGAAGTGTAGTATTTATTGTTGCTACGTTCTTATTAAGCCACCTCATTTGTTATGTCATTGACCACACCATTAGTCTTTTTCATATTTATTTTTACCTCTAATTTTTTTTTTTACAATATTAGATAGAAAATAATATTTGCTTGACAAATTCAACGGTTTTAACTTTACATATTCATCTACTTTAATTTTGATGTTATAACTAAATAATAAATCAATGAAAAATCAAAATAAAAATGTTGTCTACATATATTCCTCTCTCAATTTTTTATTTTTCATTTTTTTTTTGTTGAAATTTTTTATTTTTCTTGCATCTTTTCCTTAGATTGATGAATATTATTGACTAATTCATATGTGTTCCTTAATACAAGTATTTTTTTTTTATCATTTTCTTTACGACACTAAATACTTTTAATGAATGGTGTTTGTTGTTGATCTTATTAGAGGAAAATCGTATTATAATATGTCAAATTTTGTGTTGTTTTCAGGTTTTAATTTAATTGAAAAACAACAAAATAATTTGGATATACTAATTAAGAACAATTAGTGTAGTTGAAGACAATGATTTTTGTGCAGTTTACTTTCACTGTTTGTAAATATTTTGTTTAACAAATTAGTAGTAGATTGTTATATCTTTTTTATATGATATTCTTAGATGCTTGAGCAATTGCTTTAATCGTTTACGAATATTTTATGTTGTTCTTTATCTTTCTTATCTTATTAGTGTATTCTTTGAGATTTTTAAGAAAATATATTCAATTTTGTGCTTCAAATTATTTATTTATCTATTCATTTTTCACATGTTGGATTAGATGTAACATTAGATTATAGCAAAATTAACACAATACTTCTTCTTTTTCAAAAACAATTCTCTACTTTTTTCCCCTTTGGAATTGTACCCTTGGTTTTTTTAAAAGGAAAAAGAGTTACAATCTTTTATTTTTCCCTTTCTTTTATTATTATTTTGAATTGTAGTTTTGTTGAGTTTTATTAATTTTTTTAGATACATTTCTTGGTGTTTTTGATTGTGTGGTAGAAAAAAATTGGGTTTGAAAAAGTTTGTTTAAAACTAAAAGAATAATCTCCAAATTATATATACTTTTTAATGATGAGATTAAATTCTATAAGGATGGGGTGTAAAACCCATGTTTTACACCATCCAATAAGTGATTGCCACATCAGCATTTTACTTAAAATTCAATACATCCTACCACACCTAATAACATCTTAATAAATTCTCAATTTGGTTGGATTTATATATGGGTATTATAATTGATTGAGTGTGATTGTATTTATTCTTAAATATGTGATAAGATGATGTGGCATATTGGGATTGGAGGGGTAAAACATGGATTTTACACCATGTCCTTATAGAATTTAATCTCTTTAATGATATAAAAAATATTATAAATAAATTTTATTTAAAATTAATATTTCACTAAATTACCTTTGAATTCTTGAGAAAAAATGTATTATTTTGATTTTGGTACAACATAAATGATATATATATATATATATATATAAAGATTACATTTTGTGATTGTTTCTATAATATATGAAAATATGATTACAAATTACATTACTATATATTAAACTAGTAAGTTGCCCATGCGATGCACGGATAATATTATAACGTTTTATGTAAATTTGTTTTTGGAAAATATTATACATATATTATAGCATATTTATTATAAAACTTTGTGTGTAATGAGTTCATCATAAAAAGTAACAATTATAAATTACACACATATATCTACTATAATTATTTTGTTCAAGTAATAAGCAATAATTAAAACAACTTTGGAGTAATATTGTATACTAAAAGTTGATAAAATCATATTAATTCATTCTATATTATTGATTTTTATTATGTGATTTAATAAAAAGCTTCATTACGATTTTTTGTTTGTTTGTTTCTTCAATGCTTTGTTATTGCGGGCTGGTGACGATTGTTATCATCATCAGTTTCTCCATCTTCAACATTTGAAGTTTGGTCCGACCATATTTGTTTAATTTTTGAGCTTTCATCACTTTTTCCTTTTGTTGCATCATTTGTGTTAAATGTTAATCACTAATGAATTGGCATTGGGAGATTCTTGATTGGATCTTACAAAGTTCGGACTTTGTCGCTAAGATTTTTCGTAGGTATTTGACTTTATGTTAAATTTCAATGATGTGACAGTTTTTTGTAAATGTTTTTATTTTTATTTTTTTTAATTTTGGAATAGTGCAGCAAAAAGAATTAATATAGCATATTAGATTGTGTATATATATATATTTTTTTTTTCTTCCATACCTTTTTTTCATTTGAAGGTGCATTAAAAATCTTAGCAACTATGTAATTTTCAAAACCATCCTTTAGATTGAATTCATTCAAATGAAGTAGGAAAATCTGTTTTTTTCTTTTTCAAATCACGTGGGATTCCTTTTCCAATATCAATAGTTTTACAATAATTTAAATAAGTTATCCCTCAGTTTATTTTTTAGCAAGATCTCTTGTAGATTTATTTAGGATTTTCTTGGCATCTCAATCAAATATCACAAAATTTTTTTTGTCAGTTGCATCAAAAACTTTAATTTGAATCCTGTATCTGAAGTAGTTTGCAATTGTATATATAGTAGTTATAGTGAGATAAATATATTATAAATATTTGGAAAGTATGTAGTTAATCCGAGTGCCTCTAACTTTGGGATAGAAAGATTTGTTTTTGTTTCACATTTTGCACACCAAAATGATCTTGGTTGTGGTTTGACATTCCTTTCACAAAGTACACACAAAATGTAATAGCAACCCATTGTTGTATCAATGTTACTTATTGTTGCAATACCCTAATAATTCACATCTTGCAACGAACTTTGAAATTAACATGTATTATTTTTCTAATGTAAATAATATGATGTATCATTATTTTTTACGTAAATGATGAGTATAATTTGAAATGATTAACAAATATGTTTCGTAGGATCTCATTCAATGCATTTGATCTCTACTATTGTCTTCATATTATTTAAAGATAAATCCTCCTATGAAAATTGTTTTGCTTGTATTTTTTGTATTTCTTGTATAGAATCATATTTTTTACCATTCTTATCATTATATTTTTTTTAAAGAAAATATTAAGTTAATGGCATTTACTGAGATAGTATATGCTATGTATTAGACTTTTTGTTATTATAAATTTTAGAAATATGCACTTGTTAATTATTTCAGCAATTTCATGGATCTCAAGATTTATATATATTTTTGTTGCACTGGTCGATGACAGAGAATTTGCCTGCATATATTGCATAGAACATTATTAATAGACAAAAGCATATTGAATTGAAATTGGGGAAAAATGGAGACATGATTTCATGAGAATGAGATCTTCTAGAAGCATCATCATCTATACATGGGAGAGGAAGAAGAGAATTTGTAAGAGGGTAAGAGCTTTTGCTTTGATTTACACAAGAGAAGAGTCAAACTTAGGTCATAATATGTAAAGTAATAATTGGGCTTGAGTCTTTCATAAGGTTTGATCTACTTGTAAAAGATAGTCCATTTTGTGGTGAATAATTTTTGGTCTAATTGTCAAGAATAGCCCATATTTTATATAATAGTAAAAAGAAATTACTATGATATAGTGGATAACAATAAAAAGAACTTAATAAAAAAGGGGTGAAAAATGCTAAATTTATATAATAGTAAAAATAAGTTACTATGATCTATTTGGTAACTGTAAAAAAAAAACTTAATTAAAAGAAGCAAAAAATTCTAAATGAAACATTAGAGTGCCACATTACAGGACCGTAAAAATAAGTTACTATGATTATTTGGTAACAGTAAAAAAACTTAATGAAAAGAGGTAAAAAATACTAAATAAAACATTAGAGTGCCATGTGGTAGGACCTCATACACTCTCACATGAGGTTTCTGCTCTTATATATAAAATAATAATAATAATATTGATATTGATTAGTACAAGTTGTAAAAAAATAAAGATGAGACTATCCTAAAAATATTATCTCGTGCAGGATCCACCACTAGTGCTTATAAAATTCAAGCAATAGTTCAATTTCAGATTCAACAATGAACTTTGTTAAGAATTCAACTGTTAAATTAGTTGATTCGAAGAAGGATTGAGTTTGCTAGTTGTGATATAAACGACTGTAGCTTAAGATTATTGAGTATTTTATTGCTAGTCGTAATGGATGAGTGTGTCAGGTGCTCATTAAACCATAACACAGCATTGTACTTCTTTCTCATCTGATTTTGAAAAAATAAAAAGTGTGTAGCATTCTTGTTTATATAGCATTTTAACAAACTTCTATACGTATTTTGTTTTAGGTAGTACCTAACAGTTTACTAAGATCCACATACGCGCACAATAAATAACTTTAAGAATATGCAAACACATGCCAATTATGCATATAAAATTACATACACAAAAAAGAAGAGAGAGATCAAGGTTAGCAAAAAAAGAAGAGAGAGATCAAATACCTTTAATTTCCTGGTCATGACCAAGCATTTTCACCAGTGTGGTCTTTCCGCATCCACCAGGGGCAGTCAGTAGAATCTGCTGCCTCTTCTCGTTCAGCAGCTGCGTCTTCAACACCATCAAAGGTAGATCCATCCCGACAGTAAAATCCGGGGGTGGAGGAACCACACACGTTGCCCCACTTTTAATTGCTAGCGACTCCATTCGCTTGCAAAGAAAATTCTGGTTCTCCAAAATCTGCAATATATCCCTTCTGTTCTGAGCTGGGATATGAAGCTGAAAGAATGTCACAATGGACTCATTCAACTCTGCAAGTTCTTTCTCGAAAGAGGAGTCCAACTCTTGGTTATCCAACATGCCAATGAGCTCCTTGGCCTTCTTCATATCTTCGATCAAGCTCTTTGTTTCCTCTTCTCGGTGATCAAGTATTTCGTTTAATTGTGTTATGTCTTTAACCACTGGATCTATAAGATCTAGATTGTGTTTGAGGCTTTTAAGAATTGACTTGAACATAAGGGCATCGCTTCCAACACTCTTAAATGTGTCATGCAACACATTAACTAGCTCTCCAAACACTGCCCCCAGAGCAGTCCCTCCTACCAATGATGCCATAGCTTTGCTTTGCAAACTAACTCAAACCTCCAATATGACAAAAGAAAAGAAACCAAAGATTCTGTATGCAAGATCTTTGGAAACTAGTTAAGAAACAAAGACACTACATATCAAGGAATAGGCCAAATAGATTTAAAAAAAAAAAAATGGATACCAATTTAGATCTCTATCTCCCGTTTATTCTGATCAGTTACCTTGTGCTGATAAGGAAACGGAGCAAAGGATCAAAGTAAAGCCATTTGAGATGAAAGAAGAATGTATGCTTCTTCCCTGGAAAACAATCATAGGGGTATAAATAAAAGACTAAACCAAGTAACAGATTTATACTCTTATCTGCAATTGTGCATGTAATCTCATGCCACGAACCTGGAAGTTTCCCAGTTTGAACACATTGACTTCTTTGTGTTTTTGTAGACTTAGAAAGAAAGTATAAACCTTAAGAAGATGCTAAAGTTTTTTTTTTTTGGGAATAAAAGACTAAACTCTGAAGTAACAGATTTACACTTCTATCTGCAATTGCGCATATAATTTCATGCCACGAACCTAGAAGTTTCCAAGTTTGAGCACATTGACTTCAGTTCATTGTTTTTAAATAATGACTTTTTCTTCTTTTTCTTCTTTTTTGGGAATAAATATTGACTTAGAAGAGAATCAGGGTATAAACATCGGACCATGTTAAAGCTACTAAATATATTGTTCATATGTTGGTGCCTTAAATATTCTATATGATAAATGGTGATTTACTATATAAAAAAAAAAAAAACACAAAATGTTCTCATATCATATACTTTATGCTAAAAATTAGTTCTTTTTCATGGGAGAATCTTTTTAAATATTGACTTAGAAGGGAAGCAAAATATAAACCATAGGACCATGCTAAAGCTACTAAATATATTGTTCATATGATATATGATATATAGAGATTTACCATAAAAAAACACCAAATGTTTTCATATCATATATGATGCGAACCTCAATCGACACGCTTTGAGACCCAACAAAAATATTGGAATTGATGCGAACCTCAATCGACACGCTTTGAGACCCAACAAAAATATTGGAATACTTGCCCAGGAAAGCTAAAATTCAGATTTTTGATAGAAACCCTGACCCAACGTTTATAATTGAAACGCGAACCAAAGGTATAAGTAATAGACCTTGACCCAATGATTATAATAAATCACGAACCAAAGGTATAAAGTTTGAACGCCACAAGGAAGATTCCCTGATAAGTTCACAGTTCTTGAAGAACCAAAAGAAGAGCAAAGCCTCACCTTTTCTGATTTTTATTCAATAATATATGAAAAACGTTTACAGACTTAGGGGCCTATTTAAGGGCTCCATAAAACTTGATAGACAAGAAAATATATTCTAAAATAACTCCTAATTGATACCTAACCATATTAGGAATCAAATTTGACCTAAAAAGCATTAAATGCACCTAAAAACAAGGAAATAAATCACCTAAACCTAAAATAACGTTTTTTACATAAAAATACCAAAATAATAAATTACAATAATTAAATAGTAAATTGTGTCGCACATCAATATACTTTATGATAAAAATTAGTTCTCTTCTATATGATTCTTGTGTCATCTACTGATTCCTAGGTTTATTTTTGTTATTTTTGTCCTTTTTTTTTGAGAGATTTTTTCTGTCCTAGTTGATTGTCAATCCCTTTGAAAATTTGTGTTGTATCTGGAGAGCCATGTGTGTACATTAAAATAAGATACTCGGGGAAAAAAAAAATCAAAGTCCTAAAAGAATAGAAGTAATTACACACTTTTTTTGTTAGCAAAGAAGTAAGTACACACCATAAAAGAAAAAGAAAAAATAAATAAATAAACATGATTCCGATAGCCATGATGTAATGTCAAGAACCATAGCTGATTGAGTATCTAACATCCAACACACTTAAGTAGCTAACATCATAGGTGATCAAATTTGGGACAATAGTCCCAACAAATAGATGAAGATAAGAGAATCAAAAAAATGTTACGAATTCATCAGAGGTCATTATGATGTAATGAATTAATCTTCTTCTTAATAAAGTTACGAGTTTTTCATAAAAAAAAAAAAAAAAAAGAGAGAGAGAATCTTTTTACTTCTTATTGGTTCCACTAACTAGCCATCATTTTAAATACAAAAGTGAGGAAATGATTGCACATTCATGGTTTATAAATACGCTTAATTAATAAAAGTCTGGGGAAAGCTCCTGCAAACAGAAGTTCAAAGGACATGCTAACAAACTAAGTCTTAGATTAGCTGCAGATTTATTTATTTATTTTCATTAGAAAAATATAAGATTAGGCCATTCTTCTTATCTAAAATTACATATGGCACTTTCTAATGTCTCTAGAGTTCAAATCCCCCTTTCCCAAAGTACATATAGTTTTTCCTTATAATAACAAAAAAGAAAAACTTTAAAACATTATTTTCCTTATTTGATCCTATTGTTTAAAGTTAAAAAAAAAAAAAAAAATTAATTGTGATTAATGTGTGAAAGAAGGAAGGCATAAAGTATAAACCTTAAGAAGATGCTTGATGATGTGCTGAAATCGTCAATGAGTTGTAGGCTCCAAAGCACTCCAATGGGTACCTGTGGAATAAGAACAGATGGACCAGATAGAAGGCACCGATGCGGTACTGGCCAAGAACCCTCCGAAAGTCAAGTTAGTGAATGAGAAATCTTTGAGAACTCTATAATGAGAGAGCTAGGGATTTTCTACGTACCTAAGGAAAGAGGGGCTCTGGTGCTTATATAGTGGTGAGTGGTGAATCGAGATCCTTTAGAAGTAGGGATCTTTCCTTGCGGAGGGTATTTGGTGTTAGGGTTTCTGTGATTCCTGGGTGTCTTTCCATATGAGGAAGACACGTGGGCGTGATATGGCCTTGGTATGTGATGCGCAAGATATTTCCTTGTAAGAGTATGCGTGGGGAACACGCATGGAAACGTAGGACCCGTTGGTTTTCTCTATCCCGTCGATTTTTGTGGTCAACCGTTGCTTCCGCTTTCCCGTCGATATGGAACGCATCCGTCAACTTTGGGGTCGTCCTTCTAAGAGAGTGCTCCGTCACCTTTTCGTGAGGCCGACAACCCTGCCAAGGCCGTCTGTCATTTTGGCCTTCTATTTTATGAGCCTTTTCTAAAAATACCCTAATTAGCTGGCCCCTACTCCATTGTTTCGTCAGTCTCAGTTGACGGATTGTGGAGTACTGTAAGCAATCCTGTCATTAACGCTGGGTGACACATGGTTCTAGCTAGTTGGCCTCGTTTCCAATCATAAGCGTCGCTTTGTATTCTGTGCCCCCTTATTATATAAATAGTTCCTCATCTCCTCCTCACTTTCCTTTACTTTATATTTGAGAGCCTTGTGAGATCTAGAGCTACCGCACCGTCATTCATATCGCCCGTTGTTTATAAACTGTCACCTTTCTAGAGAACCGTCGTTTAGATCCTTCGTCTGCTATCTTGATATGTTCCCTTCTCTTTATTTTTCACTTTTACGACCAGTCTTCTTTTATGTTTTGAGACCCGTTAAAATAGGTTTTAGAAAACCTCCGTTGCTTGTAGGTGGATAGATGTCAGATAGAAAAGCAACGAGTGAACTATCATCATTAGTTTGTGAGGATGCGGGCTACGATGAGGTCTATCCGTTAGGGCGCAAGCTCGAGGAAGACTTCCTTCGGTCTCTACAAAGGGAGCTGTCTACCCATTCCCTAAGTGATGAAGAGGAAAATGAGGAGGAAGAGGAGGAAAGAGACGTCAAGGGAGATGAATATGACGAGGGGGAAGAGGATGCAGAAGACGAGGAGGATGAAGAAGACAAGGGGAACCAATCTGAGGGAGTAGAGTTAGTAGGACAGGAGGATAGGGGTGCCTGTCCCTTCATTCTCCTTGCGATATGGACAGTCAATGACTTCTACTTGACGATGTCTGATAAGGTGTTCAACACCCTTCGAGACCGTTACCAAATCCCTGAGAGTATCCCTATCCGTCTATTTGGAAAGTTCGAACAGTGCTATTTTAGGAAGACTGCAGACGTTGGCATGTATGATGCCATGTTCGTTGCAGGGTTGAGGTTGACATTGACGGACTTACATCTTCAGCTGGCCAACTACTTGGGCCTATTCGTCAGCCAAATAGCTCCTAATGCTTGGAGAATATTTATTGGAGTTGAAGTAATCTAGGGTCAACTTAGTGGTGGGAACCGTCGACTTACCCTCGACGAGTTCTTCTATTGTTACAAACTCCTACACATCTCCTCGTCTTAAGGGAGTTACCATTTTCTAGTGAGGAAGATGTCGCTTAGGCTAGTGTCGGATATACCCGATTCTAATAGAAATTGGAAAAATAGGTACTTTTTTGTTCAAGGGACGGACTGGGTGTGTAGACGGGAGGAATGGGATAGCATTCCTAACGGGTTTGACAATATGTGGGGTATTATGAGGGATGCAGGTGTGCTGTTGTCTATATCTTTTTATCCTTGACTTATTTTTTTTCATGCATCTAACATTGTCTGTTTTCTCTTTCAGCCCAGGTTCGTTTGCAAATAGCCAACGAGTAGGAGGCTTTCATCTGCCTTGTGCTAGAGATTCCTCTAGGTCAAAGGAAGTGGAAGGACCTCGTCACTCTAGACACCCTTCATGCATATTGTGGTGGCCTTGAACCGATGCCTGTATCTTGTCGATTAAATGTCTTCTCTCGTCGATGTAAGTATCAAACTTATTATCCACTTTAAGCCATCTACTTTTATTACTAACATCCATTTTTCTCTGCAAAAATGGAAGCTGGAAGCAGGAAGACAGAGGGCTTTGGTGAGGAAAGACGTTGCGGCACGGAAGCAGCAGCAGCAAGGTGGGTTCTCGGCGTCAGCCTCCATGGTCATCACTGAGGGGATGCTTAAAAGAAAAAACGATAACAAAGACGACTGTCCAAACAAGAAAGGGATAGTCCCCTCTGTTGGCGACAAGAAGCTAAAGCACCCATCGCCCCCCAAACCTAGCCACGAGGTCAAGAAAGGCCTGATGACAGGGAAGGGCCCTATTGTTCTTGGTGCTGTTTGTAGACTGCTTACACACAAGGATCATGCTGTCGAGATGGTCGATTTGATCATTAAGGAGATAGACTTGGATTCTTGCGCCGACCAAACCACGGAGGACTTGGGGGCATCTGCCCTTTTTGACTTGTCCAGGGTACGTTCTTCTCAAGTTATCTCTTTATGCACTTTTTATTAATTCTTTTTCTGGCAGGCGTTTTGATTCAGGTGTTGGTGCGGATGAGGGCACTTCAGGATAGGTGCATTGTCAGCGAGAGGGTGATCCATTGGTACCGCAAGCATCAAGAGATTGAGAATAAGGAGCGGGATCAGTACAAAGAGGAATCCTGTCTTTGAGAAGAGGTGGAGAAGGCAAAGGTGGATCTGGTGACGGAGTTGACTACCCTCCGTGGATAAGTGGATAAGGTAAAGGCCGACACTATAGCAGAGTTAAGGGTTTCTCAACCCTTCTTTAATGCTTGCGGTGTCTACTATGGCGATGGATTCGACGACTACCTAAAATAAGTCAGGTCCGTCTATCCCGATTCGGACTTGTCTAAGATCAACATAGATGACATTGTGCCCTAGACGCCCGGAGGAGACGACACTGTCAATGATGAGTCCGACGAATCTTCCCACACGGTTGAGCAAGAGGCAAAGGACGACTGTGTGGTCATTGCCTAGCCTACTCCTGAAGGTGTCGCTGCCCCTGTGGTCCCGTCTGTTGTGGATTCGTTTGCTGAGGGCTGTCAAAGCATTGTGAACCTGACTGTCTCAGATGCCCCCCCCGTCTTATTATTATTATTTTTAATTTTTAACTTGTATTTAAGCATTTTATCTTACTTTTCAGACAATAATGGATGCCCCTTCGTTTTTGGGCTTTGATGTAAACATTTTATCCTCTATGGGCTTTTATCTACTGTCTTTTTCTTTTTTATATCTGTCGCTTGCATTTGGTTTTACTTGCTGTTTGAATATGCCTTTGCCATATTTGGGTTTTTAATCTACCGTCTGTCCCGTAGGACTTAGGTTAATTTTTGAGGACCAAGTACCCGTCGGTATCTGTGGTCACTCGTCCACCCTGGGGTTTGGACTTGGTAGAATTTTTAAGACCAAGCACCCATTGGTGTCCGTGGTCATTCGCCTACCTAGTAGGTTAGGACTTAGTATAGCTTTCGAGGACCAAGTACCCATCAGTATCCATGGCCATCCATCCACCCCGTAGGTAGGACTCAGGATATTTTTGAGGACTAGATACCCGTCGGTATTCGTGGCTGTCCGTACACCTCGTAAGTAGGACTTAGGATATTTTGAGGACTAGGTACCCGTCGGCATCCGTGGCCATCCGTCCACCCCATAAGTAGGACTTAGGATAATTTTTGAAGACTAGGTCCCCGTCGGTATCCGTGGTCGTCTGTCCACCCCGTAGGTAGGACTTAAGATATTTGAGGAGAAGAGAAAAGAGCAATGTTTTTGATAATTCCTCCAAGTCATATTAATAGTAGAATTGTCAATAATGAAGCTCTCACCCTAGGTGTGGTTGCCAAGAAGGGCGAAATATGCATTTTTAACCTTAGGTTGGTTAGATTTTGTAAGTGCTGCCCTGTTAAGCCACACGTGTGATAGGCTCAATTATTGGAAATCTTCAATCACCAAGGAATTGGATTCTAAAAACAAATATTTTCTATTCGTAATTTGTCTCAAGAAAACAAGAACTAAACTAACATATCCAGCATGTATATATAAAGTTGTTATTTTTTTAAAAAGAGTTAGCAGAGACAAGGGAAATATTTTACCTCCCCTTGCTCACCATTTTTTTGTTTTTCAAGAAGGGCGTCAAGTAGAACCTTGAGTGAATCACTTTCAAAGAAGTACCGCCCATCATTTCCATAAACCTGAAGTAAAATACACCTTATTTATGGCAAATACAGCTAAATCCCATGAATGTCCTTGCTTTAGCAAAAACAAAAAACAAATAAATAAAAACCCACTTTCAAGAGCTCTTTCACAGTTTCTCTAACCAATTGATCACAAAACCCAAACTGATGCATATGCTCAAGAGCCCCATCCATGCGTGTAGCTTGCAAAAGAGAACCAAAGAAACGCATTGGTGGACTTCATTTTTTTTTTTATGAAAATACAGTTCTCTTTCGCAAGTTACATGCATGGATGGGGGCCCTTGAGCATATGTGTCAGTTTGGATTTTGTGATCAATTGGTTAGAGAAACTGTGAAAGAGCTCTTGAAAGTGGATTTTTTTTTGTTTTTTGCTAAAGCAAGGACATTCATGGGATCCAGCCCTTCAAAGACTCCAATGCCATATTCACTGTCTTAGTCAAGGTTCCTATCTGCAAACAAGGATTTTTCATATATAAGAAAACCAGAAGACCAAAATTTGGCTTGGCACACTTGTGATATATAATTCTTTTCAGTTAACTTGTGATTAAAAAGAAAATTTCTGTGCACTGAATAAGGTTGCTACATTTAAATAAGCAGTAATTCCCTAATGTGACTATTATTCATGATCAAACACTATCAAATCAGTCATACATAATTTCTAATAGAAGACACCATTCTAACAATACTCTTTCACGAATGAGTATTACAGAACAAAACAGTATTATACTTTTTCATTCTCCAATTAGTTGTTAGACTTTACACCTTGTTTATGTATATCCTACAACAATCTGTATTTGTTGATTTTAATCACTTCCAATCCATGAAGCTCACACCAAAAGTAATGATTCCAACCATAATAAAAATAAATGGGGTCATAGTATGGGGAATATAAATAAGTATGTTATGGCATTATATAAGAAAATAACTAAAATAAATTATTAAATACCTGACCAGCTGCAGCCAGTGCATCCGTAAGGAGGGATACAACCAACCATACTTGAATACATATCTGATGTGCAGCCATAGCAAATGGACCTTGACGAGCAGCCATTGATGTCCCCAATGTCATGGTAATAAGAACAGCAAGAGTTCTTCCAAGAAGAAAAGCAACTACAGCAGCCCGTCCTTGGTAAGCATTGAAATAAATCTGAATTAGAGGAAATGATATGGCATCTATATCAATCATTATCAGAATAAAAAATAGTCATACATTTAGAAGCAGCATCAAAATAAGAGGTAGCCAACAAGCTATAACTCAAATGAAAGGATGAGGTAAAGGGTTCAAGACCCATAGCTTGTGTTGGTAACTAACAAGCTAAAAATAAAACCAATGTAGCCAACAAGCTATAACTCAAATGACAGGATGAGGTTCACCCATTCGTTGTGTTGGTAATTAACAAGCTAAAAATAAAAACCAATGAACTGCTCCATCAGCAAAAGCAATAGCAAACGAGATTGTCAGATCAGTAAGAAAAGTGGGGAAAACAAAGTGTATCATCACAACCACACAATGTTGATTAAGTGTAAGCTCAAAAAATAAAGGCATCTATAAACCTTGCCTCTACACAACCTATAGATCAAGTCTCCTTTTAATCATTAAATTCACTGCGGACCAGTATGCTCAAAAACTTAATAGTATCATCACAACAATAAAGCAGACTGCAACATTACCTGAGTTTTACAGATATATGAGGTGCCGCTTTTGCTAACACTTCAATCAGCTTATCATTAATTTTCCTGTTCTCCTCTAACCAGTGAACAAATATCAGTACCTAACAAATCAAACAGGAGCATTTAAAGACAATGGCACTCTAAGACAAAAAATGGACTCCGTATGGTATGTTCAATTAAAAGCATGAAAGGCAAAAATTAAACTCACTCTTATGGTCTGAGCATCAACAATTTTCAGCTCATCCAATAATAGTACCAGAGAATTGAAGACATTATTATCTTTCATTTGGTTCAGTTTATCAAAGGAGTTTTCTGCTTTCAAAGGATCAGGAAATAATGCAGCCATTTTCATAAATGAAGTTTTGATTCTCTTGTGCATCTCTTCTGAACTAGTCTCCTGCACACATATTTCCAAATGCTCATTTCTTTTTTATTTACTTTTTTTAATAAGTAATAAATTCCTTAAAAAGGTCCAAAAATGGGTGCAACCATAGTAAATGGGAAGTATACAAAGGAAGATCCAAAAAGAAAATAAAAATACAGAAAGTATTATCTAAAATTCATTTTATCCATGAACTCTAAAGTTTGAATTAGAAAATTGAGATAGATGCAGAAATCTGATAAAAATGCCTTCAAAAATAAAAAACTTCAGCATCATTAAAGGTAACTCCTCCCATCAAAGTAATGATTATTCCATTATGTACATCCCATCAAAGATAACGGAATGGCCTTCCATATTTTGCTATTTGTTCCTTGCCAAAGTGTCCTTTCCAACAGTATAATAGATCCAACACTGAGCTAGGCATAACCCAACACCAAAAAAAAAAAAAAAGAGCACATTTCCTTGCCAAATTCCACCCCCCCCCCCCCCCCCCCCCCCCCCCAAACCCACAAAAAAAAAAAAAAAAATTGCAGCACAACACATACCCAATGGATCAACAATTCCAAGCTATAAAATTATAGCCAAGAAGAAGAAACCTGTTACTTAAAAGAAGCTGACACCTTGCAGATTCCTTGCAATAAACACCAATTTGTAAGAAAATAGAAAATATACAAATAAAAAAAGGGGGGGGGGGGGGGGTGGGGGGGAACTTGACAATAAGCTCAAAAAATTATAACCATGAAATAAAATGACTTGCATGCAGTATCAATCAAATGTACAACGAAATACACTAAGTGACGCTGTAATTTGGTCCAGTAATGTGACTGCACAGGTAACTATAACAAACTTGACTAATCTATGGCTCAATTGGGAAAAATAGAAACTTAAGAATTAGGTATCATCACATGCTTTTAATTCTATAAAATCAAAAGTTCTAAAGTCAAAAACATGATATAAAATATTGCAGTAAATAAATTTAAAGCATGTGTGCCTTCAGTCGGCTATTAGAGCAAGATTTATGGACAGTGATGGACCATGCAAACGGTTTTTCCATTTAATAATATGAACTGTTGACAGCAACTTGGAAACTCATCTGTACCTTCTCTTTCTCTCGTAGAGCCAAATAACTAGTAAATAATTTCATTCTTCACCCAGATCATAGCGGTGTGTTACTACTGATACCTTCTTTTCTGGGATAAGATAGAGTTCAATGCCTTTACATGAAGAGGGGTGAAAAGAGAAAATAAATGGATCCAGTGCCTTGTCCTCTCCGCAACTGAAAGAAGAACGGGAAATAAATCCTCTGCAAGAACAAGCTCCATGTTTTGGGCCTGAAGAATATTAAATAATTGTTGCACCTGTCATCATAATTACAACTTGGTTCAACACACCACAAAGTCTAAAAAAGCAGACCTGAACTCCATGCAATCTTTATCAAAGCACTGCATCAAAATTTTACATGGAATCTGTTCAAAGTGGTCACTTATTGTCACATGGCCTTCAGAACATTTATTACAATAATCTCGATATACTTCTATCAATTTATGGAAGGCCTTCTTTCTAACAATTATCTGCATAAAGAGAAAGCATGATGTGAGTGTCAGTAACTGTACTGAGGCACAGGAGAACTTTGTGGAGCAGAATTACCTTCTTATCCCGAAGTCTTTCAGAAGTTTGAGATATTAGTTTGGGGGGAACAAATTTCAGGTTCGACTGGGCAAGATCACAGGCAACAATCACTGCTTGTGTTCTCACTTTATCATGAAAATCTAACAATCGATCTTCAAGGGCAGCTGCTTAATTAGTAAGCATTAAACAAATGAGTTGTGTTAAATAGATTCAAAAGACAACAAAATCAAGAGATTTTCCATCATAACAGTACAAGTTTGATTGCTCAAAACTTACTGATAACTTCATGAGATTCTGTTCCAGAAGGACTGGCCATGTAGAAAGCTTTAACACATTGTAGAGATCTCACTCTAACTTCCACAGATTTGTCAGAGAATCTTTTCAAAAACTCTAAGAAAAGATCACGGTAATGTTGAAAAAAGAGGCCGTTTGGGCAGTGCAAAAAGTTTCGCAACTAAATTAACAGCTTTTAGTCAGACATCAACTTGATCAGTCTACAAGTAGAAGCACATGGTTAATAAGTATAGAAGCATTGACAAATTCACCAACTGAACTAAACAGAGAAGAGACCCAGCAAGCACACACACACACCGAATTCATACCAGTAATTCATGAGTCAAGTTTGGAATGACAGCAAGAAGCATCAGAGGAGCACACTGGAAAATTTGAAAAAGAATTTCATGGTAAAATTCTTTGAGCTCATTCTCTACAGCATCTCTATCCAGAATACAATTTGTTAAAAACCCATAGATAAATGGCTTAAGCTTTTCCGCACAATTTTGGATAATAGAAACAGCAAGCTGATAAGAAGCACACGGTGCATCCTGTAAAACATACAAGGGATATAAACGTATACAGTTGGAAGTTAAGTGAGACTTTGAATTACAACAATGGCTCATGAAAAAGCATAAATGTATACATTAAACAAAAGCATTGCATAATAACTTAAAATACGAAGTTCAACACTTTCCTGGTGTTGGAGTCTAAGTTAGACTTTTATTAGGTATTACCTTATAAAGTTGTTTGTTTACCTTTCAACCTTAAGTCAAGTGCTTCCTCTTACCTATCAAACCCTAAAACTCCATGGGGTTTCTCTACCAAATAGGCATCAAAAACTCATCAAACTTCCTTTAATTCCTAAACATTGACCTTAAACTCTAGAATGCTTATTTCCTAAACCCTAGATCCACAAATTCTCTAGATCCTAAAGCCATCACAGGAAATCTGAAATTTTTTCTTTAGTTCTTCAAGGGGAATTCTGATACACTTATCAAAAAAAGAAGTCTGATACATTTCTAAAGCATTACCTTTCTCAAACAGGAAAAGAACATCATATATTTGGCCACAAAAACTACACAAAAGACACCCTCATAAACACCAAAAGACCAAACAATGAGAATACATGTAAAAAACCTTTTCCACCACAACTGAACCTACTAAAAAATCGTATAAATGGAAATAGACAAATGTGCATTGCACGAAGCTCTATTTGTCTCAATCCAATAATGCATTGCAATGTACAACTTTTTGACATATACCTTGCTAAGGACAACATTTTTGATTGGGTCATCTAAAGTCCAATTATATTAAAGAAGATAAAGTATAATATGCAAAAAAACAGAATATAGCCATGACCAACAGGAATCCAAAACAAAGTCACTTATGATATACCTTTCCATCCTCTGCAAGTTTCTGCAAAATCACATCCAAAACTGTTTGAGAAGCTTCTTCATTAATAATATGTGTCATTATAGAAATAATATGATTAATTAAACTCCGCTGGTGATTTTCTCTACATTAAAAATAATGTAGAGGCATCATTTTTGATATCATCAAAATGAAGCCAATAAAATATGCTCAAAGCCAAATAATTAACTAGCATATCATTATTTTGGATACTTGATCCAGCACTTCACCATAAGATATAAATAACTAGCATTTAATATAACAAGAATCATTCTACAATGCATCAAGGTGTATAATTTGTTCACAACTAACTAAATCATTAAATTACAAATACTGAAATTAGGCAGGTTCTTTGTGTTTGAGTTGTGCCACGTGAGTACCAAAAGGAATTTATTATAAGGAGGATCATACACACACACACAGACAATGAACTCATGTTTTGACTTTCGAGTATACTTATAAATAAAAGAACTCGTGTTTTGAGTATGATTTTAAAGAACAAAATCTTGAAATTTAACCATTTTATAGATCAGATAGTTATTGATCTTTATCATCTTCATATCTTACAAGCGTAGAAGGTATAAGAAAGCCTAAATGGATATCATAATATCAACATGATTAATACAGACCAAAGACAAAGCAAGCCTAAATGGATATCATAATATTCTACTCAATCTCTTGTTTATGTATAATGATTTCCATTTTTTGTGTACACTAGCTATGTCTACAATTTAGGGATACAAGCATAGAAACGCGGTCACATTTTCTCGCCACATTGAAGGAGTTTCACATCTGGCAGACTTAGCCAACAAGAATCAACACCAAGAACTATATTTCACAACATATTTATCCTAATCCCAAACCAACCAGAAATTCATCAGGTAAAACTTTCTATTACTTCACAACATTAGAGGGCAAAACAAAACCATAAACACTTCACACAACTCCAACATGTAGAATACTGTTTGATTAACACCAGCACGAATTTGCTTTCAAAACCAAGAAAAAAAATACTTTCAAACCTCTTTAACAAACCTCTTTTTCAAGGTTAACCAATTTTGCGTTTTTTAACCCTCGTGTAATGTTTAGGCAGGGGAGGAGGCTGCAGGGCATCATCCTTAGGCTCATCATCATGCTGAAAAGACATTAGATGCATACAATCAATATTCGGTATAATGATAAGAATAAAATAAACTACAAAATATATATCATTACAAGAAAATTAATGTTATCATACCATAGAGATGCCTTGGTGTCCTATTTTGTGTACGCCTGTCCCACAAGTGGGTGCTCTTCTAGTGCGTTGCGGTCTACCTCGTGGGGGTGAGGGCTGATGAGGGGGATGCTCGTCCGGTACACCTCCATGTAGCTGTAGAGTGTCAATCCCAACCGAAGGTCCTAGAGGGTCGGATGAGGATGAGGTAGGTGGGTAATGATACTCTGTGTAGAGGCCAGGAGTGGGTGCACTAGAGCTGGTGGGTGGGTATGAGGGTGTCTCAGGGAGAATAGGAGGGGTCAAATTTTGATCAATACTGAGATCAAAATTGGGTTGCGAAGGTGGGGTGGGTGAACAGACCTCGGGCTGAGGAGATGCATCTACCATGGGTGGAGGGATCTCGGACTGAAGAGATGCATCTGGGATGGGTGGAGGGACCTCGGGCTGAGGAGATGCTCTCAGGACTAGTTACAACTCGAGGGGTTGTTGCACGCCAACCATGGCCCCTAGCTGCACTTGTGCTTAGGCTTGCTGTAGCAAGCCGACCACAGCCCCTAGCTGTGCTTGTGCTTAAGCTTGTAGTAGCACGCTGACCACTGGTCGGTGTACTTACGGGTGCTGTACTTGTGCTTGGGATTGTAGTAGCTGCTGATTCAGTCTCATGCCCATTGTTTGCCGGCCCATTTGCTGCAAGACCACCACCAAGCCCAACCACATTATAGGATGCGTTGGACATGGTTGTGTTCTCAGCTGCCTATAGGAAGCATCTCCAACAGCGCTAGATGGCTTTCAATTTGAAACGGAGAAAGAACCAGTACAATCAGATTTGAGACATTTATGTATTAATTATAAAAAGGATAATATAGTACTTATTAATCTACTCAAATACTCAACTAAGAACTAAAAGTTTTATTAGAATACCATATGTAACAAAAAGTCTTTTTCATTGGATGTTAGTCATATCAAACCAAATTTGCTGAAAAAAGAAATCAATTGATTCTACGTTCATACATGTACTAAAGAAAAAACAACCCAGGCAATAAAATCTAATTAGAACACATTACCATCATATCTAATTTAGCGCTGTTGCGGTCGACATACTTTCAAGTGACCAGACGGTACCAACGGTAATAGGCATGATCGCGGGGCATCTCACCAATTTGAGGAGGTGCATGGCAAAGTCATTGTCTCATATCCTATGTAAGGATATATGGTCCACACTCCTCCCTCCAATTCTTTTCCACCTTCCCACACAAGTCTATCTTATGCAGTCTATCATTGTACACAACATGGTCAAGCCGCTCCTGCGCCAACCCAAACTTTCGAAGGACACAGTTGGGTGGTGTGTCTCTACTATGCAAAAATACACAAGTGGCACCCTTGCCGTCCACATATCCCTCCCTGCAACGCAGAAGTTAGGAAAGTGGCCGAAATCTGCCTTATATGGCTGCCACATAATCTACAATAGAAACAAAAAACAATTATCTTAACATCTTGTTGACATGTGAAACAAGGGAGAATACATAGATAAAGGGAAAAACAAAAATTAAAACAGAAGATATGTTAAAGCAATGATTTTAACATATTCTTAAGGAAAATTAACATAACCAAACAGAATTTCTGTATATTATTACCTGGTCCGACTGCATTCTAACTAATTGCTCACGATAGTGGATCTACGCAGTGCCAGATGGCCTATTCTTCGGGTTTGGCACCCGCACCCATCTACAGTTACGAGCAAATAACATAAGATAAAATAATAACACTTACTTACTAAAAAGAGTACATTGCATAACACACTAAATATGATGTAGAATAGACAGCACATGCCTTCCTAGAGCAGCAGGGGCGTAGGAAGTCACAACGCAGGATAAAAGGGGGGTGCCAGTAGGGGGCTGTCGGGGTAACAGTGTCAGAATTGCATGAAATTTGGCAGGTTGAAGGGAAACGGCGTTCTGATCCAGATTCATGGCAAGCCATGAATGTCGCCAAAATTTAGGCGAATTCCTTCGTTAAGGCCCCGAAAACAATGTTTTTGCTATTTATAGTATTATTCGTTTTTCCTTAATAACTTTTAGTTTAAAAGTCAGAATAAGGTCCCGTCTGTTTTGGGATGACCCTTAAGGTCAGTAGTTTATGATTCTGTATTTAACTCAATTTTGCCATTTTTGGTAAATTTCAGTATTTTGTCACCTAATCGCGTAATTAGTGCGAATTAGGGTTTTTAGACGTTTATTTCAGTATTTATATGTTTTGTAGCCGTCAGAAGGAAGATAGACTATTATCAATAAACCTAGACGTTTTGTCAAATTTTCTTCTGGTGGATTCCAGTTTTTATTCTCCTTGTGGATTCAGGGAAACCCTTCGTGGATTCGAGGTTTACTACCAGAAACTAACAGTTTAGTTTCTGTTTCATCAAGAGAGCATCGTGTGTGCTTCTCTTCAGGCTTCCGCGACATCAAAATATCAGGAAAATACTTACTTAAATGCAAATGGAGCTTTTGGCCATGGGCCATAATCACATCTAGGCGGGGGCTTTATACACGGGCACAAGAATGGCAACCTCGCCCATACCCAATACTGGACCAATTGCAACGCCCCACCAATCTACGATGCCTCTTTATCGCTTGCTCATCACAACTCTCTGTACAACTATGCCAGGCAACCACTACCCCAACAATACTGTGGTGGATCACGAAGGTTCCGCAGGAACTCCAAGTACATCAGATGCACCCTATCTCCTGACTTGTCCATGAAAATCTTGTCCTCTAGTAGCGCTAAAATATAATACCGGCCATACTGATGTATCTGAATCTCCGTTGCGTCATGAGGCAGTGGCTCTACAATACGCTCAACAAGGCGGCTGATGAGAATTCTTTGCCCCACCAAAGTTTTGTTATTCACCGGAACTCCAAAACCAAGCAACTCCACGCACATTTGGCTCCAATCCCCATCCTCCACAGCAGTCGGCCCAACCAAGACCTCACTGTCTATAGGAAGTCCCAAAATGACCTCCACATCTTCTAGGGTGATCGACATCTCACCATGTGGAAGATGGAATGTATGAGTCTTTGGCCGCCATCACTCAACTAGGGCCGATATTAGGCAATGATCTATCTCTCTAGAAGGGACCCTAAACAATCCTTCTAGCCAAACCAACTTGATAACGTCAATCACCCTTTCACCTTGCATCGTTATGTCTGCCATCTCCTTAGCGTGACCACGGCACATAAGTGGGCCCAGGTCCTGCAAAATCGATGCAAAATTATAGCGGTTGTTAGAACTAGATATACAACTTTGAAAAAACTTGCAAAAAGTGAAAAAAAAAAAAAAAAAAAAAAAAAAAAAAGAAAAAAACGTAAAAATTAAAGCGGTTGTTAGAACTAGATATTTCACCTCGCCATTCCAAATGTCCTCTAATTGATGATTTCGTAGTCATGTCAACAATGAAGGATCATCTGGACTAGGGCGCATGATCTTTGGCTCCTCATCAATTCGAGACTCCATACTGCAAAGTGTGCTACTATGAGATCATACGTAGTGGCAGACATACATTATTTGCATAAATGAAATGATTTTATACTTGCATAAAAATGGGGATAGCCATTTGAATAAGCACAAAGCACACCATACATACGAACTTCTAAATCGCAAACATTGACATTTAGGCTAAAATATGATTCCAAAATCGTACTTTTGAATTTTTGAAACAATGCAATGATTGAGCTAAAAAGAGTCCAGATTTCAAACTAGATTAAATGTCAATTCAATTACGGTTGTGTTTGGATGGCAACATTTGGATTTGGATTTGGATTTGAAATCCCTTGATTTTGAAATTCTTTGTTTGGGTCATTTTAAACAATGAAGGATTTGAAATTCATCATTTGAAATTTCATTGTTTGTAAACTTAAATTTGGATTTGGATTTAAAATCAATAAAATATATTTTTTAATTATTATTTTTCTTAATCCTTTTACATTTTAATTTTAAATACATGAGGAAATATTTATAATCTAATTGACAAGATGATGACTAAATATTTTTAGTCATAGCCAACTAAAAAAAATATTTTGCCAACTATTGACAACTAAAATGTTTTATATCAACTAGAGAGGACACCCAAATGCATGGGTTTTTTTTTTTTTTTTCACAACATTCAAAATCTCAAATTAAAAAATTATTTTAAAGCTATTAACAACTAAAAAGTTATATATCAAGAGGGACATATTAAATACCCAAAATATGTTTCTCTTACACAACTTCCAAAAGAAAAAATTAATGGGGACTAAGTAGAAGTCGTATCCAATCCTTTTTATCATCATAAACTTAAAGTCCTTTACACCTCCATGCATTAATTTTTTAACTATTTTGAATATTTGAAGCCGTGTGAGTCTAGGCACTTTTGAAACCACTACGCGTACCTCTTCACCAGAAGATTGTGGTTGCTCTTGATTTTTCTTTTCTGTGAAGTACTCTTTTACAACTAAGAGATACCTATCAAAAAAAAAAAAAAAAAAAACAACTAAGAGATGCTTTTTATTCCATTCATTAATAAGCAAACAAAGGGGTTCTATTTGCAACTAAAACAAGACCTGTTACTTTTCACATTTCCTGAATAACTCAATTTGTAAGAGACCAACTAGGTCATAACTATATTTTTACTTTCAATCAACTACCCTATCAAGCACTTGCAAATTCTGCATAACTTGATAAAAATAGATAACCACTCAATATGTAGCAAGCCTAGGAAGATGATTTTTACACATAAAACATACACAATGAATATCCAACTCTGGCAGAGTTGCAAACCTTACACATGTTTGCCTCAGTTTTTATACATAAAACATACACATGTTTGTCTCGTTTTCTTCTTCTCAATGACTATAGATTACTGAACTTGGGAACTTAGAGAAGAATCAAATACTATTTCCTCCACCTTCCAACACCGGAATCTTCTTTTCAAAATTAGAAACGAACAGAAAAATTGAACATGGAAGAGAAGAAATTATGTATTCAAGTAATGCACAATTATAGATAATAATCAAGACACAGAAAAAGTTTCTTGCATATTATTGGCAAAAAAGTGTCTTGCATATGGAATTATGCATTTTCCTTGTTAGATAGAAGGATCACAGTAATTGATAACATTGAAAAAGATTATGGAAAGCTTACTCCCACATAAAAAATTCAACACTTGCAAAAAAAAACTCAGAGATAGATAAATAAACGCATCCCCTTTCACTAATCTCTCTCTCTCTCTCTCTCTCTCTCTCTCTTTGCAATTACTTAATGACTAGTTCAACTTCTATTCTACCAAAGACATCTACACCACTGCGTGACCAATGTTCCAACCACCAGCTGAACCAAAAAGGTCAAGCCTCCTCCATAGCCGAATCATCTTTGGTACAACCAAACACACCATCACCACTACCCCCATCAAACTAGGGCAGAGCCTGGTTCATGATAGCTGAACCAGTACATCTGTCACAACAAAACCTTTCAACTCCACCACCAAACCATGAGTCATTCCTTATTCTCATGGCTGAACCAAATGTGGCACAACCCCAAAACCATGTCCATGCTCAAATACAGATGTTATCGTAAGTTCTCATTTTTTTCAAAAGAATATTCTCACTTATTATTTCACAACTCATAGACTGTTCATAGAAGCATTTCATCAAGCACATAATTTGCATTACAAACCCACAAACGAAAATACATATAGAAAATAAAAACAAACCCAAAACAAATCATTGAAAATACCATGAAACAAGATACACAAACAAATCAAACAAAACCCACAAACAAATCAAATGAAACCCAAACAAACTAGATTAAATATCAATGTAATCCAGATATTAACACTTTTTACGCTATCCAACAATTCTAATGCTCAATTTGTTAAAAAAAAATCTTTTTTTTTTATTTACTCATTTTACAAACTACTAAACAGAATAATATACATGCATTCACTGAAATGACATGAATCACCAAAACCCAAAAAGATCCGAAATTGAAAAATGAAATGGGTAACATCATGAAATTCCAAAATCTAAAATTGGAGAAAGACAGAGAGAGAGAGTACCTTCCGCACTGTGGGTCAATGGGAGCATTACTAAGTTTGAGTGGCTAAGTGTCAATGGGAGCAGTACCTTTGGCACGGTGAGTGATTTTGAAAATTTGAGAGTGAATGAGTGATTGAGTTTGAGAGGGCGGAGTGTCTGATAGTGAGAGAGTGAGAGTGTGGAGTGTCTGAGTGCAGATTTTAGGTTTTAAGTGGTCAAAAACGTGTTTCTGAAACTCGGTTTCAGAAGGGAGTCTAATAAAAAACGTTAAATAGAAATCGAGCTTTAGAAACTTGAGTTTGTAAAGCAAGTTTTTGAAACTCGATATCCACGTGAAAAACTTTGTCCATGTCAATATATGAAAAAACCCCAAAAACGAGTTTTAAAAGCTCGAGTTCTAATTGGATCTCGAGTTTTAGAAACTCAAGATGCTAGTTTCACATTTTCTTTCAAAACTAGGCAACTAACAAAATTGTTAACATAGTAACATTATTTGGAAAGGGTGTTCCTGTTTTCAAACATAAAACTTAACAATTCTAATGAGAGCATTTTGGAAAGAAGGCAAGTATATATTTGTGCGGTATGGACTTCAAAAGTGACTGCTTATGACATTTCAACTCTGTGTTAGAATCTCTTTCCCTCTGCCTTGTGTGTGTGTGTTTGTTTCTCAAAAAAAAAAAAAAAAAAAAAAAAAAAAAAACTCTTATAGGATCCAAACCTGGCCTAGGCTTAGTGTACAACAAGTCAAATTGGTCAATTTGCTTCCACTCCAGGTCCAACCCCTGTACAAGCAGACCAAACCGAATGCAGCAGTTGACCTCAGATATTTCTTATTTCAACATAATCACAGTCACTGCTTTTCTAAGGTATAAAATCATATTTTGGCAGATCCAAAAGGAAGTTTGGACTTCCCAGTTGTCTAGTTTAAACACCATTGAGTACAATCCCATGAGTACTCTAAATTTGCTGGTCAGGGGCCCGTGGCTCGTGCAATACATGCATGGCCACGTTTTACTTTAAGAAAATAATAGAAAAGATAAGTAAGAAACAAATGAAGCATGTAAACGGAGGGGGGATATTTACAGATGAATGATGAAAAGTAAAAACTTGCAACAATTAATTTGATAAATTTTTATGCACAGAATAGGGTGAATTAGTTCTGTTAATCACATGTAGGTTCAAGATCATCAAATGATAACATACAACATTTGAAGAATGACTTGGGTACTATGGCAGGATATAGATGAGGGAGCCAAACTGGATTGCTTTTCATCATACAGAATGTGAATAACTCCTTCCTACCTCTTTACTATCTCCCCTCCTTTTGCTCTTCCTATCTTTCACGGTTTCAAAACTACTCATTTAATTGAATCAAAAAATAGCATATTTGAAGAAGTGCTCAGAAATACTGAAAGAATATGGATGATTCACTTCAAGTATTTCACCTTTGTTCATGTTTCGTTTGGGAGTGTTTCTTCTAAATGATTTGCTTAAATTGATGGGTTTGGAGCCTTGTAGTGGGTTTTGCTAATTTCAATTATTGGACGTATTGCTCTCTCTTTTGTATTTCAGTAATTCAATCAACACTCGGTTTCCTATCCATATCCTTTTGCAAGAGGCAAATTGGTCTGACCACAGGCCCAAGTTCAAGGCCATTGTCAACTTTAATGGTAAGGAGTTGTTAACTGCCTCCTCTGTATGAGCCGTCGAGGTATACTTAAATTTTATTTTCTATGTATATTTAAAATATTTAGGGTTAATTCTTCTATGTATTCCTGCTTGGGTATTGAGTTTATTATGGTCTGCAATTTTTTGTATTTTTAGTTGTTGCTGTTGGCTGTAGAGAAAAGCTCAAAAATTAGGTTAAGGAAAATTACCCCAATCTGTGATTATTTTTATTAGGCTTATATCAAGTTGAGGTTATGCAACTTCAGGGAGATCAGAGGAAGAATGTTTCCCCCTTCCTTGTGCAGGCTGGCATTGTGAAGAAGGAACATATCAAGATTCATTGTTTTTGAATAGCTGCAGCCTGCAGGTCAATCTCCATATGTGAATCTTAGATTGTAGCCATAATGCATGTGACTTTGTTATATGCACGTCTATCTTCCGTGTCAATTTGGTAGTTTTGCTACTTGTTGAGTTGTGTGGGAGAGTCATTATGGATTGTACCGAAGTCTTTATACATACGTCATACCTTAATCAATAATACTAATTTCTTGTTTTATATAGATGATTGTGCATTGATTGGATGTATTTAAATGTCTAATTGATTTCATTGTCACATAATTAGGTATTGCCACATTCAGCTATGATAAATTGATAATAGAGTAGATAAACTAACAAAAAAGGCCAAGAGTTATTCAAACAAGAGATGAACACCTTAATAACTTCTTCTTTTGTTGTAGATGCTTGCATTTTTTTTTTCATGTTTGTAGTTGTACATCATTAATGAAGGTTTACATATGATTCTTTATTCTTTGTTTATTTTTTTTTTTTCCTTTTTTTTTTTTTTGGTAGTAAGCTTAATTTAATTACTGCATTTGAAGTTTTTTCCTCCTTCGTTCTTTCTTCTTTTTTTTTTTTTTTTTTTTTTTCAAAAGAATGCACTACTATATATGTAGTATGTTAGTTGGAGAAGTTAAATATTATGTTATGTTTGGTTAAATGAGATTTTTACTTCTATTTTTTTTTTTTTTTTGGATTTCAATTTTTATAATTTTTAGCTGTAAGTTCCGCAAGGCTCGAGTTTTTTAGGGAACTTGTGCACAATAAATCTCTCTCTCTTTCTCTTAAATTTGCTTATTTGTTAGAGTTTACCCAAAAAGTTTTTTTTTTCTTTTTTTAAATGAAAGAATTTTGATTTTGTTAATTTTTAAATTTTAAATTTTGAGCAAGTTAATGGGGTTTTAGTTCATAAATTTTGCAGTTAGAATATTGTTTCAAATTTGGTGAATTTTGGGAAATGTAATAGTGTGAAAATTTTATAAACTTTTATTGCCTAGGAAGCCAACTTGAGTCTAACAAGAAAACCATGAACAACTCAAGTTCAACAAGAAGGCCATGAACATCCAGGTAGTCTATTGGCATGTTTTTGTTTCAATTCTTTTCTTTCCCCTAATATAGCTTTGCAGTTTGATTTGTTAGTTAAAATTGAAATAACACAATTTTCTTATTCTAGATGAAATTGTTAATGGGTTTTTATTTTATGTATAGTTTTCAATGCAACTAACATTAATTCAATACATAAACATGAAGATGGATATGAGAGTTCTTGATGCTCTTTTTTAAAGCTCTCTCTGATTTATTAATTTCTGTTGCTTACTGTTTCAATGTTAAGGATTTGGTGACCAACTTATTTTGTTTTTGTACTATTGTTTTACTTGTGGGGAAAATTTGATGAGTTTTCTATGTTTGTGTTTGGTAGTTTGTATTGATTTGCTAGATGTGAATGGTGATGTGGGGGACTTAGACGAAGATAATGAGCTACTTGTCTTCTATCTCAAGGTTTTTGTTTTTCCTTTATATTAAGCCGTAAAAGCGTGATAGTTTATTTGAAATCTTATATAGATTCTATTTATAGTCATAGGTTCAACATAATATATTCAAAGAAACTCTTATTAATTATTTTTTTACTGAGTTATTGAATCAAACATGCATCTAAAATCTGTTTTAAATGGAAATAATTCAACTGATGATTATTTACCTTTTTTTTTTCCTAGGCTAGAGACAAATGTTTACATTGAATTGTGTACCTGATTGTGCACTCCCACACATAGATAGAGTGGAAGAAACCCATAAACTGGAGTTTTATGGAGTTCTTGAAAACTTGTCTCAAGTTATGATTAGGAGTTCTATGATAATTGTATGTAACTTATTATAGAACATGATGGAAAAATTGAATCTAAAGGAAAGAGGAACCATTTTGGATTAGCACATGTTGACAACTTTGGGGTTTGATGTTGCCATAGAAGTTTCAGTGGAAGTCTTCGCTCAGTTGAAAAAAAAAATTGTAAATTAGGCTAGATATTGAAAGTTTCTGTTGAATGCTATAGTTACTAAAAGCTATGTTTAACTACTAAATTACTTGAGATGTTCCTTAAAATTTTGGGATATAAGTCAATAAGAAATTTCTTTTACATTATGCTTTTAGATACAATTTTTATTCAACTTTGATGTTGGTTTTTATTCTCTTTTAGATTTTATAGAGAAGTAGGAACACATAATTTGTATTTTAATTTTGTGTGTTTTTGTGTTTGCATATCCACATTCCCGCACACAATATATACACTATCAACTTATATAGTTTTATGGCTAGATAGTTTAGCAAATACCTGTTAGTCTTTAATGGGGTTTTGCATTTTAATAAAATTTAAGGAATTCAAAGTGGAAATTTGTTAGATAGCACTGATTGTGTTTTCAACCAATTGAATATCAAGAAACATTTGACATTTTTTTTTTAGTTCATATAACATGCCTCATTAAATAGATCAATCTTCAAATATTTAGAAACAAATTATAAGTAGCATGTAACTTTGCAATATGAATTAAACATTAGACTTACATATCTCTTTTCCAACTACAAAATGTACCAATACTGAGAAACACTATTTGAAAGGAGATTTAAATGGAAAATAATTGTGCTTGCCAAAGGAGGAGTAAAGATTCATAAATTTACTTTTGTAAGTCTGGAATGAAGTATTTTTAAAGGTTATGATTATGGATTCTGTGAGGGATTTCACAATTCGCTCTAATACCAATGGACTTGGTCTGCGATTGAATGCTATAACAGATTTTGTGCCCCCTCATCCTTCACCAATTGGTCGTTGGATGGATCGGTAAGGCACACGGTTCGACAAGTGGTATCAGAGTCAAGGTTATAGGTTCGAGTCGTTGGAGCCACATTGTGAGGGAGGGATGGTGAGGGATTTCACAATTCGCTCCAATACCAATGGGCTTGGTCTGCGATCGAATGCTATAAAAGATTTTGTGCCCCCTCATCCTTCACCAATTGGTTGTTGGATGGATCAATAAGGCACACTGTCCGACAGATTCATCAAAATTGCAACATTTAACCATTTAAATTTGCTATTTAAGTACATGAATATTAGGAATTAATCTTGTAACTTTCATCAATCTAGAGGAAGATGAATTAAAAAAAATGAATTTCTTGAACATTTATTTCAATTTCCCCATGCATCACACGGGTTAGCGACTAATTTACATAACTCACCAATCTCTTTTGGCAAGTGTCTAATGCTTAGGCAATCACATATGTCGAGAAGTCTTTACTTATCGAGGCTTTTGATTGATTCTAGCAACTCAGATAAATCAGTACAGTACTTAAGCCTGAGCACTTCTAAATTCACTAGCTTTCCAAATCCTTTGGGAAGTGAAGATAGTTGATGACAATTAGTGGTCACAAGTTTTTTTAGGAGGATAACATCACATAGCACTGCAAGCAATTCCGTTGGGGATTTCACCAAATTAAGGAGTAATAATGAAAGAACAAATGAACACATCAAGTAAATAGAAATTAGTGATTGACTTGGAGGTATAATTAAATGTTATCTTTAGACAATAGTTGTCCTTATACGCAAGTTGCTAAAGGATTTCTACAAACTTGTCCCCAGGATACAATTAAGTTTATTGGGTTCTAAAAATAACAATTTTGTTGAATATGCACAGGATTTTTTTGTGTTTCTTTGTAACTTACTATCAAGTCTATCTTTCAAGTGAACATTAACCTCTATTTATACCCATAGGGTTATAACCCTTCAAAAGGTAAGTATGGAGAGTTACGATGCCTCATAAAACTGTTTACAAGATTTAAAACCTTTCTCAAAGTTTAGAACAATTACCACAATTTTGCAGAAGATTCTGCAAAAACAGTTTTTACGAGGCTCGATTGATCGAGAGGAATTGAGCATCGACCAAAGGCTCTTTTCGATCGATCGAATAGGAATAGAACACCAACCGAGTTAGGCAGAAGCTTCAGATCAATTTTCTTGATCAATTCGATCGATCAAGCAAAAGTTTCGACCGATCAAACATCCTAAAACTTGAATTTTCATAGAGAAAATTCTAGATCTCAAAATTCCATTTTATTCATTTTACAAATGAATACTCTCCAACCTTATATCACTATTACAACCTATCCCTATATATACCTATATATACAACAAATTCCACAAGATCATTGCAATAGTCAAAGTTTATCTCCATTAGATTTGGCAATACATCTGAAACTTGGATGGAACAATTCCCAAAAGCCTGACCAATATTACAAATGAACATGGATATTTTCTTCAAACTCTTCAATAGTACAGTAGCCTTGCAAACGGAAGGGATTGAAACCGTCTCCAATTTGATTCTCTTTAAATTGGGTAGAGTTGAGTAGTTGAAAATTTATTATTTCAGCAGGAAAGAAACCATAATTAGAAATTACCAAAACCTTGAGTTTATCCATTTTATCCACAAAATCAGGTAACTTGTATGCTTTGTCTGAAAATTGAGAACTAAAACCTCAACTTTGGGTGCGTGAATGTGGCACCAAGTTGATGAGAATGATTCATCTGCGAAAAGAATTATAGACGATGTGAGAAGGCACTCTATATGTATGGGGCGTGTGATTGTGTGTGCGCATGTGTGTGTCCATGCATATGTCGCATGTATGTGTCCATGCATATGTGTGATAAGAGAAAACATGAACAAACCAGTTGAGATAGACAACAAGCGGGCATTGATGGGTTGCTGATCCTGAGTGTTTTCACTTGCGTCTATAATCCGTCTTTGCCTTTGTCCTTCTGGCCCTTGGCAGCTTTCAAACGTAGCTAGCTCTCTAAGAAGATCATGTTGTGTGACATAGTCTTCATTATTATAATCGTTGATCTCACTTGCATTTTTCCTGGAGAATGAGCAAAAATTATAAGTAAGAAAAGATTCAATTTTTTTCTTCAAATGCAAAAGGTACTTCCCAAAAAATCTATAACAAAAATATTATTGCCATAAGAAGTTAATTAGGTTATAAGACATTACAAAAATTTGTTCCTTAGGTTGTGTACAGAGTGATAACATATTATGACTACTAACTAGCAATGGTTACTTGAAAAAATACACACTAAGAGTCAGCATGCGTACCTTGTCATCACAAGATTAGCCAGATTCCGAGAGGTGAGCTCATGTAAAACGGCAATGGCATCAATACCATCTTCATCATGTTTATATAATTCTTGCCACACATCAATGAGGGCAAGAACAGGGATCCTTTGGTCTTCACGAAATGAACCTAGATCCATAAAACACTCTTTTAAATTTTCCTCATCAACTGAAAATTCTAGGCTTTTTTAAAGACAATGAAGCAGATCCGAACTAGAATTGAAGATAGAATGACCACTAGACCATTATCTACCTCTACTGATCCAAGCCTCTACAGGCTTCTCACGGAGTGATTTGCCATTCACTTTGAGGGCTAGTGGAAACCCCCCACAGCCTTTCACTATCTGCAATTTAAGGAACAAATAAAATTTAGTTATAGTCATTCAAAATTCAAATCACATGAATTGAAAACAAAACAAGCAAGTTCAATTCTAAGTATTAGTTTGAAAGCATGATTCTGGCAGGCACAAATGATATTATATATGTACTAATCAACACCAAGACTAGAATGTATTTCTTCATTCATATGCATAACACAAATACTTACTTTACCCAATGGCAAAAAGTGTAAATAAAATTAAGCACATTGCATCTGTATGTATCTCACTTACATAGAACTTTTTTGATAACTTCAACTGAAATGTGAGAACTCCCATCTTGCAGTGATGCTGAGTGATGTAGTAGAGTCGTTGCATCTTCATCATTTAACGGTTTTAAGTTATATGTAAAGCTATATCCTGGAAGTGTAGTTCTTGAGGTCACCAGAATATTGTAATTTGGCATATCAAACTTAAACTTCTCAAGACAGAATTCTGATCCAGACTAGACATCATCCAAGATCAATAATATAGGATTTGATCCAATTTGGGTTAGTCATTCTTGTAGCTGGTTGATTGCATCTTCATCACTTTGGAACTGGGGCACCTAACCACTTATACATTGATATAGTCTTTGCTAACGTATAACATTTTAAACTGAAAACATAGATAATAATGGCAAGTGAATTACGCACAATTTCAATCGCAGCAAAGATTAAGAGGTGAGCAAAAAAAAACAGTTTTTGAGAAACACCACCAATTATTATGAAATTATATATATCTTACTACTCTTCTAAGGCAATAAATCCTAAGTATGAAATGTGCCAAAAGCAGTGCTAGACTTTTGAAAGGGCTAAAAAAAATAAGGAACATAATTAGTAAAGGCCTATCATATCTTACCTAATCCTAATGAGACATAACTTTGTTTCAAACTGTATTTTAATTTCACTTTCAGAAATACAAATCTTCATGTGTGAATGTATTGCAATCCCATTTATTGCCATTATAGTCATTCATATGATATTCAAATTTCAAGCAATAGTTCAATTTAAGGTTCAACAATGAAATTTGTCAAGAATTCAACTGATGAACCATTTGATTTGAAGAAATTTGATTTTGCTGGTTGTGATATAAATGATTTTAGCTTAAGACTATCAAGTATTTTACTGCAAATCGATCTATGTATTCTATGTAATGTTTATACATGTGCGTCTCATTATACCAACAGACCAGGACACATTGGTTCTTAGATTTCACTAGTGGAGTCAGTTATTTTTGTCAAGGGTAAACACTAGTATACACTGCTTATTTCACACAAATGTACACACTTTTTGAACTGAAATCGTGACTTCAAGTGGTGTGAAATAAACACCACCCTTTGGTTAATACAGTATAATGGCTAATACAGTCAATTAATAAGTTTTGTAACCCTGTTCTTGATGTATAAATACATAACACAGCATTGTAATTCTTGTTTATAACATTTAAAAAAAAATGTATATGTATTTTGTTTTAGGTAGTTCCTGACAGTCTACTAAGATCCACATACTAGCACTATAAATAACTTAAAGAATATGCAAACTCATGCCAATTATGCATTACAATTACATACACACAAAAAAAGCAAAAAGAAAAAACAAGAGGGATCAAATCTATATCTATATATTACTAAAAGCTAAAGCGTAGCGTTTAATGCTGCTTCACTCACATTGTGCCACATCAGCTGCCACGTCATTTGTTTAAAAAAATTATAATTTTTCCTTCAATTTTAAAATGCTTTTTGCAATTTTTAGCCCTATAAATCCCAGTCCTATAAATGCAGCCCACTTCTTATTCATTTACTTCCACTACCCTATAATAAATTTGTATAATTAATCCAGCCTACCTTTTTTTATTTAGTTCGACTATCAAGCCCAACCTAAATCCATAAAAAACGTTTAAGCCGGTTTTGTGTGAGCCTTTTCAACTTAAAGGAAGAAAGAAAAAAAAATACATTTTTAAAAGTTGAAGCGTAGCATTTATTATTGCTACACTCCAGTTCAGCCACATCAGCGGCCATGATATGTTTATAAAAAAAAAAAATGACATTTTTTTAAAATATTAATATCTAAGGATGATTTTACACATTCTAAAATAATAATTAAATACATGTAACTTACCAATTATAATAAAATATTAATATCTAAATATCTAAAGATGACTTTACACATTCTAAAATAATGATTTTTTTTAAAGGCATTCTAAAATAATAATTAAATACATGTAACTTACCGACATAATAATGCTATAATTATTATCATTGAAAACATGTAGTCATAAAATACTTTATTTATATATAATAATAAAAACCAAAATAAAAAAGTAGGAATTCTTCACCGGACATACCATCCTTCTTTTTTGTAAACCCTTCTCATAGGCATTTTATCAAACATGTGACATAGAACTACAAATGGTGGGATTATCTTCAGCATGCCACTTTGTTGGTGGTAATTTATAGTAAAAGAGATATGATAGAAATAGAAATACCACTTAACACTCCAAAATATTTAAAATTATATATATATATATATATAAAATACTAAACATATTAAATATTAAAATATTCAATATTGGACATAAAAAAATCAAAATTGCATTATCAGTTTATGACCTTACACATTCTCTTGAATGAACATATGAATACTAAACTATTCCCAAGTGCATTATGGCAAAATAAATTGTCATATGAACAGAATAGTAGAAAACACACCCAATATTGCATTATGAGTTTATGACCTTACACGTTCTCTTGAACGGTCATATATTAAGTTATGAGAAAGTGCATTATGACAAAATAAATTGTCATATGAAAATGAATGGTATAAAACACACCCACGATGAAAATAAACGAAAACACACCCATCAAGAAACTCTGGATTTTCTTTACTAAGATTGAGATGATTTCTTCGATTAGAGATAACAATTCAACAAAAATTCGTCGTCTCAATTTGGTAAGTATTTCAATGTGCTTACAATACTCTTGATCTTCACTCTATTTTTTTTTTTTTTGGGTACATTTTAAATGTTTTCCACTTCTTCTTTTGAGTAATGGTTATTTTCCTTGATCACAATTTATCAAATCGCTTCCATCATATCGAAATAAATTACCATCTTGCTAATTTCTTATTTTGTTTTAGTACATGGTCTTTTGCCTCCCATTTGTTTATTTTATTTTCTGAATAGCTTTGTTATTTTTTAAATTAAATACTACACAAATTCTTGCTAAAATCCTTTAATCTCATCTAAATATATGCTAATTTATAATTTCTTTCTTAGGATACCTTGGGAGAGGAAACAAAATATTATGATTTATAGGAATGGCGTTTCTCTTTTTCTTTATATTTGGGATTATACCATGTGTTTCTCTTTTTCTTTGTATTTGAGATTACACCAAATCTTTATATGGTTTTTTCATTAATTTTTCAACAAAATAGAATGCAAATAACATTATGGTAATTCAAACACACTAAAGGTTTTTTAAAATTTTATTTTAAGATCTAATCGCTAAATCTTACCATTTATAATTTTCAAGGAAACAATTTTGGGACACTTACAATGTTTAAGTACTGCATCCATTTTATGACTATATATGGGCATGCATCCAATATATATGTATATATATATATACATATATATATATATATATATATTTATGTTTTTCATGGTTAACCTAATATCCATTTATTTGGATTTAAAAATTCTTTCAATTGAAGCATATACCTTGATGTAACTTATTCTTAGAAAATTCCACAACTTAATTCAAATCATGCTAGCCAAATATATGTATACACACACACACACACACACACACACACACACTATTATTCCTCACCTCAGCTAGCTTAAACTTATCTCATTCTCAAGGTGAAAAAAATGCTTAAAATTATCTCTTTTTTTGAGGTCAATGTGCTCTTTGTATTTATTAAGACAGAGCACAATGATTTTGCACCCTTCTATATGAATTAAATCATCATACCTTATTTAGCTTGAACTTATCTCTTATTCCAAGTTCAATTTGGCTACGGCATGTTGCTCTTCAATCCATAATACTCCTTAAATATTTTAGTGTAATACATATTTCTTTAGTACTTTTTTCTTATATTCATCTGCATAAACTTCTTATAAGTTCTTGAATTGATTAGAATTTAAGAAGGTTATATCAAGATAATGGCAACAATCTTTTGTGTTAGCACTACTCAAAGAACCAAAACTATTAAACACAAAATTACTACCATAATTTTTTTTTTCTTTAGGATAATAAGTGATAAATCGTTGTTAGTTTGTGATAAACCTAGATTCATCAAAATCAAGTGGTGAATCTACTGGTAATCTAAACCTAGACAGCCACCTATCCCCATTAGAGATAGACCTGCATCCCAGTGTAGCTCGTCCAGACCCCTTGCACCTTTTCCCAGATCTAGAAGAGATTTAGGATTAGAACTCCAAGGTGTCCAGACCAGATCTCAGGTTAGCACACCCTGCTACACAGCCAAGCAAGACTCAGTTGTTGATCAGGATGACAACAATGAGCAAAAGAACCCTTCCCCGACAGGAACGGACATGTTGAACCCCTATCCTCATGACTCCCAGGATCCTTTTCAGCAAGAACCTGAAATAGATCACCAGCTCATGACCATTAAGATAGAGTTCACCCCAGATCTAGTTGCCCTAGGCAATGAGTTTAAATCAGAAGAAAACAAACTCAAAAGAGAAGCCTATAGAGCCAACCACACTTTGGACCAAAAGAAAGAAGTTTTGGAAAGTTGGAAAATCTTCATGAAAGAGATATCCAGTAATGTCCCTTTCTTTGAATATTTTGAGAACCACTTTGAATGGCACAAACAATCTTGTGTTGTTACCAAAACCAATTGGACCAAACTCCCAACCAAGGATCCCAAAGATCCATCCAGTAGCTCTACCAATCCCCCAGAGGTTGTTAGATCTCACCATCCACCCCAGGAAGCTATAGTTTTTAAACACCGTGGTAGTGATTTAGTTGCCTCACCCTTCAAGACCCAGACAAGCCCTGAAGAACAGGTAGTCAAGAAGGTTCTAGAGCAGAACAACTACACCAACCAGTGTTTAGGAGTTATAAGAAAACAGCTTGATAGAATAGAAGACAGGATAGAAAACAAGGTCATCCTCCAACCAGGAAGCCCTAGCAAACCTGTCAAAACCCTAGAAAAGCCTTTAGTGAAGCTCCCTACGAATAGGCAGCCCAGTCTTAGATCTAAGGACCAAACAGCCTTAGAAATAGTCAACCAAAAGCTTGAAGAACTTGTGAAGAAGGAACCAGTCACCCCTTCACCAGTTGCCACTTCAACCTCAGTTGATCCCCGCCTACAAGTCTTAGACAAACCTAAGGACCCGACAGCCTTAGAAGTAGTTGACCAAAAGCTTAAGGAACTTAGCAAGAAGCAAGAACCAGTTCTCCCTTCACCCAAGAACCTTAGCATGAAGCAGAGACTAGTCTCCCCTTCACCTAGGAAACTTAGCAAGAAGCAGGAACCAGTTCCCCCTTCTCCTAAGAAAGCCCCCAAGCTCAGTGTCTTAGACATCCACACAGCATCTAGCAGTTCTAGCAGAACCTCCTCAGAAAATGAAAAGGAGATAGAACATCTAGAAAACCAGTTTAAGGGTTTACAAGTGAACAAGTTGCTTCACCCAAGAGTAACCCCTGCAAGTTTAACCAAGAATTGGTATCCCAAGCCTACCCCTCCTGACCTTCAGTATGAAGAAAGGAATGTTAGCAACCAGTTCTCAGTCTCTTCTGGTAAACTCTATGAATGGAACATAGATGGTTTGTCAGAACAGGAAATCCTTAACAAAATCTAGCACATGACCATGGTAGCCAATAACTACATTAGTGAAGGCCAATCCTATGCTGATGTCATAGAGCTCATGTCTCTAGGATTTACAGGTAAACTTCTGCAGTGCTGGAATAACTGCCTTACAGAAGAGTCTAAGGAAGACATCAAACATGCTGTCCAGAAAGATGAGGAAGGACTCCCCATCTTCGACACCATTCTAGGAAGAGGTATCCCTGACGGAGTCAATACCCTGATCTATACGATCATGAAACACTTCGTAGGCAAACCTAGCAACATCACATCTAGGATTTACGACCAGTTGAGTAACCTTAGATGTAAAACCCTTGGAGACTTTCGGTGGTACGAAGATGTGTTCACTACCAGAGTCATGCACAGAAGTGATTGTAACTCTCCATTTTGGAAGGAGAAGTTCATCAATGGTTTACCTACCCTTTTTGGAGAAAAGGTTAAAGAAATCCTGTGTAACCCTTTAGGTGTCATAGACTATGATAACCTAACCTATGGAGACATCTCTAGCACCATTCGGAGTGAAGGAATGAAGATGTGCAGAGATCTCAAAATCCAGAGCAAAGCCAGCAAAGGCAAAGCCAAGTACGAAGTAGGAAACTTCTGTACACAGTATGGCTTACCTTCTGTCTTACCCAAGAGAAAATCCAAATACCGAAGTAAAGATTCCTCTGAGAAGTTTCACAGGAAGAAAACTTCATCCAAGTATTATAGAAAACAGAAGTTCAGTAAGGACAATTTCTATAAAAAAGGAAAATCCAAATCCACAGGAAAACCAATTTCCAAAGCATCAGGAAAATGCTTCAACTGTGGAAAGAAAGGTCATTTCAGCAAAGAGTGTAGAGTTAAGGCCAAATCCCTTATCAATACCCTCATTAGTGACCAAGCCAGTAAGCAAGAGATCTTTAAGCTCCTTGAACTTGATCACTCAGACAGTGACAACTCCACGGAGATCCAACAGATCTACCAGTCATCCTCTGAATCCTCTAGAGCCTCATCTAGCTCCTCTAGTGGCCCAGATGAACCCATCCTTTGCATTGATAGTTGTTGTAGAACCAAAACTCTCAATGTTCTCTCTAAGCAAGAAGAGCTGCTCTTAGATCTCATAGAACAGATCAAAGACCCAGTAGTCAAAGCTCAGAAGCTTACAGAATTCAGAAGAACCTTAGTTAAGGAACCCAGTGATCCTAAACCTAAGTTTCAGGAACCGAAAGTTGATTTGGAGAAAATCTACAATAGGTTTACCAAATCCAAGAAGGAAGTTACAGTTAGCGACCTTCAGAGAGAAATCAAGGAAACCAAGTCTGAAGTGAGAACCCTTAAGAGTGAGTTGACTATCCTTAAGGTTGATCAGAATCTCCTTGATCAAAGAGTTAGAAATTTGGAGAATGCTTCTCATCAAGGCAATGAGGAAGGACCCTCATTACAGAACCCTTCTGATGTAGAAGTAGAAGAAGAAGTTGAAGAGACAGTTAACCCTACTGAAGATATGGTTCAAGAACAGCAGTCTAACGACAAGTTCTTAGTAACCATCAATAAGATTAACTTCCAGAAATGGCACTCCAAAGTCAGGATTGTCATCAGCAGAGATTTTGAATTTGAGGTTATTGCCTTAATAGATTCAGGCGCTGATCTCAATTGCATTCAAGAAGGCATCATTCCCTCTAAGTACTTCAGAAAAACCAAAGAAAGGTTAACTTCTGCAAGTGGAGGTAAAATGAAAATTGAATTCAAAATTCCCAAAGCTCATGTTTGCCAGGATAATACGTGTTTCAAAACCACATTTGTCCTTGTCAAGAATATGACAGATAAGGTTATCTTAGGAAACCCTTTCATGTGTCTGTTGTATCCTTTTACCACGGATAGTGAAGGAATCACTACCCATCCCTTTGGCCAGCCAGTCAAGTTTAAGTTTCTTAGGAGTCCTGAACCTCGAGATATCAGTACTCTCCAGGAAATTGCAATCTCCAAGACCCTTAACCTTATCAATGCCAAAGTTCCTCTATCCATGATTCCTTATGATCAAGCCAAGAACCTTGACTCATTTGCAATCACCACTCCTTCCACAAATGATGACTTTGTTAGCCCAATTCAGCTCCCAAACTCATCTCAGCATAACATTCCATTTATGCATATGCATTTCATGCCATCTCATGTTTTAAACAATAGTTTTTTTGAAAAGAAAATTCAACCTATCTGTTTAAACCAATTTTGGCAGGATAAGGAGCATATAAATCATAATATTACCATTAGTAAGTGGAAAATGGCTTCTTCAATGAACAAAGGAAAAGCACCTGTACAACCTTTCCAAAGTTTGTCCAACAATGATATGGTGTTTACCTTACAAGAACTCTTGTCAAGAACCCTACATTTCCATAATGGAGTTCACAGTGAACTACCAAAACCCATCAGGTTCCTCCTTGAAAATCTTGAAGTAACCTCCACCTTAGAACATGGCACCCTTTTCCTAAGAACCCTCAAAGCCCTAGAAACTTACCTAGTCAACCTTGAGGCTGGAAATGTGGCACTCGCCAATCTTGAAAACCTTACTAGTCAACTCTTTGGCAAAGAGGATACCTATTCGACAGGTATAAGGACTATACTAAGCACAGATTATGCTAGGTTAAGTCTTAAGACTCAAAGCCGGCTAAGAAGTGCTATAGCCAACTTGCCACCTGAAATACAGAACAGTATTTTAGATAGCAAGGCAATGTCTGAATCATATGACCAATGATTCTTACATTTCAAAAAACTGGTCACAATCAGCATCCCTGATCCTACAGATTCTGATGATTTAGGAGACACTTTGCTACAGGCAGAATGGGAAGAGTACTTTGGGAGTAGTCTCAAGGTTTATGAAAACATGCATCCTTTCCCAGGCCTCATTGTCGACTATGAAGATCATCAAAATGATTATTCAGAAAAGGTGGACAGAGATCCCAACTGGTTATCCCAAATGTTTGAATATGGTTTCATCAGACTTATCAAAGTCACAAACCATGCCCAAGTCAGCCAGTTGCCACAGATCATTCAAAGAGCTGTTGCAAGAATTAGTAGCCCTTTGATTACAATCAGATGCTGGAGCACCCTACCACAATGGGACAGAGATAATTGGATGAATGTCCAACCAGCAAATCATCTTGTTCTCATTTGTGGGTACACTTATCAAGGCCCATGGTTTGAAGGCAAAACCCGCCTCTCTTACCAACGCCCTCTTGGTCTTGCAGATTGTTGGAGAAAGTTCTTCACCAATCAAATTATGGACATAGCCCAAGATTTATGGCAATGTTACCACTTATTTGGAAACACAGATAGAATTTCAGTCTTTGTTCCCAGACCATATGGAAATGCCATGACTTAGTCGCAAAGGATTAATCACAACAAACCGGGAAGGATTATTGTTCCTACAACCCCAATTTCTGATCCAATCCTCTATTGCGAATACTGCAATCTGTATATTACACATCATCAACATGGTTGCCTGCACCCCAGCAACGGCACTCCATCAAATTATGTTGATACAGATTATTGATGTCCACTCCCCCAGCCCAGATCCAAGCAGAGAAGCTAGAGTCAGTAGAAAGAATCTCTCCTGCCTCATCTGAAGCTTCTGTCAACAGATGTCCAATGGACCCATTCCAGGATTCACAAGATCCCTATGATGGTTACAACTTGGACGAAGACTAAAGTGTTCCGGATAATCTCAATTATTGTCCAGACCACTATCTAAGCATCTTTGACTCGGTTACTATTCATCTACAGTCCAGATCACTGTACATGCACAGTACCCGTACTCAGAAGATTCCAGATAGCCTACTATTCATCCACAGTCAGAGTTACTTTTGATGAACAGTACGCCAGAAAAGCAAGGGGACAGAACACTACTCATGAACAGTAACAGTTACTGTTCACCAACAGTGCCCGACAAATTATCCTGAAGTTACTATTTGCTTTCGGCTGAAATGATTTTCACCCAAGGTTAAAGCAATTTTACCTTCCGGATTTCCAGCAGCATCCAAGGCTCTCCTTCAGCAGATTGAAAGCTCCCTTCTCCTATAAAAGGCAGCTCCCTCTCCATTCTGAAGCAGGCTCTAGTTTCATATGATCAGAAACAAATCCTCTCCTAGGCTTTAGTTTTCTAAGATCAGAAACAAATCCTCTCTCATTACAACCCAGAACTTGTAATCAGATGGCTCTCCCAATTTCTTTTCTAGTTTACACTTGTAACGCCATAGCCATGGCCTCTTCAACTGTAACCTATTTACGTTTCCGCACTTTCCCTTGTAGTACCAGAGCCCCAGTAGCCTGTTACTCCAAGCAGTTGTAGCTTACACCCAAGAGAAATCAAGGAAACCAAGTCTGAAGTGAGAACCCTTAAGAGTGAGTTGACTATCCTTAAGGTTGATCAGAACCTCCTTGATCAAAGAGTTAGAAATTTGGAGAATGCTTCTCATCAAGGCAATGAGGAAGGACCCTCATTACAGAACCCTTCTGATGTAGAAGTAGAAGAAGAAGTTGAAGAGACAGTTAACCCTACTGGAGATATGGTTCAAGAACAGCAGTCTAACAACAAGTTCTTAGTAACCATCAATAGGATTAACTTCCAGAAATGGCACTCCAAAGTCAGGATTGTCATCAGCAGAGATTTTGAATTTGAGGTTATTGCCTTAATAGATTCAGGCGCTGATCTCAATTGCATTCAAGAAGGCATCATTCCCTCTAAGTACTTCAGAAAAACCAAAGAAAGGTTAACTTCTGCAAGTGGAGGTAAAATGCAGATTGAATTCAAAATCCCCAAAGCTCATGTTTGCCAGGATAATACGTGTTTCAAAACCACATTTGTCCTTGTCAAGAATATGACAGATAAGGTTATCTTAGGAAACCCTTTCATGTGTCTGTTGTATCCTTTTACCACGGATAGTGGAGGAATCACTACCCATCCCTTTGGCCAGCCAGTCAAGTTTAAGTTTCTTAGGAGTCCTGAACCTCGAGATATCAGTACTCTCCAGGAAATTGCAATCTCCAAGACCCTTAACCTTATCAATGCCAAAGTTCCTCTATCCATGATTCCTTATGATCAAGCCAAGAACCTTGACTCATTGGCAATTCTACAATCAGCAATGCAATACTCTTGTGGTATAATTTATAATTTATTTCATTGATTGTTAACACGTGATAGTTTATCATTTAATATCTTTCTCTCTTCCTTCTTTCTAGAACGTATAGAACATATTTAACAACTGTTATTATATTGGACAACACAATATGAATTGGATATATTGCATTTTTTTTTAGGCTTGGTGCTCCACAAACAGATATGCTCTTCTTCGAAGTTTTCTTTTGTTTTGTTCTCTTACTATTTTCTTGGCTGATTTGTTAAAATTTAGAAATTGTATTTGGCTTCGTCTTGCTAGGTTCATTTTGCATGATCATTGTTTTATATGCTATAATTTGGGCTAAAGCAATAGACCTAGAACTGGAAGAGATCAAACTAGATATAGTTGTAGAGAACAAGAGTATTAAATGTATAAATTTGTGAATAGCTCAACAAAATGAACTGGTTCTATGGTATTAAAACACAGTTATGAGCATGTATAAACAATTCTATCATGACTAATTTTGCTTTCTCCTACCCCTTTTGTGTTATTTATTGACTGACTAAGATTTACTACACATTTAGATTCCTCTGTTTTCAGGTTTATCAAAATATAAATTGTTCTAGCTTGGTTTAATAAACAAAGTTTGTATAAATTGCTCATTAACTTCTCAAAAAATGAAAAATAATGTTAGCTTCCATATGAAATAATCAAGATTCATTTTCATGTTCTAATCAAAATTGTACATTCTCCAATTTTTTTTTTTATTGTGTTGGATTTTGATGCATATCTCACTATATTATATCATGTTACAAAATATCTTGCCATATTTAATAATTGAAAGCAAATTGCAACATGTTTCCTTGGATATATATATATATATATATCAAGATATAGACTTCTTTACCTACAGAATATATACTACTCTATATTAGAATGTAATCACATTATTTTGAGATGAGTTTGTGACTATTACTTATAAGTCTCAAGTCCAACTTAGGTCACCCCATCTACCCATTTTTTCCATTTAAAAAAAAAAAAAAAAAAAGTCACCAGTACTATTCTCATTTTTAACTTCACTACAAAAAAAAAAAGAAAAAAACTTATGATGTCAAATTTTTCCGCGCATTGCGCGGGTTTGCGACTAGTACCTTTAATTTCCAGGTCATAACCAAGCATTTTCTCCAATGTGGTCTTTCTGCACCCTCCAGGAGTAGTCTGTAGAATCCGCTGCTTCTCCTCCTCTAGCAGCTTCATCTTCAAGACCTTCAAAGGTTCATCCATCCCAACAGTAATATCCGGGGGTCCAGGAACTAAGCAAGACAACTAACCAATCTTCAACTGCTCCAAAATCTGCAAAATATCCTTTTGTTTTGTACTTGCATATGAACCTGAAAGAACATCACAATGGCCTCATTCAACTCTGTAAGTTGTCTCCGTTAGTAGGCTTGTAAAGGGTAGTCCCACTCTTGGCGCCTCAAATTGCCAATGAGCTCCTGGGCCTTCCTCATATCTTCGATCAAGCTCATTGTTTCCCCTTCTGGGTGATCAAGCTTTTTGTTTAATTGTCTTATCTCCTCAACCACTGGAGCTAAAAGATTTAGATTGAATTGGAGGCTTTCAAGAATTGGGTTTAACATAAGGGCATAGCTTCCAACACTCTTCTGTGTCATTAAACACCTCTCCAAGCACTGCCCCCAGAGCAGCCCCTCCAACCAATGATGCCATAGCTTTGCTTTGCAAACTAACTCAAACCTCCATTATGACACAAGAAAAGAAACCAAAGATCCTGTATCCAAGATCTTCGGAAACCAGTTAAAGAAACAAACACACTACATTAACACGCATGTCATATCAAGGAATAGGCCAAATATACAGAAATGAGACGTCTCGGTTTCTGTATTCTGCTCATCATCTCTACTGCAGCCCAGGAAATGCCAATTATCTTAAGAAACCATATGATATCTGTGATCCATATAGCAATCCACAGGCACAGGAACTGGTGCAAATTCTGCCACATCCTGAATGGGCTGTGCATAGATATCCTGAAAAGCAAGAAGATGGATGGGTTGGAGACTCTAGGACTTGGGTGCTTGATGTGGGTGCTGTCTCTAGTCAGTTATACTTCTATCAGGTAATTATGTTATTTTTAGTAACTTAGCCGTTATCAAACTTGTTATGGAATCCTGGTTGAATTCACACATACACACACAAAGGAATGATATGTGAATGTGGACTTAAAATTTGGCTAAATGCTAGTTCATGTTCATAGTAAATGGATGTTTGTGTGCTATGCATCTAGGAGCATTCAAAAATTTTTATCATGTACTTCTATGCATAGAAAATTCAACTAATTATAAGTCCTTACTGCTAGCTGTAAGTTTCTATATGTTATCTTTGAGGTGAGACTTCCCAGAGGCCTCATGAGACTTAAGAATTTTCAATTCTTCCTCTATCTCCTGTCTGATCCTCTCTTACTTACTCTTAATTTCTGCACTACTGTGCAAACTTGTCATCCGTATGTCTGTCCTTTTTCCCATACTCATCCTTGAGATGCTACAGCTTTGTCCAAAATTCTAACCCTAACTCTATGCAGCTTTCAATATTCAGATAAAATGCAATTGACAAATGCCATAGGTTTGCTTTGGATTTATCATTTATCTAGACCTGCTCCCAGCATCCTGAAGGACCTGAACCCATTAGAATTCAGAGCAATTGCTTTGCTAATTCACATTAGTGAACTTTTGTAGTTTAGTCTACTTTAACTTGATTAGTGCTGTTGAGTTTGTCCCTCTGCTTGAAGATGAACAACATAGTTATAGGGCACTAATGGGAAACATATTAATATTGCCCAGGATCCAGGAACTGAACCAGCAAGGCGTGTATGGTCTTCAATTAATGTTGGTACACAGATATATGTTAGCAGCACCGGGATGACTGCAGAATGGTCTGTCAGTGATTTTGATATATTGGTTCTTGAAGATGTTGCTAGCTCTGGAGTTAGCTTCGATTGATCTTTGCAGAGTATATTCATCCTTTCATTTAGTAAAGAATAAGTAAATAGAGTAAGTAGAACCCATTATAGTTCTACTTAAACCACGCTATCATGTCAGCAATAGATTCAACACACATACCCATGATAAGTGTTATGTACATGTTCTCTTAAATCCAGGGATAATCCTCCTGAATTTCTTCGCTTTTCAAGTATAAACATTGGAGCTAACCTTATGATGCCAATTGTAAATAGTAAATAACTTTTCTTAGACTCCTCATGGTTGCCAAGGAATTGAGGAAATGCTATTTGCTAATCATGCGTGCATGTATAATTCCATTTGTAAGCTCCACTTGTGTTTGTGTTTAATATCACATATTTTGTATACAACTGGTCTCTAGCTTAGAAAGATAAGGTTGACAGCTAGCTTGAAATTTAGTCACTTTATTATGAATGGAAGTGAGAAAACAAGCCTGAATGCTGTAAATATGGATAATATCACTAGTAATTGAGTAGCCACTTATAATGGTTCAATGCAGACTTTATGTATGCCAAAAATTAAAGGAGACCGAGTCCATTGCAGCTAAAGTTGAAAGCAAAATCCTATACTTATATTTGTCAATTTAAGTAAAGAATCATTGCTTGTAATAGCCAAATTATTCCTCAAAATCATGATTAGTCTAGCATAGAAGTAGATCTGCACCAACAATATTATCGCTAGAAGAGAATAACCACTTCAAAATTATTTAGATCTATCAAATCTTTTTGTTGCACTTGTACAGTACAATGAAAACACTAAAAGCAAGAAAGGAATTACATAGGGCAATGTTTTTGGACAATTTATTTTCACTCCGCTCCGTAAAAACCTAAGCAATGTCTTCAAGGAATGGATAATCACTATATCCAAATATAGGGTCAGAGGTGTAGAATGTGTCTCTGTTGTACTTATTGAGAGGAGCATTGAGCTTAAATCTCTTAGGCAAATCTGGATTGGCTAAAAATAGACGACCAAAAACAATAAGATCTGCACGGTTTTCAGCAATAGCTTTGTTCCCATCTTCCCTGTCATAACCCCCAGCAACAAAAAAGCTACCCTTAAAAGCCTTTCTCATTGGCACAAGACTATGGGGACTTTCACTCTTTTCTCCAATAGTCTTCATTCTTGGCTCAACCATGTGGCAATAAAGAATCTCATATTTGTTTAAGGATTGAGCCATGTAAAGGCCCAAAGCTTCTGGATTTGAGTCTCCGGATTCCATGTAGTCTGCAAAAGGAGATAGCCTTATCGCAACCCTGTCTGCTCCTATCTCATTAGAAACAGCTTCAACTATTTCCAGAGCAAACCGACAACGATTTTCAAGGGATCCACCATATTGATCCGTTCGATCATTCACTTGATCCTTCATAAATTGGTCAATTAGGCAACCATGAGCCCCATGGATCTCTACTCCATCAAAGCCTGTGTATAAGACAAATAATGACATTTTAATGAAGGTACTATGTAATAACAAAGGTAAACATGAGCCCCGTTGTTCTTTCAGTTTTCTTTCATCAAGTACAAAGTACATTTCTTCACTCCCTTGTACGTTTGACCAATCATATATCATTTATTTTATATAAACACATGAAAAGAACTTACCAGCTTCAATAGCATTCCTTGCAGCAAGCCTAAAATCATTGACAATTTGAGGAATTTCCTCTATCCTCAGCCGCCTTGGAGGAGTGAAGTCTGCAATGTTAAGTCCGTTAGCTCGAATTTGAGCGGTCAAAGGCCTGTCAGAGGAAGAAAGTGGGGCTTGACCATTGGGCTGAAAACCTGTAGACAATAATATAAAGAAAAATAAATATCCAATTAATTCAAATGAGTTTGATAAGAAATCATCAATCACCACTTAAAGAATTAGAAAAATGAGAGTTATGATCCGTTAAATTAGTTTGAAAAAGATGTTTCTTCACAAAGATTTAATTTTTATTTAAAAAAAAAATTATCTAAAGAGGTAAATGACAAGACCTTCATTGATTTGAAAACCACAAAAAAAAAAGAGACAAAATTAATACTTCTTTTGGATCATGAAGGCATAATAGCTCCATTATATGTTTCACATGATTGTACAGTAAGGATGGGGCTCCATAAATATTCCACTCCAAAAAAGGAAATTTCAAGATCTTATTACATTTTAAAAAAAAGGAAAGCTCATGATCTTAGGGCTGTCTAACACGCCAAAAAGTGGTGGTTGGATGTCTGTGACTACCATAGATATAGGACTCAATAATGATTTTGACAACTGATTTAGAGCAAGTGGTGTCTTCAAATCTAAAACAAAACTACGAAGATTTTGAAAGACCAACCAACTGAAAGAACCATGCTTTTGAAAAAGTGGCATGCAACCACTACTCTGGCCTTTTCTACTGAAATGACTAAATAATATTCTATTCAATGGTGATATGAAACATCATTTTTAGCTGAAATGGCAACAACATTAGCTTTTTGTCCAACCAACCACAATGATTTGATTTTGTTAAAGCAATGGGTGTCAACAACATTAGCTTCCATTGAGGCAATGATCATCATAAAAGCCTCCCTGTAATTAAAAAAAACCATTTATAGTAGAGAAGATAATGCAACAAAATAATTTTATTGTTGCACAAATTTCCTTTACTCCCTCAATCCAACAATGATCATCACTTTTGTTAATTTTACTTTCTCCAAAATGAGAGTCAATCCAATTAATGCTCTTCCTCAAAATGTATGTTTTTACTTCAAATGTGACACTTATTATGCAAGGAATAACATTCTACAGCACCAACCGATGGTTATTTCAACAGTCAATAAAAACTTCAATCCAATTTGATTCTCTACCAAATAGGTTCACATGCAATACTTCCTTCAGGATCAACAGCAATCAATAGTTAAATAGCACAATGTGGTATAGAAATCCCAAATCTACTCAATTCATGAATCATTTACCTTATAGTCTTTGTAATTTAGCATATTTCAAAACATTCAACTCTCTCCATCTATTACAAAAGTTAATTGTCAACAAGCAATATTAGAAGACAAGATATAAAGAGGGTTTAAGTCAAAGACAAACCTTGATTTGAAACCCTCCCCGTATGAAAAATTTGACAAAAGAAAACTCCACCTTTGGCATGAACAGCATCTACAATGGGTTTCCAGGCTTCAACTTGCTCTTTTGTCCATATTCCAGGTGTGTCTGGAAACCTTTACGATAGCAAATAAACCTAAGAAGTCATAAAAATTTTCAAGGCAAGAAAGGGAACCCTCAAAATGGAGATTGTCTTTCAGTGTGAAACATGGTAAGAAATTGATTACCCTTGAGCAGTGTCAGAAATTCCAGTGGCTTCAGCTACCAGTAGACCACCTTTGGAGGTTCTCTGAGAATAATATAAGATAGCATGTGGCTGAGGAATATTGCCATAAGATCTCTGTCTGGTCAATGGTGCCAAAACAACTCTGAAAATACAAATTAAATGATAACTTGAGTAATCAAGTAAGAAATCTTTCTAATTGAAGAAAGTAGTACCCTATAAGAATCAAATATATATTTCCTGTGGCAAAGTCGGGAAGAATAATATGATTAAGCCCCTTTCTATATGTTATACTAGATACTAAAAAATAAAATAAAATAAGGCAAGGAACAAATGAAACCAAATCAAACAATTCATTTTTGAATGATTATGGTGGAGATAAGGACAGCTTCACAACTTCACCTGTGGATTGCTAAAATACAAACTTTTAAATAAGGTTTGAGAAGCTGAAGAAAAACACAAAATCAGAAAAACTCTGCCTATAATATAATGCTTTTCCTTTTGAGTAGACAAATAAAAACCTAAATGAGAGAGTGACCGAGACAGAATGTTTTCCTTTAGAGTTTGTTCATCGTTAAAGTACAACCATATTGTCAAGTATTAAAGATAGATGTCACAAAATGCTGTACTGGAGTGGGGTAGGAGAACCTCAAAGATCCTATAGGCCCTTCAATTATGACACTTTCTATATCATTCATAGCTAATTTGCCATGCACTTGAAATTTGAAAATACTTAGTTTCATGTACAGGGCCTACGTTCTTAATTCGTGTACCTCTCTTTTCAACCTATGTTTATATCATAAGCTTACCTTTTTCCAACACCTACAAAGCTGCAGCAAAGAGCACTAAGTTTTTTTTTTTTTTTTTTTTTTTTGGTGAAAAAAAAAAGAAAAAAAGAGTGGCACTTAGTTTAGGACTGTTTTCAAACATAAAACTTAACAATTCTAATGAGAGCATTTTGGAAAGAAGGCAAGTATATATTTGTGTAGTATGGACTTCAAAAGTGACTGCTTATGACATTTCAACTCTTAATAGTTGGAAGATTGGAATTATTTGCTACGGTGGCTTGGTTTATATGGCACCATAGGAACAAGATTAGACTAGAAGAGGAGTGTCTGCCTACTGTGAAGATATTCGACACAGCCAGCAACTATCTTGCTGAGTATCAGAGGAAATTCCCGATGATTAAGCCGAAAACCATACCTGGAAGAACCATTTGGAGACCTCCAATGGGGGAGATGTACAAGACAAACTTTGATGGGGCTGTCTTTGCAGAGTCTAGAGAGGCAGGAATTGGAGTTGTAATTCGGAACTCAAATGGCGAGGTGGTAGCGGCGCTATCTGAAAGAATTCCCTACCCGGATTCGGTGGAGGTCTTGGAGGCCCTGGCTGCAAGAAGGGCAGCTCTTTTTGCAGTAGAAGTGGGTATATTTCAATCGGTGTTTGAAGGTGACTCGGAGGTGGTGTGCAATGCGTTGAAGGTAGTTGATGGTGGCCACCCGTCTATTGGTCAGTTTGTTAAAGACTTTTTGTCTATTGTGAGTTCGCTTAGAACTTTCTCTTTTTCTCATACAAGGCGGCAGGGCAACAGTGTTGCTCATGCCTTAGCTAAGAGAGCAAGAGGGTCGTTACCTTTGCTAGTCTGGATGGAGCATGTTCCTCCGGATGTTTTTGAGTTTGTGGTTTCTGATTTTGTATCAGCTTAATAAAATTGTCTTGTATTGATTCTCAAAAAAAAAAAAAAGAACTCTTAATAGTATCCAAACCTAGCCTAGACTTAGTGTACAATAAGTTAAATTTGTCAAGTCGCTTCCAGTTCTGGTCCAACCCCTGTACAAACAGGCCAAACCAAACGCAGCAGTTGACCTCTGATATTTCTTATTTCAACAGAATCACAGTCGCTGCTTTTCTAAGGTAGAAAATCATATTTTGGCAGATCCAAAAGGAAGTTTGTACTTCCCAGTTGTCTAGTTTAAACAGCCTTGAGTACAATCCCATGAGTACTGTAAGTTTGCTGGTGAGGGGCCAGTGGCTTGTGCAATACATGCATGGCCACGTGTTACTTTGAGAAAATACTAGAAAAGATAAGTAAGAAACAAAATGAAGCATGTAAAAACTTGGAACAATTAATTTGATGAATTTTTATGCACAGAACTGGTTTTATTACTATAGATTGATATCTTATATAATCAAAGCAACTGTAAATAAATGTAAGCACTGTCAATCTCTCATGATGAAGCTACAAATACATTACTTAGAGGTTCTGAAAACACAAAGAATCCTGACAGCCAAGGTCATCAGATACCTTAATCTGCAAATCTAAAACCAATTTACACAACAGAGATGCTGTACAAGATTCAGGTAAACCAAATGACAGCTTGATTTTCCTTTGAGATTAAGTAAACAAAATCATCACTAACAACTCATGAACTGAGTAAAGCTCAGCAAGACAGCTAATACAGTTCCAACAAAATCCATCAATCTTAACATTAGCAAAATTAGCAAAGTCTCAGACTTTTAGCAGATTAATATTGAGAATTCTTGAAAAAAAATGTGTAATTTCTTGGTTAAAACACAAAACAAACACAAATGTGAACTGACAAGAAAATGCTCAAAAGGGCAAGAGTGTTACATAATGAAAACGACATATATAAATAACCAACCACGATTTCTTGAAAGTTGAAACCTTTGTAAATAAAGCAATTCATTATCCCAACAGGGATATGTCACAAACAATCTTTTTTTTACAAAATCAAAGTAAAAAAAAAAAAGAAAAAAAAAGAAACCATAACGTGATTCTTAAAAAAAAAACCCAAAAAATAAAAATAAATAAAAAATAAAAACCCATCACACATATTAACAATTCAGATCATACTAAACAACAAAGACAAAACAGAAAGAATTTTGCAAGGTGTATTGGTATACCTATGGGAAAGGTTGAACTTGCCCAGTTTGTAAGGAGTAAGAAGAGGAATGGTGGGAGCTTCAGCAGCCATTTATAATGATTCTATTCTGTTCTTTCCTGCTGAATGCTAGTACTTTACTTCTGTTCCTGATTTCAGACAAAAGTGTGGGAATGAAATGCTTGTTACACAAATGGGTATTTATAGAAATGATAAAAGCATTAAAGATTTGCGTCCCAAAAAAGAAGTCTCCTATAAGCTAGCAGGATGGTTCCATTTAAAATGGTATTCATAACTTTTTTCACAGCGCCTGATGTCTGTGGTGACGTTTGGAAATTCGTGGCGGGAATGGGTCTACACCATACATTGAACCCTCAAGAAAATTTGGCCACCAACGTGGACCATTGGCCTATTTAACTAGAAAATACCCTGTATATTGGATGCGTGATATACCATCTCTTATTTAACCATATATTCTGCTTCTATGAACAGCACCACTTTAAGTCCACAATCAATTTCATAATTTTTTAAAATAATTTTTTTTTGAGAATATAGTTTGTGTTTAGATTTGAGTATATTATTTTGAAAATAATTTAGGTACAATATTTAGATGTTGTTCTTTAGATTCTCTTTTTTAGGATTGTGTAATGTGAATTTTTTTCTTATGGGATGAAAGTGTATTTTTTAATTAAAAAATCATGTGATTGAATCTTAAAGAGGGAATTTAAAGAACAGTATCTAAGGTATTATATCTAAGTTTTGTCCAATTATTTTTATATGAGATCACCACTAATTTTATTTTTTATTTACAGAAAAAACATTTTTATAATATATTACTCATAATCTATGCCGTCAAAAATTATGAAAATATTGTTAGATTTGTCATGTCATCAATTGTTCTACTTAAAAGAAGAGCAATCTGAGTTCAATTTTGTTTTTAATAGCTTCTTAAGGCGATAAATTAATATTTATAGCCAAAAAAAATTATAAATATTTTTCTTAATATGAACCACACACACATATATATATATATATATATATTTGAAAAAAAACTGGAATTTGCCAACTCTTTTGAGGATATATATATTTGGAAGGTGGGGACAGAGCCACCCAAGGGAGCCATGGCCCCTCTAGATTTTTATTTTTAAAGTTAAGAGAATATATGTTTTATGAGTTTTTTAGAATTTGGCCAAAGAAAATTATTTTTAGCCCCCTTAATATAATTTTTTTCCCCTCTAAATAATAAGAAAACGACAGTGGTGACAACAAGAACAACATAATTATTTCAAATAGCAACAAAACATCTAGCCCATACAACAACAAAAATTAGCCCAATCAACCAAAACATCACTTTAAAAATCATTATTTATAAAATCTTTTTTTTTTTTTGAGAAAAATTATTATTTATCAATTCTGATCAATGAATCTTAGATCTATTAATTATTTTTTTATATAAAAAAAATCCCTAAATCTGTACAATACCAATCGAATAAAGAGAGAATATTTCCAAGACATTGTTGAATGACTAATACGCATAGACACAATTAATTAATATCATAATGATAACCTATAAATTTATAATTAGCGATTGTTGGTTGATGAGTGGGAATCATTATTTTTTTTTAACTTACTACCTTAATACTTTAGTTTATTTATCTATTTTATTGGGCGGTCCACAATTTTTTTTAAGTAAAGTTTGTGATCTATGTCTATGTGTTTTGAGCACTTTGGCATTGTTAGGCTTACTAAATATAATTCTCACTAGTTTATTTATTTATTTATTATTATTTTAGTTTTGGCATTTTTTTTTCCTATCTGATTCCCTGTATTGGATCGAGTAATTGTGGTTTTAGAAGACCACACTTGCCTTTTGAATTTGAAAATTTCTACAGAGACACTCAAATTTATATTTGATCTCAAATTCTTGAGAGTGTCATCTTATGGTATATAAATATTTTTTCTTTTTCATAGCTAGTCGACTCATTTTTAAGTGACGAACCAATTGACAAATTGAGAATCAAGCATTTTATTTTTACTCTTGTTAAAGGCAACTGATTTTTATTTTATTTTATTTTTATTGAGTAAGTCCATAAACACTCTCTTTCATTTTTGTCAAGAAAGGAAACTCATTATGACTTATGAGAAAGACAAAAAAAAAAAAAAAAAAAAAAAAAAAAAAAAAAAAAAAGAACTCATAATTATGTATATACAGACTACGGTGGACTCCGGTGATGTGGATGGATCATCTGTTTTCGTATGATATGAATTTAGACGAATGGTTGTCGAAATTCAGATTAGACAGGAAGTAGTATAGAAAAGAGCTTCTTATTCTTCACCAAGAAAAAAACCAATGGGTGGTCAAAGAATGAAAAATTTAAAACAAAGACCAGCACAAAGTAACAAAGTTTGTCTCATTATTAAAGTTTTCATGGAATTTGAATTTTTGTTCTTATAAACTATTAGTTTTTGTATGGTCCTTAAATTATTAAAAACAATTTTGCTTTATGTTGATTTTCTATCATGTTTGTCTGATTTCAACCGAACTTTAGATATGAAACCAATATTTTCTTCCCAAAAGATAAAATCATAAAATTAAGGAAACACAAAAATCTACATAATTCTAGGATTTAAAACAATCATATTTTCTACTGATGCATATTTTTTTATGTGTTCAATCTGACCGAAATGTAAGAAAAAAGAAACAAAGAGTAGAAGATAATGATAATAAGTTAACAAAGCCTACAAAATTTTCCAAAAAGAAACAATTCTCATAAATCATGGTTTCAGAAGCCAAGCCAAGTTGATATCTTTTTCAGCCACCTTGACCTCTAGATTGGTAAGAACTTCCTTGATAGGCTCCCAAAACTTAGCCCTCTCTTCATCACATATCACAAGCTTCAATTGCTTAAGATTTGTAGTTGATGGTGGCAACTCATTACGCAAGCTCAAGCACCCTTTCATGTGGATCTCCTCTAATTTACATAACTCACCAATCTCTTTTGGCAAGTGTCTAATGCTTAGGCAATCAGATATGTCGAGAAGTCTTAAGTTTTTAAGGCCTGTGATAGATTCTGGCAACTCAGATAAATCAGTACAGGACCTAAGCCTGAGCACTTCTAAATTCACTAGCTTTCCAATCTCTTTGGGAAGTGTAGACAGTTGATGACAATTGGTGATAATGAGTGTTTTCAGGAGGATAACATCACACAGCACTGCAGGCAATTCAACAAGATCATTACAATAGTCAATGTTTATCTCCATTAGATTTGGCAATGCATCTGAAACTTGGATAGTACAATTCCCAAAAGCCTGACCAATATTACACATGAACAAGGATATTTTCTTCAAACTCTTCAACAATACAGGGGCCTTGCAAAGGGAAGGGATTGAAACCTTCTCCAATCTGATTGTCTTTAGATTGGGTAGAGACTTGAGTAGTTGAAAATTTCTTATTTCAGTAGGAAAGAAACCATAACTGGTGATGACCAAAACCTTGAGATTATCCATTTTATCCACAAACTCAGGTAAGCTGTAATTATTTGTTTGGAAGTTCAGAACTAGAACCTCAACTTTGGGTGCCTGAATGTTGCACCAAGTTGACAAGAACGATTCATCTGCAAAAAGTATTATATATGATGTGAGAGGGCACTCAACATGTATTGTGTGCATGTGTGATAGAGGGAAACATGAACAAACCAGTTGAGATTGATAACAAGCGGGCATTGATGGGTTGCTGATCCTGTTCTGTGCACCAACTTGGTAGGGTGTTTCCTCTTATGTCCATAATCAATCTTTGCCTTTGTCTTTCTGGCCCCTGGCAGCTTTCAAATATAGCCAGCTCTCTAAGAAGATCATGTTGTGTGACATAGTCTTCATTGTAATATTTGTTGATCTCACCTGCATCTTTCCTGGTGATTGGGCAAAAATTATTAGTTGGAAAAGGTTCAAATTATTTCTTCAAATGGTTCATAAAAAAATAAAAATTTCTTTCTTCAAATGTAAAAAGTATATCTCAAATAATCTATGATAAAATGTTATTGCCATAAGTAATTAATTAAGGTATAACTTGTAGGACATTACAATAATTTGTGCCTAAGGCTGTGCACAGAGTTATTACTAATTATATCTAGCAAATAGCAATGGTTACATGAAGAAAGAGGCTACAAGAATATCAGACCATAGAAATAAAGAGTCAGTATACCTTTTCCTCACAAGATTAGCCAGATTCCGGGTGGTGATTCTATGTAAATTGTGAACGGCATTGTTGCCAACTTCATCTAGTTTATGTAATTCTGCCCACATATCAATAAGGGCAGCAACAGGGATCCTTTGGTCTTCAGGAAATGAACCTAGATCCATGAAACATTCTTTGAAGATGACCTCGTGATCTGAAAATTCTAGGCTTTTTCGAAGACAATCAAGCAAATCAGAATTAGAATTGAAAATATAATGACTGTTAGACCAATTCTCAGCTATACTGCACCAGGCCTCAACAGGGTTCTCATCGAGTAATCTGCCAATCACTTCGAGCGCCAGTGGGAACCCGCCACAGCCTCTCACTATCTGCAATTTAAGGAACCAAATAAAATCAGTCATAGTTTGGAGGCTACAGGGGTAATATTGGCCAATGCTTTAGTAACTCAAACCACATGAATAGTTTGGAAATATGAAACAAGGCTAGTAGGACCTTCTTATTTTTCTCCTTTTGCACTCAAGTTTTGGGAACAACTGGTTCAAAACAAAACAAGCAAGCTCAAATGTATGTATAAGTATGAAAGCATGATTTTGGCAAATACATTTGTTTTTTTGGTTGGGAATAGGGTACATACGGTATCATGTACTCATCAAGACCAAAACTAGATAGTATTTCTTCATTCATATGCATATACATACCTGAACCAATGGTGAAAATTATAAATAAAATTAAGCACTTTTCATCCGAATATTTATGAAAGATTGACAAAGCACCTTGTTGATGGCTTCAACTGGAATGTTAGAACTCTCATGTTGCAGAGATGCTGAGTGATGAAGCAGCATCGTTGCATAGTCATCATTTAACGGATTTAAGTAATATGTAAAGCTAAATCCTGTAAGTGCAGTTCTTGAGGTCACCAGAATATTGTAATTTGGAATGTCAAACATAAACTCCTTAAGACGGAATTCTGATCCAGACCAAACATCATCCAAGATCAATAATATAGGATTTGATCCAATTTTGGTAGCTGGTTGATTGCATCTTCATCACTTTGGAACTCGGGCACCTGATCACTTATATATTGATATAGTCTTCGCGCAATGACCATCAGGTTGAAATTTTTAGCAACGGGGACAAAAAAAATATTGTCCTTAAATTTTCCTACCCAAAAACAATCCAGTTAGAAAGTTGCCATTGAGGCACATTTCATTTCTTATAACATTGTAAACTGAAAACATAGATAATAATGGTGGGCAGATGAAGTGAATTACACACAATTTCAATCGCAGCTAAGATTAAGAGGTGTGTGTGTATGTTACATTTTCTTTGTTACTACGCTTCTAAGGCAATAAATGCAGAGGATGAAATGTTCCAAGAACACTGCTTCATGACTGTCAAGAGGGTTAATACTTAACACCAAATAATGAACATAATTAGCAAAGGCCTATCATATCTTACCTAATGAGACATAAATTTGTTTCAAACTGTAGTTTAATTCCACCTTTACTTTTTTTTTTTTTTGAGAAACCAGACTAAACTTTCACCTTTACTTTTTTAATTTCTATGAATCGTAGTTTAATTTCACTTGTAGAAATTCAAATCTTCATGTGTGATCGCATTGCAATCCCATTTATTCCAATTACTCATCTATATAAAAAAAATATATATATATATACTGAAGTGTAATATTTATTGTTGTTACGTTCCTATTAAGTCACCTCATCTGTTACGTCATTGACCACACCATTAGTCTTTTTCATATTTATTTTTACCTCTAATTTTTTTTACAATATTAAATAGAAAATAATATTTGCTTTACAAATTCATTTTAGATGGTTTTAACTTTACATATTCATCTACTTTAATTTTGATGTTATAACTAAATAATAAATCAATGACAAATCAAAATAAAAATGTTGACTATATTTATTCCTCTCTCAACTTTTTTTTTTTCATTTTTTTTTGTTGAATTTTTTTTTCTTGCATCTTTACCTTAGATTGATGAATATTATTGACTAATTCATATGTGTTCCTTAATACTTTTTTTTTTTCCAACACTATATACTTTTAATGAATGGTGTTTGTTGTTGATCTTATTTGAGGAAAATCATATTATAATATGTCAAATTTTTTGTTGTTTTCAGGTTTTAATTTATTTGAAAAACAACAAAATAATTTGGATAAGCTAATTAAGAATAGTTAGTATAGTTGAAGACAATGATTTTTGTGCAGTTTACTTTCACTGTTTGTAAATATTTTGTTTAACAAATTAGTAGTGGATTGTTATGTCATTTTTATACGATGTTCTTAGATGCTTGAGCAATTTCTTTAAGCATTTATGAATATTTTATATTGTTCTTTATCTTCCTTATCTTATTAGTGTATTCTTTGAGATTTTTAAGAAAACAAATTCAATTTTGTGCTTCAAATTATTTATTTATCTATTCATTTTTCACATGTTGGATTAGATGTAACATTAGAATATAGCAAAATTAACACAATACTTCTTCTTTTTCAAAAACAATTCGCTACTTTTTTTCCCCTTTGAAATTGTACCCTTGGTTTTTTTTTAAAAGGAAAAAGAGTTACAATCTTTTATTTTTCCCTTTCTTTTTTTATTATTTTGAATTGTAGTTTTGTTGAGTTTTATTAATTTTTTTAGATACGTTTCTTGGTGTTTTTGATTGTGTGGTAGAAAAAATTGGGTTTGAAAAAGTTTGTTTAAAACTAAAAGAATAATTTCCAAATTATATATACTTTTTAATGATATACAAAATATTAAAAATTAATTTTATTAAAAATTAATATTTCACTAAATTACCTTTGAATTCTTGAGAAAAAATGTATTATTTTGATTTTGGTACAATGAAAATTATATATATATATATATATATATAAAGATTACATTTTGTGATTGTTTTTATAATAAATGAAAATATGATTACAAATTATATTACTATTTATTAAATTAGTACAAGTTGTAAAAATAATAATAATGAGACTATCCTAAAAATATTATCATGTACAACGTTCAGGATCCGCCGCTGGTGCTTATAAAATTCAAGAAATAGTTCAATTTCAGATTCAACAATGAACTTTGTTAAGAATTCAACTGATAAATTAGTTGATTCGAAGAAGGATTGAGTTTGCTAGTTGTGATATAAACGATTGTACCGTAACGCATGAGTGTGTCAGGTGCTCATTAAACCATAACACAGCATTGTACTTCTTTCTCATCTGATTTAAAAAAAATAAAAAAATGTGTAGCATTCTTGTTTATATAGCATTTTAACAAACTTCTATACGTATTTTGTTTTAGGAAGTACCTAACAGTTTACTAAGATCCACATACTAGCACAATAAATAACTTTATGAATATGCAAACACATGCCAATTATGCATATAAAATTACATACACAAAAAAGAAGAGAGAGATCAAATACCTTTAATTTCCTGGTCATGACCAAGCATTTTCACCAGTGTGGTCTTTCCGCATCCTCCAGGGGCAGTCAGTAGAATCTGCTGCCTCTTCTCATTCAGCAGCTGCGTCTTCAACACCATCAAAGGCAGATCCATCCCGACAGTAAAATCCGGGGGTGGAGGAACCACACACGTTGCCCCACTTTTAATCGCTAGCGACTCCGTTCTCTTGCAAATCTCCAAAATCTGCAATATATCCCTTCTGTTATGAGCTGGGATATGAAGCTGAAAGAATGTCACAATGGACTCATTCAACTCTGCAAGTTCTTTCTCAAAAGAGGAGTCCAACTCTTGGTTGTCCAACATGCCAATGAGCTCCTTGGCCTTCCTCATATCTTCGATCAAGCTCCTTGTTTCCTCTTCTGGGTGACCAATTATTTCGTTTAATCGTGTTATCTCTTTAACCACTGGATCTATACGATCTAGATTGTGTTTGAGGCTTTTAAGAATTGACTCGAACATAAGGGCATCGCTTCCAACACTCTTAAATGTGTCATGCAACACATTAACTAGCTCTCCAAACACTGCCCCCAGAGCAGCCCCTCCTACCAATGATGCCATAGCTTTGCTTTGCAAACTATGCAAGATCTTTGGAAACTAGTTAAGAAACAAACACACTGCATATCAAGGAATAGGCCAAGTAGAAGGGAAGCAAAGTATAAACCATTAAAAAAAAATAAAAAATAAAAAATAAAAAAAAAATAAAACACCAAATGCTTAGAAGGGATTTATTCTATACGATATATGGTGATTTACTATAAAAAAAAACACCAAATGCTTTCATATCATATACTGTATGCTAAAAATTATTTCTTTTTTCTTGGGAGAATCTTTTTAAATATTGACTTAGAAGGGAAGCAAAGTATAAACCATAGGACCATGCTAAAGCTACCAAATATATTGTTCATATGTTGGTGTCTTAAATATACTATATGATACATGGGGATTTACTATAAAAAAACACCAAATGTTTTCATATCATATACTTTATGATAAAAATTAGTTCTTTTATACATGATTCGTGTGTCATCTACTGATTCCTAGGTTTATTTTTGTTATTTTTCTGTCCTTGGTTTTTTTTTTTTTTTTTTTTTTTTTGAGAGTTTTTTCTGTCCTTGTTGATTGTCAATCCCTCTGAAAATTTGTGTTGCATCTGGAGAGCCATGTGTGTACATTAAAATAAGATACTCGGGCGAAAAAAAAAAAAACCGAAGTCCAAAAAAATAGAAGTAATTACTTTGTTAGCAAAAAGTAAGTAAACACCTTAAAAGAGAAAGAAAGAAATAAATAAATAAACATGATTCCAATAGCCATGAAAGCTCGAAAATGTGTTGAAAACACAAGAGCTGTTTAGACCCCCAAATAAAAATTACGGCTCGATAGATTTTACACAACTTTAATACAAAGTGCGGAATAGTGTAAAAGCGAGCGGATGAACAAGTAAGCTACTCTAATCCATAAACTAAGCAACACAGCAGTATAATGGAATTAAACAAGAGTAGGGAAGAAGGATGCAAACACAGAAAACACCAAGACGTGTTCTCGAAGAGGAAACCGAAGAACTCGGCGAAAAACCTCTCCGCCGCCCTCCAAGCGGAAATCGATCCACTAGACAATCAGTTGGGATACATGGGTTAGCAAAAGACCCTCCAAGCCTAGTCTACCCGCTGTACCTAAGCCCTCCAAGCTCCTACTCCAACAAGGCTTCTCGGAACCGTGTCTTGTCCTAGTTATCCGGATCCCGCAACAAGCTCCATGTTGCATCTACCATTCAAGGCTTCTTCCAATGCTTCTCAGCAGCACCAAAACGTCACACAGCACTCACAAGGTGTGGTAAGTGTTTGGGCTATCAACCTCTCAAAGATATGGATAATGGAGAGGGAAGGGTTGAGGAATTACCACAAGCAAATGTATAGAGAAAGGTGGGGAAGACAATCTCTAATTACCAATGTGTTTGGCTAGGGTTTTCTCTCTGAAGCATTTCTCAACAATTGTGGGTAAAGATGGTATATATAGGAGAGGTGCAAAAGGTGTGACTCAAAAAGTACAGGCTGGCAGAACAGCTAGTCTCGCGGGTGTCTCGCGGGAAGGCCTTACCCGCGAGATACTCGCGAGACACAGTTGTCTCCACCTGGCCTGACTCTTCACATTCCAGCATGTGCCTGGCACATGGTTTACTTCGCGGGATGCTTGGTCGCGAGATACCCGCGAGAATCCTTCAGTTTTTCAAATGCTTGAGTCTTCAAACACACTCTCTATCACACAACCCTTACAACAAGTCCCACAACAAATACAGGGTTTTAAACGATTGAACATAATTACAATCAAATTTGGCACGGAATAAAAGCCAACAAAAACACAGTTGTAAATCACAACTTTACAATCTCCCCCTTTGGCTATTCCGTGACAAAACCCTAAAACAGACTCTAGACTTAAACGTGAGTTTGGGAACAAAGGCAAAACTCACTCACACCTAATTCTAGATTCTGAAGTGCTCTTGAAACATATGAACAAGTAACTCCTGAAACACAACAACACAATAACATCATTGTATGCAGAAAACTTGAAAACATATGGAGCAATAATAGCATGATCGAGCAAAACGAAATAGAAACACTAGATCATGGCAAGATCAAACAAGTAATCACTATACATAAGCAATTACTATGCTCATTCACACATGGAACGAACATCCGGATTTGCAAGAAGATACGCTCAATTGAAGAGAGTCACTTGCAACTCCAACACTCAACCAATGCGAAATACACGAAGTATTTGCATCTAGGAACAATCCTACTAGGGCACACGAGTGTTCATCACTCAACCAATGCATAGAACGTGTATGCATCTAGGAACAATCCCACATGGGCACAAGAGTGATGTACTTGAAGTAGAATGCATGACATTGAACAACAAGCAAACATGCATGAAGGTTGCATAGGCAAGATATTGCAAATGCATGGCACAAACCACAAAGACCTACAAAACAATGCATGAAACAAACCCTTAAAGCTTACATAAGCAACATGGGTACATGTAAAAAGTGCCACATAGCATATATGCCACAAAGCATAGAAATTAAACACACAGTTCTGAAAATATACTGAATATACTGAAGTTAAAGCATAAGTGTCAGAACTATAATCCAAAAAAAATAAGACAGTAATCATAAACCCAAAAAAAACTAAAAGAAACCCGTCTGTAAAACCAATAACCAATATCAACTATAGCTATGTGTCTAGGCTATGCTCCCCCTAAGGCTGTGCAAGCTCTTGTTCAGCAGCTCCCCCTCAAAATTTTCTCCCCCTTTTTGACCGGAATGGCCAAAGGACTAGATCTGATCGGAGTCGGAGTCTGACCCATGTGTAGGAGAGAGGCTCTGAATCTGGGCTGACAATGTGGTGATCTGCTCCTGGAGGTATGCAAACTGATCCGCTGTGTGCTGTACATGAGTGTCAAGCACTGTGGACATGTGATCCATCTTAGCTAGGATCTGATCAAGCTTGCTGAGACCTGGTGTTTGTGTTGAAGATGATGGCTGTGCAGTCTCTGGATGTGCAGTCTCTGGAGCAGAAGTAAACCTGTCAATCTCCTCCTCTGTATCCCCACCCTCATCTGGTGCATCCTGAGGCACGACCCGAGGTGGTGGAATGAGATGAGCACCAGTCTTGGGGCCTTTAATATGTGCAGTGCTCCGAGTCAGAGTGTTTGCACCAATGGGGTAATCCCTCTGAACAACCGTAAGGCCACTAGGGAACTTCAGCTTCGTCTTGGCAATGAACCCCATGATCAGTGAAGGAAAAGGCATTATGGTTCGGGAATTTTGCTTTGTAATGCTCTTTTTCAGGATATGGAAGATGTGGCTGCAGATATCGATTTCCTTGTGAGTGAAGAGATCGTAGAGAAACCTCGTCCTTGGAGCGGATAAGGTGGTGAGGTTGGTGACTGGGTACAGGTTATGGATCATAACGTAGCTCAAAGTCCTCATTTCTGGAGAGAACTTAAGAGTATCCATTGAGGATTTCTTTGGAACCCCACCAAGAGTGGATATCATCTCCGTGATAGACCCCAATCTCTCATCATATTGAACCGTCATCGGCTGTGAGGTAGGACGGATCTCCAGAAGATCTTGAATGCTATCCCTTGTTATCTCAAATTCTTTGTGCCTCACCCAGCAGATTATCTTGTCCTCTTCTACAGCAGCATTGGAGAAGAACTCTCTGATTATTTCCGAGTATACTGTCCCAATTGGATTCAGCAATTTGGTCCATGTTCTTTCTTTGAGTGCATCTGGAATGCATGTGTGCTCAAGTTCCTCCAATTGGACCACCCTTTCCATTACAATGGTTGCTTTCTTGTAGCAATCATTGTACTTCATATCTGCTTCCGTGGATTTGAAGTGATCGGATTCAGTGCGAGCACGCTTAGGGGCCTTCTTCTTTGAGGCAGCATGCTTGGTGGGAGACATCTGCACAGGTAGACATAACACACATAGCACAAGTGCACAAAATATAAGAGCAATGACTTGATTAGGTTTAAGTGAGTTTGCACCTATTGAAATAATCCCAAAACAGAGTAGGTTGCAAAAAAAAACAGAGCATGACCAATTCACACAAGCATGCTTCAATACATATAGCACTTAATCAAAAACAAGAATGCAAGAAAGCAATACATCATGCATGACATTAAATAACTGTGGAAGTGTGTGTGTCTGTGTGTGTGCATGTGTGTGCACCAAATGATGCATGAGGATGTGCCTAGGAGTTTGGTTGTGTGCCAAGAAGCAACATATTCAAAATGCAATATAAACTAGACCAAAGACCGATTCTAGACCAAACCATGTTAAGACTCATGCAAACCTAGAAATTGGGACTCATTTGAGATCAATTATGCACATCAATATCACTTAGACATATAATCAAACACTTAGTATGCATAAGAACATTTTAAGTGTGAGCAATGCATGAACATGGTAAAATAATGCCTAAATACATGATAAAATGCCACACGGGGCCAACACAAATGCATCAAGATCAAAAGAAACACAACCCAATCAAAAGTTTAACAAAAACTTCACCCAATTTTGAAAACCAATCAAAGTTTCGAAAATTCCCAATTTTGAAAGCCCTAACACAAAAATCTGCATAATCTAAGTAAAAACTTAAAAGGAAATGATTAACAAACATACCTTGAAGAAGAAAATGCAGAAAAAGTCTTGATTTGGAAAGGGATTTGATGGAATAGTGTTTTGGGTTGAGAGAGGTTTGAAGAACAATGAGGGAGGGAGTTTTTGATCTTTTGAAAAAACTGTCACATCAGCCCCTTTAAAAACTGAAAACACGCGTTTTTCGCGGGATAGGGAGTAGCGAGACAGTCGCGAGACAGTCGCGAGAAGTGCCACTGAAGAAAAAACTTTTCGCGGGAAGCGCTAAGTCGCGCAACAGTCGCGAAACAGTCGCGAGATTCTCTGCCTGATTTTGAAAAAATACCAGTTTTTGCCAAACAGCATTTCGCGAGAAGCTGTTGGTCGCGAGACAGTCGCGAAAGTCTCTGTGTAACAGGATGAAAATATGTATTTCCCTCAAATCTTTTCGCGGGAAGCAGCTTAGTCGCGAGCTTCTCGCGAAAGAACCTCTGAACCAGTTTTTCGATGAAAAACACACAAAAGGCATTTTGACCAAAAAGAAACACAAGAAAGTATAAAATCACTTTCAAAAACTGATAAAACTCACAAAAATCTTTTTGGATTTGATCGACAAGTTCATGGGCATTCGCATCACATTTGGACATATACAATCACACAAATGAGATAGGCATTGGTTGAATCAAAAACTTGTGTGTTGTGTGTGAGTATCAAATGTGAAATAGTCCTTAGACCAGAGCGAAGCTTCAATGATCAATTCACACGAGTCATACACAACTGATACGAAATCATGTGGACTATCTCCATTATAGAAATGAGTATATATGACCTCCCACACATTGAAAACATAGAAGCTTTTCATTTGGCTTCTTATAACTCATAACAATTGGTCCATTTTCATTTTGATTGGACAAATACATCTCATTTTGAGGAAGGTGCTTGAAATTTATGATATTTCAACATTGATGAGAAGCCTTTGGCTTTTTGAGCACCATAACATTTACTTTAAAAGAAGTCGCTTTCCCTTTTTCCTAGTCAAATACTAGTGTGTGCGACAGGCTTTTGCAGCTCAATATCTCTTTTCATTTGGAGATTTACAATTGGTGAGCTCTTTTTGCAAAAACATAAAAATAAAATGGGAAGAGATATAGACACAAGTCTATGCAAGTATCAAGACCAACAAGACTATTGACCAATCATTCATGACAGGTGTGAAGATCTATTTACAACAGTCACACATAGTTTTCAGGGTTTCTTCCACACAGAAAAGAGTGCATACGAACAAGCGAAGATCGTAAATGCACTATGCCATAAGTACGAAGGTACTAGGCCAAACTCACATGAGATATGCACAAAACAAGTGATCAAACTTTTTGAGATTTTTCAATTTTTATGGGTTTTTGAATTTTTGAAACACACCCAAAAACAGAACAAGGAAAGTCAGATCAACAAAAAATAGGTTTAAACCATAACAAATAAAAATGAAATTAATGCATGAAATGATGCAACTACAAATGTCCCTACATATGGAAAGAATTGATGCATGGACATATTACAATGCTTATGCATGAGTACCCCTCTTCACCCACACGTCACGTGCGTTTGGGGTGATATCCTTGACGGATTGGGTATGAGAGTTGGGACTTTCAAACCTCCTTGTGAAACTCTCCATGCAAGTGGTGAAGGCACCTATCATCTTCATCATGTCTGTCACTCCGGGATCACGATTTTGGCTTCTTGAGACCTCACCACCCCAAGCTATACTGTCATTCCTTCTTCCTCGTGACCGCGGTGCGCTTGCATTGTTGTCGGCTCTCAGCTTTTGGCAGTTTGGTTTGGTATGTCCTCGCAGTCCGCAGTAGTGACACACATAATCTGTTCTAGGACCCCACCGAGGTCTTGAAAGAGATCTTACTCTGTTTTCATATCTTCCTACAGGTTGATTTCGGGGCTTATTCACCATCCGTTGCTCAATTACATTCTTCTTTTCAACCTTAACATTCTCAGGAACGACCTCCTCTATAATTTGTTCTACGGCCTTCACAAATTTTACTTCTTTGGTAGCTTTGACTGATGAGCTACTCACTCCGGTATATCCCAATCCGGACTTGTCTGAGGAGTGTTTTTGGGATGAGATAACATCATTCAATTTTCTAGAGGAGACCCTATCTATCTTGGCTTGCGCTTGAACCACCTCTTGTTCAAGAAATCTGATCTTTAAGTAAGCTTCTGATAGCTCACCATTCATCTTTTCTATTTCGCATTTTGCCTCCCTATGTCTGACCATGAGGCTCCGGTAATCTTCCTCAGCCTTCTTCATTTTTCTGACGGCCGCCTTGGCTACCCTTGCATATTCTCCCGACTTCTCAAGGAGTAATGAGTAGTTTTCTTGAAGATTAGCTGCACTCTCATCCTTTTCTTCATCTGATTCTTCTACAATTCCAATGGACTCTGAATCAGAATGCTCACCAAGTTCCTTCACAAGTGCATCCAAGTCATCCGAGGAGTCTACATGATCAATTGTCATGAATGCGGAGTAGTTTCCCTCACCGTCACAGCTCTCTTCCGAGTCAGTATCAGAAGAGTCGGAATCACTGAGCGTTGTAGCATAAGCTTTCCCTTTTCCCCTCAAAAAATTCGGACACTCCTTCTTCAAATGTCCATGGCCATTGCACTCATAGCACACAATGTCTGAAGAAGGTTGATAATCCTTCCCTTCTTTTCCTTTAAACTCTTTCTTGTCACCTCTTGATGGAGAGAACTTTCCTCTGTTGAACGGTTTTCCACTGTTCCTCATTTTCAGAAACTTGCGGAAGTTCTTTGCAAGATATGCTACTTCCTTCTCCATTCCATCTTCTTCGGAGGAATCATTTATTCTTTCTGTGATGGTTTTAAGAGCAAGTGATTTGCTCGTCTTATGGGAAGGCAGCCCCAGCTCATACGTTTGGAGAGACCCAATCAACTCTTGAATCTTAATCTCATCCAAGTCTTTGCTTTCTTCTATGGCTGTAACCTTTGCTCTAAAACTTTCAGGTAGGGACCTCAAAATTTTTCTCACCACCTTGGTGTCTTCAATCTTCTCCCCAAGATTGAGTTTAGCAATGACAATTTCATTGAGCTTCCCATAGAATGAATCAAATGGTTCATCATCACCCATCTTGAGTTCTTCAAATTTGGTGGTAAGCATCTGAAGCTTCGTGTCCTTAACTTTCTTTGTACCCTCATAGGTAGTCTCCAAAATCTCCCAAGCTTCCTTGGCTACCGTCATATGAGAAATCCTGTGGAATTCATCAGGGGACACACCACAAAAAATAGCATTTAAGGCCTTACTATTAGCATTGGCCGCTGCTAGAGCAGCCTTATCCCAAGTGGACTTAGGAGCCTCCGGCTTAGTCCAACCTATCTCAACCGCATCCCAAACGGTATCATCAATAGAGCATAAAAATGCTCTCATCCTAACTTTCCAGAATGCATAATTATTTCCATAAAAAAATGGTGGAACATTGAGCGATTGAGACCGGTCCATCTCAACAAGGGTCAAGGATCACACTTAGGTAATTAAACCTCAGCAAGTGTACCCGCTCTGATACCAATTGAAAGCTCGAAAATGTGTTGAAAACACAAGAGCTGTTTAGACCCCCAAATAAAAATTACGGCTCGATAGATTTTACACAACTTTAATACAAAGTGCGGAATAGTGTAAAAGCGAGCGGATGAACAAGTAAGCTACTCTAATCCATAAACTAAGCAACACAGCAGTATAATGGAATTAAACAAGAGTAGGGAAGAAGGATGCAAACACAGAAAACACCAAGACGTGTTCTCGAAGAGGAAACCGAAGAACTCGGCGAAAAACCTCTCCGCCGCCCTCCAAGCGGAAATCGATCCACTAGACAATCAGTTGGGATACATGGGTTAGCAAAAGACCCTCCAAGCCTAGTCTACCCGCTGTACCTAAGCCCTCCAAGCTCCTACTCCAACAAGGCTTCTCGGAACCGTGTCTTGTCCTAGTTATCCGGATCCCGCAACAAGCTCCATGTTGCATCTGCCATTCAAGGCTTCTTCCAATGCTTCCCAGCAGCACCAAAACGTCACACAGCACTCACAAGGTGTGGTAAGTGTTTGGGCTATCAACCTCTCAAAGATATGGATAATGGAGAGGGAAGGGTTGAGGAATTACCACAAGCAAATGTATAGAGAAAGGTGGGGAAGACAATCTCTAATTACCAATGTGTTTGGCTAGGGTTTTCTCTCTGAAGCATTTCTCAACAATTGTGGGTAAAGATGGTATATATAGGAGAGGTGCAAAAGGTGTGACTCAAAAAGTACAGGCTGGCAGAACAGCTAGTCTCGCGGGTGTCTCGCGGGAAGGCCTTACCCGCGAGATACTCGCGAGACACAGTTGTCTCCACCTGGCCTGACTCTTCACATTCCAGCATGTGCCTGGCACATGGTTTACTTCGCGGGATGCTTGGTCGCGAGATACCCGCGAGAATCCTTCAGTTCTTCAAATGCTTGAGTCTTCAAACACACTCTCTATCACACAACCCTTACAACAAGTCCCACAACAAATACAGGGTTTTAAACGATTGAACATAATTACAATCAAATTTGGCACGGAATAAAAGCCAACAAAAACACAGTTGTAAATCACAACTTTACAAGCCATGATGTAATGTCAAGAACCATAGCTGATTGAGTATCTGACATCCAACACACTTAAGTATCTAACATCATGGGTCATCAAATTTGGGATAATAGTCCCAACAAATAGATGAAGATAAGAGAATAAAAAAAAAGTTACAAATTCATCATAGTTCATCATGATGTAATGAATTTATCTTCTTCTTAATAAAGTTACGAGTTTTTCATAAAATAATAAAATTAAAAAAAAAAAAAAAAAAAAGAAGAGAGAATCTTTTTACTTCTTATTGGTTCCACTCACTAGCCATCGTTTTAAATACAAAAGTGAGGAAATGATTGCGCATTCATGGTTTAGCAATAAGCCCAATAAAAGTTTGGGGAAAGATCCTGCAAACAGAAGTTCAAAGGATATGCTTAACAAACAAAGTCTTAGATCAGCTGCAGATTTATTTATTTATTTTTATCAGAAAAATATAAGATTAGGCCATTCTTCTTATCTAAAATTACATATCGCACTTTCTAATGTCTCTAGAGTTCAAATCCCTTTTTCCCCAAGTACATATAGTTTTTCCTTTTAATAACAAAAAGGAAAAACTTTAAAACATTATTTTCCTTATTTGATCCTATCGTTTAAAGATTTAAAAAAAAAAAAATTAATTGTGATTAATGTGTGAAAATATTTTAGACCCTTTAAAAAAATAGACACCAAAAAGTTGTATACCATGACAGAAAAAAAGTGACAAAAATATGGTGTTTTGAGATGAATTGCAGGCACCTACAATAGCATTGGATTGGACCGGATTCCGCCTCGTCATCACGGTTTTGGGCTTGCCCATATGATATTTCATGAAAACTTCACGATGTCTACTGAGGTCATCAGGGAGAGGCTGGGGCGGCTCATTCTTGTGAGAGGGGCGCCTCATGAGCCCGCCAAAAATCTTCCGTTCCCAAAAATTTGTTGGCTTAAGATTTGTACAAATTGTACCAAATCTCGCTCATAGAGTATACGTGCACCACACCCTTTTATCTCAATATCTGGGCTGTTGGTTTTAATGAATGGCCTAATGTCATCACATCCATGTAATAGTACTCCTAACTTCGCATGCCAAATATATAGCCAAATTCCAAATGAGCCAACCTGAATTTTGTCTCTAGGGAACTCATAGTTTCGTGGAAAATCTTCAGGACCACCGTGCATTTCCAAACGAAACTCATGAAAATCTGTAGGATCACCAGGAGAAACCTCGCTCAATTTTTTTTGGACTTTAATATCAACACATAGAGCAATTCCTGTCCAATTAGTATCATACTGATGTAGCGGGATTGAAACATATGACCCATGATTCTGATGGTCGAACCACGTTGGAATTTCAATTTGATTTAACACGATATAAAATTCTTCACTTTCACGAATATGATCCTGTAAAATATTAATGCAAAAGTAAAAAGATGTTCAAATTAAAATAAAATAAAATAAAAGTGTAAAAAGATGTTTTCAATGCATGCATGTTTGCGAGAGAAAAACCTCCATGTAACTTTGCCACAATAGCTGGAAGAGTATATTTGGCAAATAATTCTCAGTTAATTTGCCTCTATTCTTCTCGAGCAAGCTGTCCAGCAAAAAACTCTCGGTGATTTTTCCTTCTTCATCCTCAAGAAAGCTAAGGCAATTAATAAAAGCCAATCCTGCTTCACCCGAAGTCCAGACAACAGAGTTATTTGAATAATTTTCCAATGAAGTACATCCTCTTGCCATTACATACTTCGTACTTAATGAAAGACATGACAACGATTGAAGCTTGCTACAATTATCCAAGCAAAGAAGTTTAAGCATAGAAAGTTGTGAAATGGCATCAGGCAAGCGTGTAAAATTGTTTTTGCTCAGATTCAGAGACCGCAGTGAGGATAAGCTACTGAGATCAGGGAGTGCTCCATCTGACAAATTGCAATCACTTAGATCAAGAGACTTTAAAGAGCTTAATCCTGAGAATGACTCGGGTAACAGCTGGTTGGCGGGCTCTGGTTCAGGACGTTGAGCATAGAAAAATCTGTATGTTCATAAAGCAAGGGAGAGCCCGGGTAAATGGCATGATTTTGGTAGTTGAACCTTGCATCCAGATAGTAAGGATTTCAAGAGATGTCAAAGCACAAATGGCACTAGGAAAACTCGAGAGGTACTTGCAATCTTTAAGATTCAATATGGTCAAGTCAGCTAGATGTTTGATTGATGATGGTAGTTCTTTTATGGCAGTCCTGTCCAAATAAAGCTTTGACAAGTGTGTCATATTTTCCCAAATATCTGGAAGCGTCCTGAGTCTTGAACAGCCTGATAGAACGAGAACTTTAAGGGATTCTAATTTGATCTCGTGTGGAAGGTTCTTAAGACTTTCACAATCTTTCAGATTTAATAAAGTAAGATTTTTGAGAACTCCAACTGACGGATGAACATTATACAGTCTTGTACAACCTTGAAAAGTCAAACTCCTAAGAATTTGAAATCCACTGAAATCAGCAGTCTTGATTAAATTTTGAGAGTAACTAAGGTCCATAACTCTTAGCAGGTTCAAATTCTGTGATTAAACAAAAGATAAATACGAAAAATTAAGAATATAATAACTTAGGCTAATTTACAGTAATAATAATAATAATAGTAATAAATCGCATTAGTAACAATCTTACATTAAATCCTTCTGGTAGTTGCTCAATCTGGCTATTAGGCATAGTAAGTTCAACAAGATTGTATGGTCGAAAACTCCTTGGCATGGATTTCAATGGATAATCATGCCATTCCATCATTCATAATTGATTAGAAAGATGATTAAGGCCCCAAAAACGGACTGCACGCACTGCAGATCTTAATCAACTCTAATCTCTTCATCTTTGAGAAGGCATTGGCATTCAAGTCTTCTTTACATGGAGGTGAGTTTAGCATCATGCCTTTAACATATTTTGTTCCCTAGTTACCATCAAAAACGAAATTAGTGTAGGAAATTTGGAAAATTATAGAAATGTATACTTCCCTAAGCTTATGTGTATATATATTAATGCACTAACAGTATTATTACTCAGTACAGAAAAGATATCCTCATACTTCCACAACCTACTTCGTCTTCTAGGCTCGTTTAGTGCTTCATGACAAACCATTGCCCTGCCCATTGCTTGTAGCAAATCATGCATCCATAATTTTCTTTGATAAATAGTAATGAGAGAATTGTCCCTTAGAAATTCTAGGTTTGCCCAATAACCAGGATCATTTAGAATATTTGCAACTTGATTTATGTCCATTCCCTTGAAGAAAAATGCAATGTCCAAAAATAATTCTTTCACATTCTTGTCCAATATTCTCTTATAAATAATTTCAAGTTTAGTCAAAATTTTTCCTTCAGAATTTTCCTCTAGTTCACCCATGTAACTTTTCCATACATCTATTTCTTTGGTATGCAAGAAGGAACCAAAACATTCAAGAGCTAAAGGAAGGCTTTGAGCATACTTCACAAAATCATTTGACAAATCCACAAAATCATTTTTAGGATGGGCTTGCTTAAAGGCTTTCCAACTAAAGAGCTCCAACACTTTATAATTATCTAGTGGCTTTACCTCATATATATCATCCACTTCATGTGTTACCAACTGTTTGTCTTCACTTGTTATAAGTAGTAGAGGGCCTGTGCAAAGCGTGGATATTGTTATAAGCTACTATATAAAAAGGTTAAACAAAATGTTGAACATAAGTTAAAAGTAATAACATTAAGTACGTAACACCATTTTATCAATTCATAAAAATATTGCAATTAAATTTTCAATAAGAATTTCTCAATATATCAGAGACATTCAGTAATCAGTTATGTGTTGCATCAATAAAATTTTTCATTAACATAACATTTATCCTTGGGGCAAGCGAAAGGCTCAGCTAAATTTGGGCCTGAGCTAGAAAATGTTCATGGCTTCTTGGGTTTAAAGTCTATGTAGGTGCAGGTGAATATGCAAGAGAACATGAGAAAATGATAGACATAGAGAGCAAGAATAGAGAAGTATCGGTGTATGCGTTTTAAAAATAAAGGTTAAAAATTTAATTAAAAAATAAAAGCATTTAGTACATGCTGAACTTTTTTATTCACTTACCAGCATCACCATGGCATAGAGTGACTATGGATGGAACTATTTTGAAGCAAAACTTCTCTTCTTCTCCATAGCCTATTTCATATTGCTTACCAGTTGCAAACTCCTTGATAAATTTCAACTTAGCCCTTTTTTTATTTTTTATTTTTTTATTTTTATTTTTTGGTTTTGCCAAGATTTTGTTAAAGCCTTTGACATAAGGCAAATGAGATGTATTAAAATTCCAATTTGTCAAGAGAAAAATATAATATAAATACAAAACAAAATAATTAATGAAGGGAAAAAATGATTTAACTAAAATAAAAGTCAAAGGAGAAAAGTTCTGATCTTCCTTCTCAATTTAAAGCAACAACACAATTTTTGACACATAGATTTTAGAAATATCCAGCATAGAGCTTCCAAATTGTTAATTTTCCTTGAACACAAATAAAGGGAAATCTTCAATGTTTGTTTTGTTAAATATCAGGAAGTAATATAGACTTCTTGATATATTGCAAACAAAGCAACATTTACATCATGTCAACTGGGCAAAGCAGGGTGCATTCATCTCTTGAAAACATTTTTAACAAACAATTACTGTAAGCATTAACATACTAAAAATCTAATGAATCTCTCTCTCATATAGAACAACATAACATTAAGCAGGTTAGCAAGTAACTAACAATACCTAACTGGACTCTTATACGCATCCACATCAGAGTTCTCCTATAGAATCAAATCGAGCATATCAATTAGCACAACTATCGGGTCTACTTTTACATTATTCACCAATGGCAACTACAAAAGCACCGCAAGTCGAAACCAATTTAAAAAAAGAAAAAAAAAAACCACCATTAAAAAAATATGAAGAAAATCAAAATTGTTGGTTTTTTTTTTTTTTTTTCCTTTCTATTTGAAGATTGAAAATTCAAGTGGGTCAAACCTTATGCTCTAAGTTAGCTAACTCAATTTGATCGAAAAAGAAATTAGCTAACTCAATTTGTTATTCAAATTCTATCAATCTTCATGATAATGCACAGTGAACAATGAAAAATGTATTGTAATGGAAGACTATTAACAAGATGAAGGTTTCCATTAATTATTACCAACTTCAAGTTTATAAATTGAAGACCAACAAAAGCATAGTGTTCCCACAATTAAATTAACAAAAACAAAAACCAAAAATCAATAATTATAGTCACTCTTGATAACCGATTACTACCTATACAATGGATTAATTAAAAATATGAATTTTACCTTAAACACTGGTTGAATTAAGAAAACAATGAAAAGCCATTGCTTTCCTAATCACTCATAAGAGTCGATTCTTAGATATGACATGTGAGAGGTACTACCATAGATGACCAATAGACAAAAGTTGATGCTAGTGATGTATAGATCATTTCGTTCATGCGTCTTTCTTGACTGTTTTAGAAAACTGAAGGTTCTGTGAAAATTCCAAAGGACAGTTGAAGGTTAATAAGAGAATAAAGTAGGGAATAAAGTGGGGAAGATAGTAATAGTGAAATGAATTAACTTGGAAAGTCCAAAATATTGAGAAGAAGCGTTGAACGTGAGTAATTGGTTATTAATTCCAAGCTAGTGACAATTTATTGTTAGCCAATTGGATTTGATGGGAGAGATGAAGAGTTGAGAGAAGGTGGGAGGAAAGTCAATAAAAAGACTATTGCAAAGGATGTGTCACTCGGCAAAACCTCATGCATTCCTGCATGAGGTCTCTGCTTTTATATATATTTTTTGATTGATTGATGATTCTACTCCCTTGAGCAAACCAATCATGGCTCCCCACAATTGCATCTAGTTGGCCTTTTTCAAACACATTATCAAGAGCAATAAGAACCTTTCTACCACAGAGCATTTTCCTTATAATCTGCTTTCCCATATAAATACTTGTTATATTTAATTCTCTTTCGAAAATGTGTTTAAGAACTTCCTTTTGATAAGAAACTAGATTTCCAGTTTCTGTATCATGTTTTAAATAAATAAAGCTTTTGTCATCAAAATCTTGAGAAATTTTGCAATAAATAATTTCCGCCAAAGTTGTCTTTCCCACCCCACCAACCCCCCAAATCCCAATAAAGCAAACATCTCTCAACCTTTTATTTACTAAATCCATCATTTCCTTCACACTGGATTCCATTCCAACAAAATCTTTGGAAATATTTAGGTAGTAATTTCCATTAACAGATTCACAATGAATACTTATACAGTTAACAATTTCCTGGATAACATTTGATTCAAAACTATAGAGAAGACAAAAAAACAAAACAAAACAAAAAATCCTTAAAATGATGCTAGATTAATTACTGCAATTTTTACTATATAAATCTCATGCATCATCTTTTAAATGCAAAACTAAAAAATGTGTTTATTATTTTGTTGATGTAGTACCAATCACATTAATTAAAATGTCAATTTAAAGATTTTTTAGAATTAAAATTGAAAATAGTAGTTTTAGTATTTTCTATTTATTTATTATTATGTTATTAATATAATACTAAGTATCAACACATTGATTGTTAGCTAAATTTATAAGGTTTTTTTTAATAATAAAATTGATAGCAGCCAAGGACATCCGTAAGCTATAGAGTTTACAAGTCAGTCTCTCACCAAAGCATGGGAGCCTATATTAGGTTCTAAAAGTTTAGAACAATTGACAAACCATGAGCACAAATTTGTCTAATTATAGATCATAGAGTCTATAAGGTATATTAGACAATATTCAAGGTGCTACAAGTCAGAACACAAGAACAAAGAAGCTGCAAGTTCAAGAATTCGAACATGCCAGGTTCAAACGATCGAGAAGAAGGCTCGACTAATCGAGATGCAAATTCTGCGGATTTTAATTTCAGCCGAATTGCTCATTAAGCCCATTAAGTGATTAAGGTTTCAGATCTAATTCTCCTCGAATTTAAAAGAAACCCTAAGGCACATTTTCAGATGACTTTGGAAGTGCTCTTTTGAGATCTAAAAAGTATTGTGTCATCTTCTTTCATAGTCACTACTGGAAATCATTCTCATACCATTAGAATTGGTAGATCTAAATTTGCTATTACATAATCAACAACTGCTAATGATCTAAACCTTTTAGTGGGATCTCAAAGTCGCAAACATGGGTGTTTGTGTTTAGCAAATTCAAGATAGAAGAATTCGTGAAATTGGAGTTGCACGTGGTTGTGTGAGTAAGTTCTATAAAAGGTAGCTTTAGATTTTAGGGAGAAAATCTATTGTAAACTTTTATTTTATCATAGTGAATTTGTTTACCTTGAGAATAGCTAGGCTAAATTCTCCCTAAGTTTTTTATCTTGAAACTGTTGGCTTCATTTGTTTTTCTGGGTCATCATATTGCTATCTTGTTTATTTTTCCACACTAAGTAATACGATTGAATAAGTTTAATCTAGATCTGAATAATTAACCTAAGTAACTACTTGGCTAATTAATTAGGCTAAACTAATCTATTTATATATATATATATATATATCGTGAGGTGAAACAAATTATGGTCTTGATTGAGTTAAATTTTTATTGGTCCAATACAGCCTTTTTGAGGTGAAGGAAAGAGTACACACTATGTTACTTTCACAATATATAGAATCTAAACAAAATTTTATGATGTTAAAAATCTGAAATAAATAAATAAATTAAGAATCCAACGTATATGTTACTTTCTCACAGGTTAAAGAAAAGTAAGATGTTACCTTTTGTTTAGATGAAATCCGGCTAAATTGGCCACTAGTCTCAAAGGCATCCCTCCACTTCTGCATCCTCTCATCGTTGACGCTGGTTTCAAGAGCAATGTCAATTGCAAATGGCCCAGTCTGGTTGCTTACATGGGAGGGATTTACATTGTAAAAGACCGGCAACACTGTTTGTCCTGTCTCAATCATGCATTCAACAATTGTGACAAGTTCATCCAAACACCACCTGGAATGAGCATAGTTTTCTGATAAAACAACAATTGCATACTGGGACTCTTTTATTGCCTTTACAAGCCTTAAAGAAATGGGTTTCCCTCGTGGGAGATTAATGGTGTCTTTAAACACAACAATGTTTTCCCGTTCCAATGCCTCATATAAATGGCCCGTAAAGCCATGGCGGGTGTCCTGACCACAGAAACTGATAAAAACATCGTATTTCCATCCGGGTGCTGAATACGATGAAGAGGGTCTTTCAGAGCTAGCGGAAGCCATTATTGGAAACTTACTAACAAGCTTGTTTGTGGAAAATCTACAAAAGAGAGTTGCTGAACAAAGAAAATGGAAACTATCGGAGCTTTAAGAGTGCTTACTTTCTGTACGTCAAATCATTAGAAACTCATCAGAAATTAAATCATACCTAAGCATCTGTCCTAACCCGTATTTTTTACTTTTTAATTTATCGTTGGAGAACAGCTTTGGGAGTCATGTTCCAAGCAATTTCCTGGACATATTAATATTGTTTTTTTTTTTTTTTTTTTTTTTTTTGTATTTTTCTATTTGTTGGTAGGGAACAGTCGTGGGAGTCGATGTGTGTGGTGACGGCAAAATCTTCTTTATATGCCGAGGGCATAAGACAACTCTCTCACTAAAAAAATGGGCCATGATGTTGATTTTGCCTATATTTGCTGTAGAAACTGAACCAATCTATTGAAGGACTAGATGTTACAACAAGGGTACACTTAATAGGTGTCTTGGGCCATTTATTAATGAAGTATCTAAAAAATGTTTTAATATGGCTTTTATAGAAAATAAAAAAATTGTTAAAAATCCTTTTTTTCTTTACTTTTTTCATTAAAAATTTTATTTTCTTATAAAAATGTTCCTAAAATCATACAAAAAATTCAAAAGGAAATTTTCAATGCTTATTTTGTTGGCTACCCAACCATGCATGGTGGATGGAGTTTAGCCCATTAACCCCTGGGTCTTCGGCCTGCCTTTGTTGAAGTTGATGCATGTGTCCCATAAAAGCCTAATCATTCACATTGAGGTTCTATTATAGCAAAAAAAGTTATTTTAGTTCTCCAAAAAAAGAAAAAGAAAAAACAGCTGCATCAAGAGTGCTAAAATTAAAATTCTTTTAGAAAACTATTACTAGTAGTAGTTTCTCCACAAAAAAAAAAAAAAAAAAAAAAAAAAAAAAAAAAAAACTATTACTAGTAGTAATTACTGTAACTCAACCGCTCTTCTCATTTATGGTTCCAGACTTCAAGTTGTGGGTTTTGTTGGTTTTGGTTGTGGTTGTGGGTCTCAGTGTCTCTCTCTTGCTCTCTTATGTCCGTTGGTGGTTGTGGATTTTTTATATTTTTTATCCTATTTTTTCTAAACAAAAACATCATAATTAATAATAATCGTAATGATAACTTATAAATCTACAATTAGTGATTGTTGGTCGGTGGGTTGGAATTATTATTTTCAAACTCACTGCTTTAACACTTTAGGTTTTATTTATTTATGGGAAATGTTAATGAATATCTTAAGGGCATTGGTTTAGAAATTATTTTTAGAAATTTCTTATGGAAAAATGATAAAATAATTAATTTTTCTAACAGTTTTTTAAATTTCATATGAAAGTGGTGTTAAAATTTTCCTAATATGGTTTATTAATAATTACCCTACGAATACTTATCTGGAGATTTGAACCCCGGTCCTACCCCACACCAAGTAACCCATTAACTTTACATTAACACTTTAGTTTATTTTAACCTTTTGTCTTACATTAACACTTTATTTATTTTACTCATTTGTCTTATTTATTTCATTGGCTGGTCGGCTATATATTTGGGTCAAGTTCGTAATATGTCTTAGTCCTTTGAGCACTATGGCATTGTTAGTTTTACTAAAGATAATTCCTCTCTCTCTCTCTCTCTCTCTCTCTCTCTCTATATATATATATATATATATATTTCATTTTCGTCTCAGCCTTTTCCATCTTCCAACTAGTTAGACCGTATTCCTTCTCAAAAAAAAAAAAACAAAAAAAAAAAACTATTTAGATTGTATTGGGTCGAGTATAAATTGAGTGTGTACACGGAATTTTTCAAATTGAAAAGGCAAACGTGGAGTCTGAATTAAAACCACAATTACTCGACCCAATACGATCTAACTAGTTGGAAGATGGATAAAGGCTGAGACTAAAATTATAAATATTTATTTATTTATTTATTTATTTCACATGCTTGAGTGTCATCCTGGTGCATAATAACTTCATTTTTTCAACTACCAATAGTTGATTGTGATAGAATCCAGTCAATAAATTGAAATTCAAGCATGTAATGAAAATTGGTGTAGCTTTGGGTATATATATCCATACTGTTTTCATTTTTACCTTTGTTAAAGTTAACTAATCATTTTTATTGGAGAAAATTTAGGATCACAATCTTTTGTGCCATAACCTTACTCTGGTAGAATGAGTGATAAAGAAAAAATTGTAAGTCCATATAAAAGTGACCAGATAGAATAGTTGTGAAAAAAATTGTAGTCTTGAGATTACTCTTTTTAGTTTTATCGAGTATGTAGTATGTGGACATAGATTTACCACCGAATTTTCCACATTTTTTTATGGGATCCACACTCTCTTTCATTTGTGTCACGATGGGGGTGTGGTGAATATATGTAACATTGTGTCCCTAGCCCCATTTTTTTATTTGCTCAAGAAAGGCAATTAAAAAAAATAATTAATTAAGTATTATTATTTATGAGAACGACAAATAAAACTCATTATATATATGTACAGTGGACTCCAATGATGTGGATGGGGCACCATTTTTTGTTGATATAAGCACCAAGAAACATATGATTATGAATATAGAAGTAAGGTTATTGAAATTCAGATAAGACATGTAAAAGGTAATAATATAGAAAAGAGCTTCTTGTTCCTGACCAACAAAAAACCAATGGATCAAAGAATAAAAAATAAAAATAAAAATTCAAAACAAAGACCAGCACAAAGTAACAGCGTTTGTCTCGTTATTTTTTTTTTTTTTTTTGAGAAGCGTCTCGTTATTAAAGTTTGCATGAAATTTTACTTTTTCGTTTTTATAAACTATAAATTTTTGTTATAGTCCCTAAATTATTAAAAACATTATACTTTCCGTTGATTTTTGTTCTTAATTATAAGCGTTTGTCTGATTTTTGGTTTGGAAAGGGTAGTTTCCAACCTTGGATTTCTGAGCAAATGCGAATGAGCTGCTCAGCAGCCTCCATATCTGCCACGTCCTGAATGGGCTGTCCATGGATATCTAGGACTTGGCTTATCGATGTGGGCGCTCTCTCTAGTCGGTTATACTTCTACCAGGTAATTATGTTGTTTTATTAACTTAGCCATTATTAAATTTGTTATAGAATCCTGGTTGAAATCACACAATCATACAAAAAGGAATGTTATGCAAATGTGGACTAATAAAATTGGGCAACATGCTAAGTTCATGTTCATAGTAAATGCATTTAGGAGCATTTAAATTTTTGTCATCTACTTCTATGCTTTCACAATTCAACTGATTGAAATTCCTTATCACTAATGGTATGTTTCTATATGTTATCTTTGAGGAGAGACTCCCCAGAGGCCTTGTGAGACTTAAAAATTTTCAATTCTTCCTTTTATCTCCTATCTGATCTTCTTTTTCTTACTTTATTCTTAATTCTGCAGTATTGTACAAACTTGTCGTCCGTAATTCTGTCCTTTCACCCATACTCATCCTTGAGGTGCTACAGCTTTGTCCAAAAATTCTAGCCCTAAAATGCAGCTTTCAATCATCAGATTGGATGCAGTTGAAATATATCATAGGTTTGCATTGGATTTTTCATAGCATCATGAAGGAACTGAACCCATTAGAGCAATTTCTTCCCTAATTCACAATTGTGAACTTTCTTAGTTTAATCTAACTTGATTGGTGCAGCTGAGTTTGTCCCTCTGCTTCAAGATGGACAACATAATTGTGGGCACTAACGGGAACCATATTACCATTGCAAAGGATCCAGGAACAGAACCAGCAAGGCGTGTATGGTCTTCAATTAATGTTGGTCTTCAATATAATTCTCACTTGTTTATTTATTTATTTATTATTATTATTATTATTTTAGTTTTGGCATTTTTTCCATGGGATTCCCCATATTGGATTGAGTAATTGTGGTTTTAGAAGACCACACTCGCCTTTTTAATTTGAAAATTTCTATGGACACTCAAATTTATATTTATTTGAAAATTTCTACGGACACACTCAAATTCATATTTGATTTCACATGCTTGAGAGTGTCATCTTATGGTACATAAATATTTTTTCTTTTCCATAACTAGTTGACCCATATGTAAGTGATGAAACCAATTGAAAAATTGAGAACCCAACATGTTATTTTTACCCTTGTTAGCGTTAATATTGGAAAATTCCAATTCTACTCTATTTTACTATTCCAAAAGGTCACTTTATCATTATACCATACCATTTTACAATACCTCCAGCATCCTAAACTTTTATTTTCCTATTTTACTCATTAAAATAATATATCTACTTAATAAAATAATATATCCCAAAACCCAAATAAAAACAAAAACCCAAATCACGACCTGCTACCACCACGAATAACTATCAGCCCATCAACAACCACAACATCGATCAAACCCATCACTGATCCAAACCCATCAACCCAACAAACCCACCAACCCAACAAACCCATCAGCACCAATCAAAAAAACCCAAATCACCACCTGCTACCACCACCACCACCACGAACAACCATCAACCCATCAACAACCACAACACCGATCAAACCCATCACCCAACCACGGCACCAAGAAAAAAAACCCAGCACCACCAAGCAAACCCACCACAACACACAACCACCAAGAAAACCCACAAAAAAACCACCACCGATCTTGCTGTTGTTGATCTAGAAATCCATCAACCATGGCAACAAAGCCACCATGCCAATAGACAGAGGGAAATGGAGAGAAAATAGAGAAGAGAGAGGATGAGTCAGACTGAATAAAATATTCTTTTTGGTTTTAGAAGTGTGCTACAGTGCAATTCTAAGGTAGAATTGCACTGTAGCAGTATTGCAAAAAAATTTGCAATACTTGACATTAGCATTCCTTGATGCAGAGCATTTTGGGGCTTAAAATGCCAAATTCCTCTTACATTTGGCATTAGCATTCTCCAGTACTAATGCTAATGGCAACTGATTTTTTATTTATTAAGTCTATAAACACTCTTTTTTTTGTTTTTTTTTTTTTTATGGGAATATAAACACTCTTTTAATTTTGCTGAATAAAGGCGACTCATTAATTTAGCATTATGATTTATGAGAACGACAAAAAAAATATTAAAAAAAAAAAAAAAAAAACCCTCATTATTATGTATGTACAGTGGAATCCAATGATGTGGATGGCGCACCAATTTTTCTTGATATAAGCACCAAGAAATATATGATTATGAATTTAGACATTCGAAATTCAGATTAGACAGGAAATAATATAGAAAAGAGATTGTTCTTGACCAAGAAAAATCCGACGAGTCAAAGAATATAAAATTTAAAACAAAGGCCAGCACAAAGTAACAGCGTTTGTCTCATTATCAAAGTTTGCATGGAATTTTAATTTTTGTTCTTATAATATACGAACTTTTAATTTTTGTTATGGTACCTAAATTAGTTGATTATATGAAACCAATATTTTCGTCCTCAAAAAAACCATAAAATTAAGGCAACACAAAAATCTACATAATGCTAGGATTTACAACAATCATATTTTCTATTGATATATATTTTTTTCATGTGTTCAATATGACCGAAATGTAAGGAAAAAGAAACAAAGAGCAGAAGATAATGATAATAAGTTGACAAAGCCTACAAAATTTTCCAAAAAGAAACAATTCTCAGAAATCATGGTTTGAGAAGCCAAGTCAAGTTGATATCTTTTTCAGCCACCTTGACCTCTAGATTGGTGAGAACTTCCTTGATAGGCTCCTAGAACTTGGCCCTCTCTTCATCACATATCACAAGCTTCAATTGCTCAAGATTTGTAGTTGATGGTGGCAACCCTTTACGCAAGCTCAAGCACCCTTTCATGTGGAGCTCTTTTAAATTACATAACTCACCAATGTCTTTTGGCAAGTGTCTAATGCCTAGGCAATCGGATATGTCAAGAATGCACAACTTATGGAAGCTCCTTATTGACTCTGGCAACTCTGATAAATCAGTACAGGATCCAAGCCTGAGCACTTCTAAATTCACTAGCTTTCCAATTCCATTAAGAAGTGCAGACAGTTGATGACAATTGGTGATACTGAGTTTTTTAAGGCAGATAACATCACACATCACACAACACTACAGGCAATTCAACCAGATCATTGCAATAGTCGATGTTTATCTCCCTTAGATTTGGCAATGCATCTGAAACTTGGATAGTAAAATTCTGAAAAGCTTGACCAATTTTACACATAAATAAGGATATTTTCTTCAAACTCTTCAACAATACAGGTGCCTTGCATAGGGAAGAGATAGAAACCTTCTCCAATTTAATTGTCTTTAAATTGGGTAGAGACTTGAGTAGTTGAAAATTTCTTAATTCGGCAGGAAAGTAACCATAATTATTTATCATCAAAACCACGAGTTTATCCACTTTAAACATGAAATCAGGTAAGCTGTAATTCTGTGTCTGAAGGTTCAGAATTAGAACCTCAACTTTGGGGGCTTGAATGTTGCACCAACTTGACAAGAATAATTCATCTGCAAAAAAAATTCCATACGATGTGAGAGGGCACTCAATATTTGGTATGATATATATATATATATATATGTATGCACATGCGCACATGTGAGTGCTCACACGTGCATGCATTCCTGCATGTGTGTGTGCATTCATGTGTGTGTGTGATAGAAACAAAATGAACCAACCAGTTGAGATAGATAATAAGCGGTCATTGATGACGTGCTGATCCTCTTTCGTACACCAATTTGGTAGAGTGTTTTTATTTATGTCCATAATCAATCGTTTCCTTTGTCCTATTGATTCCTGGCTGCTCTCATACATAGCTAGCTCTCTAAGAAGATCATGTTGTGGGGCAAAGTCTTCATTATAGCTAGTAGGATAATTGTTGTTCTCACTTGCATCTTTTGATTCTTTCCTGGTGAATGGGCATAAATTAGAAGTTAGAAAAAGGCTCAAAATTTTCAATCTCAAGTAAGCTCATAATTATAATAAAATATTATTGACATCAGAAATTGATTATGTCTTATAACATTACAATAACTTGTACCTTAGGACCATGAGCCGTGTAGGGAGCTATAACATATTACAAGAATAAGCTGGCCAAAGCTAAACCCCAAGAAAGCACACTACAAGAATATCAGACAATAAAATAAAGTCACCATACCTTGTCATCACTAGAGTAGCCAGATTCCGGGTGGCGAGTTCATGTAAATAGGCAATGGTATCATTGCCATCTTCATCTAGTTCATGTAATACTTCCCATATATCAATTAGGAAAGGAACATCAATCCTGTTAGGTTTTAAAGATTTAGGATTTTATGTATTTAGAACTCTAATGTGTAATATTGGCAAACCATGATCAAAACAATGTATTTAGTCTTGTTTAGGCTTGCTCAAAGTTGATTAATTATTGTAAAGTTGGAATCGAGTGGCTGCAGAAGTATTTGTAACTTTCGGCCTGGCTCGATCGATCGAAAATTAGACTCGATCGATCGAAAGTCGGCCAGAACGTTTTTCTGCAGAGTTCCAGCTCAGCCCAAATTCTATTTAAACGTCTTGGGGTTCAAGTAAAACTCCTATATATAAGGAAAACCCTAGAACGTTTTTGAGATTAGAGAGAGAGAGATTAGAGTGCCTCTTGTGCCTCCTTTTATTTTTAGGGTTTTGTACCCAAACCTCTCTAAGTCTTTGTTGCTCATATTTGCTGTTTATGTGAATCTCTTGTGAGATCTTTGAGGAGCTTTCCTTCACATAAACTTAGGGTTTTTAAAGTAGAGATTATCTACATCTTGATGATCAACAAGGTTGCAACCATTGGAACTTAAAGATAAACAAGTGAGGAGCTTGTAACTGATTGAAGGAATACAAAGAAAGAAGTAGTCCGTGGATTCGGAGCCTGCGCGTGGTCGTGTCAGGAAGTTACTACTGGTGTGTAGCATTAGGAAGTCAAGCGGGGAGCTTGTAAGTCCTTTTGTAAGAACTTCAATTCTTTCTTAGTGGATTCCGTTTTGCCTTGAGGATCGGTGGGTAAAATCTTCCCCAGGTTTTTCCGGTGTGGTTTCCTGGGTGATCATATCATTGCGTTCTTTATTATTTCCGCTGCTTTATATGTTTATATGCATGATATGATTTTGGGATTGTTTTAACCTAGAATTGTTTAATTTGACTAAGTAACAACTTGGCTAATTAATCTAGGCTACGCAATCTGGTTGGTTTAAGGGGTCTAAATTTCCTACAAGTGGTATCAGAGCGGGTAGCTCTTCTGTTGTAGATCTTTTGATCTAAGAGCTGATCCTTGACCCCTGTTGTCATGGATAATTTGAAGTGTCTTTCTGATCATGCTTCTGCTGATTTTGTTGATGCCTATGATGTTTTAAATAAAAAGGACACTATTGTTTCTGCTGATTTTTTTGATGCTTTTGAAACTCTTCGTAAGGAATTATCTAAATCTTTGAAAATTTCTAAGAAATTCAAGGAAGAGTTAAAATTGGTTAATCTTGAAAAAGAGGAATTGCTTGTTAGATAAGTTGAATCTAATAAAAAGAATGAATTTTTGAGAAATCAAATTTCCTCTCAAGATGAGAAGATGAAAAGCTTGGAACAAGAGTTAGCTGAGTCTAAAGCTAAACTTGAAAATTTAATTAGTACCAAGCCTGCTGATGATAACAGAAGTGTTTCTGTTTCTCTTAAGCCTAAAACTGAAAAATTTTATATCCCTCCTTTTAAGAGGAATAATAAAGAAAAGGCTTATTGTGCTAGGTTAGACAAAGGTAAAAGTTCTGATGTAGACGCTAAAGTTTCTAAACCTATGTCTAAACCTACTGTTAGAGAGCATAATAATTTTGTTTTTATGCCTACTTGTCACCATTGTGGTGTTGTTGGTCATATTAGACCAAATTGTTCTTTGTTGAGGCAAAAACAAAAATCTGAGACTAGATTTGCTGTTAGGAATACTAATGTTCCTAAATTTGTTCCTGTTTGTCACTTTTGTGGTGTCTCCGGTCACATTCCTCCTAATTGTCATAAGTTGAAACTTAAGCATTCTATATGTCAATCTAGGATATGTGATGATATTGCTCCTGCCATAAGTCCATATGAATTGTTTCATATACTTTTGAAGAATTTGAGCTTGTTGGCTTGTGAAAGGAATTTGCAGGATTTCAGTCTCTCTCAGAAGATTGGTGTAATTCCTCAAATACACTCTGCTTCTCATGGATTTTCACCTACAAAGCCGAAGACTCGTGCTATATGGGTGAGAAAAGATTCTCCAAGGTGAGTGTTGCTGACTTGTCCCTGTTTTAATTCTTTCAATTGTTTGTGGACATGTCTTGTTTTTGTTTTTGGCTGTTTTGTTTTTTAGATTAGTTTTTTTTAATAAAAAAAAAATCCAAAAACATTGAAAAATTTCAAAAAGACAAAAATATTTTATTTTGTGTCTTGTTTTATTTTTCTTGAGGATTACATGAGTTTTAATATCTCTCTTGATTTAGAACATGCTTGACATTGTGGTGAAACTTGAATAGCATGTGTTATAAATGTGCTAAACTATTTTTGACTTTATGTACTAGTTTGTACATGTACTCATGGGTTAATTAAGAAATTGATATTTCTTGTTTGTGTACCCTCTATAGCTTAGTTAAGCACTGTCATGCATTGCATTGCATTTGCATTGATCATTTAGCTCAATGTGTGTTTTTTGTTTTTGGTCATAAATTTTTTCAAAATCTCAACAAGTGGTTATAACGTTTGTTAAAACCAAAAAGATTTTTGTGTTTTGTATTATAGATCTTGGATTTATAATCAAGGATTGGCCATATTATTTTTACATAACATGTTTATGTACCTTGTTTAGCTTGGATGAGCTTATTTATTGCACTTTACTAGTTTGAGCTCTGTAGTGCATGTTGTGTGGGAAAGATGTTTGTGGTTATTAATCACTTTGTCTTGATCTTAAAGTCATATGTTATTTGACCGTCGGACTTGATCCTTTTGAGAAAGGCATAAATAACCATCTCACCACTGTTCACTAGCCAATCATGAACACCTTAGTGCATATCATAAGATTTTGTGCTCGAGAAAGTGTAGCATATGCACAAAAAGAACATAAGGTGTAGCCTCAATTAAAATTAAAACTGGTGTGTACTATTAGGCTTGATGCCAATTCACTTAATTCAAACCGGTGTGTACTATTAGGCTGAATGCCAATTCACATAAATAAGAGGCAAAAATGCAAGAAACTTACATGATTGCAAGCTTTTGTTCTAGGAGATGTGAGAGTTATAGGATGTAACTCTTTAGGTGATAGTCTCTTTTAAATTCTATGTGATGAATTTTGTAGACTTTGTGATTGATTGCTATTCACATATCACCTCACATGTATCTCAAGCTTTTGCTAGTTGCACACACTACACAAGTTACTCTTTGTTAAACTTGGTACATTGTATTGTGTGTGATTTTGTTATGGCCATCCAAGATTAAAAGTTCCTTGATTCTAATGCAAATTGTATTTCAAGTTTGAAAATTTTGAAAATATCTTGAGATTTGTGCACAACATATTTGTTGTTTAAGAAAATTCAATGGGAACTTGTTTTTGAGAAAATTGGGTTTAAAATTTGGGTTTTTGAAAAAGCATTTCATTCCATCTCATACTCATGCATTTATTTCTTCTATTTCAATGCTTTGAGGAGTGTTTTCAAAATGTGCTTGTTGATTTTCAAAACTTGTGTTTTTCTCAAAATTTAGTGAGCCTCTGCCCATTTCGATCGATCCAACCTGATTTTCGATTGATCGAAAAAGTGCTCTCAATTGTCTCAAAATGACTGTGTCATTCGATCGATCGAATGTAATTTTCGATCGATCGAAGATCGTGGAGAAGCTTTTTTAAAAAAGGGTTTGTTCTTGATCCGAATTGGGGCTTTTGTGAAATTGAGTTGAATTTGATGAAATTGGCTTGTTATTTTGATGAAATTAGGCATTATTCTCTTTGTGCTGTGTTTAGTAATGCCCAATTCATCAATTTGTTTCAAAATTTCCATCAATTTGTTTCAAAATTTCAACAAGTGGTTTTCAATTTTTGGGGTTTTTGGTAGAAATTCCCTGCTCGAGCCAATTTTGTCAATTTGATCTCAATTGAACTTAATTTTACTGCATTAGAGCATGCATCATGACATATTTTGTCTTGCATCTTTTATGTTTAGGATTCACATGCATTGCATTGATTTCTGTATCCACCTTGCAGTTTTGCAATCATATCTCTCATTGTTTTCATACATAGCATGCATACACTTTGCTACATTGGGTACTCAACTTGATCAAAAAATTGATTGATTAATTTTTGAGCTATGTACTTTCTAGTATATGCCTTTTTTAAGTGTGAACTGTAGAAAATATTTTTCTTAAGAGATATGATGGATAATCAATGTGCAAATATTTTCTCTACTCATGCAACTGTTTATGGGTCACATAATGTCATGTTTGCATTTTATTGAAAGAGATAATATTTTTTCTTCATGTGTATCCTCACCTTAGTTTTTAACTTTGGTTTGTGTGTTTTTAACTTTGGTCCTGTTTGTGAGGATGTTCCTGATCCTGCTGGTGCTGCTGTTTCCCAACCCCTTTATTTTTCCCCAAAACTGTTTTTCTCACAACTTGTTTTGTTTTTCCTATTTTTATAGGGGGAGAAAAGTTTTTTTACCTGTGTTGTTCATAGGGGGAGTTGTCTCTATTTTCTATAGAGTTAAATTGTTTATATCCCCTTGATTCTCTGTTTTCTCTTATCCTTTATTGCGCATGTTGACTGTTTACTCTTTGTATGAGTCGTCTTTGTCAATGCGTGACAAAAAGGGGGAGAAATTGTTGATTTATGGGAATCATGTTTGTTTTGTTTAAGGGGGAGTTGAAATTATTTTACAAAGGGGGAGATTTATTTGAAATGTGGGAACTTGTGTGGAAAATACAAGGATGTTCTGTTTAGGGGGAGTTAACAGACTTTTTGTTGTATCTAACTTAGGGGGAGAGTTAGAATTTATTTTGATATATATGTTTCTTGTTCACTGCTCATTGATTTATATTTATGAGTTATTCATGATATATGTCTTTGTTTTGTGTTTTGTGAGTCAAGAATTTATTTGTTGATTTACTGTTTTTCTGTCACACATGCGTTTATGCGTTTGTTGAGTGTTTCAGAAATATACAGGTGCGTTCGATTTGGCTGTTGTCTACACTTGCAACTGGTGGATAGTAGTTAGAATTGAATTTGAGTTTATGAGCATTATTTTTGTAATGGGCTGTTTACTTGTAAACTTTGAGCTTTTAATTTGTGTTTTGTCACGGATTGCCAAAGGGGGAGATTGTTAGGTTCTAAAGATTTAGGATTTTATGTATTTAGAACTCTAATGTGTAATATTGGCAAACCATGATCAAAACAATGTATTTAGTCTTGTTTAGGCTTGCTCAAAGTTGATTAATTATTGTAAAGTTGGAATCGAGTGGCTGCAGAAGTATTTGTAACTTTCGGCCTGGCTCGATCGATCGAAAATTAGACTCGATCGATCGAAAGTCGGCCAGAACGTTTTTCTGCAGAGTTCCAGCTCAGCCCAAATTCTATTTAAACGTCTTGGGGTTCAAGTAAAACTCCTATATATAAGGAAAACCCTAGAACGTTTTTGAGATTAGAGAGAGAGAGATTAGAGTGCCTCTTGTGCCTCCTTTTATTTTTAGGGTTTTGTACCCAAACCTCTCTAAGTCTTTGTTGCTCATATTTGCTGTTTATGTGAATCTCTTGTGAGATCTTTGAGGAGCTTTCTTTCACATAAACTTAGGGTTTTTAAAGTAGAGATTATCTACATCATGATGATCAACAAGGTTGCAACCATTGGAACTTAAAGATAAACAAGTGAGGAGCTTGTAGCTGATTGAAGGAATACAAAGAAAGAAGTAGTCCGTGGATTCGGAGCCTGCGCGTGGTCGTGTCAGGAAGTTACTACTGGTGTGTAGCATTAGGAAGTCAAGCGGGGAGCTTGTAAGTCCTTTTGTAAGAACTTCAATTCTTTCTTAGTGGATTCCGTTTTGCCTTGAGGATCGGTGGGTAAAATCTTCCCCAGGTTTTTCCGGTGTGGTTTCCTGGGTGATCATATCATTGCGTTCTTTATTATTTCCGCTGCTTTATATGTTTATATGCATGATATGATTTTGGGATTGTTTTAACCTAGAATTGTTTAATTTGACTAAGTAACAACTTGGCTAATTAATCTAGGCTACGCAATCTGGTTGGTTTAAGGGGTCTAAATTTCCTACAAATCCTTTGGCTTTCAGCAAATGAACCTAGATCCATAAAACACTCTTTCAAAATGTCCTTATCATCCGAAAATTCTAGGCTTTTCCGAAGACAATGAAGCAGATCAGAACTAGAATTGAAAATAGAATGACCATTTGACCATTTCCTAGCTATACTGCGCCAAGCCTCCACAGGATTCTCATGGAGTAATTTGCCAATCACTTCGAGGGCTAGTGGGAACCCCCTACAGCCTCTCACTATCTGCAATATAAGAAACTGAATAAAATCAGTAATAGTTTGGAGGCCACAGGGGTAATATAAGCCAATGATATATCTATTCAAATCACATGAATTGTTTGAAAATATGAAAACAAGGCTTATAGGATTTTGGGGCCAAATGGTTCAAAACAAAACAAGCAAGCTCAAATGTAAGTATGAAAGCATGATTTTGGCAGGTACATATGGTATTACATATGTATTATTCAAGATCGAAACTAGAATGTATTTCTTCATTCATATGCATATACATTAATGCATACCTTACCCAATGGTGAAAACTGTAAATAAAATTAAGAACATTTCATTTATATATATATATATATATATCACAGATTGATAAAGCACCTTTTTAATAACTCCATCTGGAATGTGAGAATTCCCATCTTGCAGAGATGCTGAGTGACAAAGCAGAATCGTTGCATCTTCATCATTTAATGGTTTTAAGTTATATGTAACTCTAAATTTTGGCAATGTAGTTCTTGAGGTCACCAGAATATTGAAATTTGGGATGTCAAACTTAAACTTCTCAAGAAGGAATTCTGATCCAGGCCTGACATCATCCAAGATCAATAATATAGGACTGGATCCAATTTGTGTCAACAGTACCTGCAGCTGGTTAATTGCATCTTCATCACTTTGGAACTCAGGCTCCCGATTACATATATCTTGAAATAGTCTTTGCACAATGACCATCGGGTTCAGAGTTTTAGAAACGGGGACAAAAAAAATCTTGTCCTTAAATTTGCCTATCCAAAAGCAATCTAGTTAGAAAGTTGCCACCAAGGCACATTTCATTTGTTATAAAACTGTTAACAGAAAACATAGATAATAATGGTAAAGTCAAATGAAGTGAATACATAATCCCAATCACAGCAAAGATTAAAAAGGAGCGAAAATAAATAAATTAATAAAAAGTTTTTGAGAAACAACAACAATTCTTATGTAATCAGTATTTTTTTTAGTTTACATATTCTTTGATACTAGTTACTACTCTTCTAAGGCAGTAGTTCCGAAGGATGAAATGTGCCAAAGATACTGCTCCTATTGTTGAAAGGGCTAAAACAAAATAATGAGACATATATTTATTTCAAACTGTAGTTTAATTTAACTTGCAGAAATTTGAATCTTCATGTGTGAATGCAATTCCGTTCATTCCAATTACAGTCATGTATATGGTGCTCAAGCAATAGTTCAATTTAATATTCAGCAATGAATTACTTCTCTATGTATTTTGTTTGTGGTAGTACCTAACAGTATATTTTTACTGTAAAGGATCCGCCTACTAACAGTAAATAAATTGAAGAAAATGTAACAATAACAACAACCAAGCCTTAGTTCTAAAAGTTTGGGGTCAGTTTTGAATCTTTAGCAGACTAGTCTTTCATTTCAACTTAAAAATATGGAAACACTTGCCAGTTATAAATTAATTTAGACACACACAACAAGAAAATCAAATACCTTTAATTTCTTGGTCATGACCAAGTCTTTTCATCAATACAGTCTTCCCGCACCCGCCAGGAGCAGTCAGTAGAAGTTGCTGCTTCTTCTCCTTCAACAGCTGAGTTTTCAACACTTCCAAAGGCACATCCAGCCCAACAGTAAAATCTGGGGGTCTAGGAACTAAGCACAGCAACCTACCCATCTTCAAGCTCAGTGTTCCCTGTTCTGGGCAATCAAGTTTTTAAAAAAAGGATTTGCCCATGAGGACTTTGCCTCCCACATTATTACCTCTGTCATGCAACACCTCCAATACTTCTTCAAGCGTTGCTTCCAGAAAGGCCCCTCCTACAAATGGTGCTGCCATTAGAAAAGAAACCAAAGATGACAAAGCAATTTAGATCTCTAACTCTTCTATATCTCTTGATCAGTACACTTGTGCTGATAAGGAAACGGAGCAAAGAATCAAAGCAACCATTTGAGAAGAAAGAAAAATGCAAAGAAGAATAGAAGATTATACTCTTAAGTAATAAATATAAGTAGGACAGAAGATTTTTATTCAAAATATTCTATCCTACTTTCTGTGTTTCACTTTATGTAAGAAGGAAAGAAATACTAAGCATATTGACTTCCTTGTTTTATTAAGTATAGACTTATTTTATTTTAATTTTTAAATCAAGTAACCAGTGCAAATGCAGAGGCACCATTTCTTTATTTACTGGCCAAAGTTTGGTTGAATTCAATTGATTTTTCATTCTAATTAATATTTAATGACATCTTAAATGTGTATTTAAAAAAGTTCACTAAAAGCATTGTTAATTTAATGATAAAGATTTCGTATATTTTCATGAATTACATTTCACAGATTTAAGAGTAATATAAATTACACGTATATATATCATCATGAATTTTTTTAAGCCTAAATTGATGATACTATATAATAATATCAATTACTACGAAAATGTTTAAGGAAAAATACTTGTAGGATGATTATGCCATCAAGGATTTCTCGGACCTTGCTCCATTGACCTTGTAAACAGCTCTTAAATTGCTGTTTACAAGGTGCAATCTCGACTACTATCCCTCCTAAGTCCCAAGCCTCCTCTTGGACCCCTCCCCCACCGGGCTACTACAAAATAAACGTGGATGGGGCCTCCTCTGAGGATGGTAGACCCTCAAGCATAGGAGTTATTATCCATGACTCCAATGGTCGGGTTATGGCTGTCATGTGCAAATTGCTGCAGGCATGTCACCCCATTGAAGCTGTTGAAGCCATTGCAATCGAAAATGGCATCCTTCTCGCTCAAGAAATCCAAGTCTCCAAGATCATTATTGAATCGGATGCCCTTAATATAGTCCAGTCCATTAACTCTAAGCAGCTTGGTGGGGAGTTTGGCCACATTCTCCATGGAATCCTTTTCTCCCTAGACCACTTTTGCTGTTGGAAACTGCAGCACCTGAAAAGGGATTGTAACAGGGACGCCCACAACCTTGCTGCTTTTGCAAGGTCCTCTGGTACCTCACAAGTTTGGAAAGGAATGCCCCTCCCCTGCTCCAGCATCTGCGCTATTACAACCCTCCTTAATTCTGTTTTGCTGGCTTTTGCTTGTACTTCCCCTGTTGTAACTCATTTTCTCTTATGGAATGAAATCAATATTTCCCCTTCAAAAAAAAAAAAAAGGGAAAATGCTCCACTTGGGGTTTGTTTGTTTGTAGTATTGCGCAATAAAAATAGTGTAAAATAGTCAAGAAAAAACCATAATTTAAAGACATGGTTTTAATGGAATAAAATGACAATTTTTGAACTTAATGGATCAAAATCATAATTCATTAAAGTTACAGGCTGTAAAATGTGTTTTTCTCAAAAAATAAAGAGAGTAAATGATTTTTTTTTGGTAAAGGCTAGCTCAATGGATCTACCAAAGAAACTTTGAAAAGCCAGGGGGCATGGCCCCCCAACCCCCTTAGCTTAGCTTTGTCTTTGTTAATTGGGTTACATTGGATCCCCTAGTTGTAACTATAAAATTATCAAAAAAAAAAAAAAAGTGTCCTGTACTCAATTTGATTTGAAACATTAAAAATTAACAATAAAAATTTCATGTTGAGTCAGTCAAGTATTACTGTATTAGTCTGATAATTACAGATAACTAGTAAGTTTCCCGTGCGATGCACGGATAATTTTGTAATATTTTATGTAAGATGTTTTTGGAAAATGTTATACATATATTTAAATGAAAAAATAATCTAAATTTGAGTAAAGAAACATATACATTTTGAGATATTAAAAATTAGATTAGTAACTTCACTGCACATTTGTAGCCTTCTCAATGTAAGTTTAATTTTTCTTTTTAAATCATGAAACCAAAAATAAATACAAAAGAGTAATAAGACCATGAAAATAAACTAATCTGTGTTGTGTTCACATATTGCATACCATGAAATGAAAATACGCCCAACTCTCTCGCTGCCTTTCACTCATCGATAATGCGACATTAATAGATAGTGTGAGCAAGTGTATATGTGTGTGTTATATAAATGATTTAAAACTATGGTAAAAAAAGTTATCCATAGAGATTTTGATGGCTTGATGGTGGGGAGAGGCCAATATGAAAGAAGTGGCGGGCCCCTCAAATTCCTCTTACAAATGCTTTGTCAAAGTATTTTATTTTGGTAATAGTGAAACAATGCGTTTCATTTAACTGTTCACAATATTTTCGTGTTTCTCTATCTCTCCCTAATGCCTTACATTTTTTTTTTTTTTTTAGAGAATATGGTTAGTTATTAGTATTAGTCCTTAATTATTATTTTTTTTTCTTTTGTTTTTAATTCTAAAATGGTGGATATGCTAAAAGAATTGAAGAAGAGAGAAAATGCATGGTATAAGCTAAGGTAATCAATGGGAGATTAATGAGATAACAGTAAAATATAAGTTAATGTAAACTTTTGAGTAACAGTAAAAAAATACTTAATAAAAGAGTTAAAAAAATGTTAAATGTAAAATTAGAGCACTATATGGCAAGACCTCATGTACTCTCGCATGAGGTCTCTGTTTTTTTTATTTCCATTAACGTAATTTTTATCTTTAACTCTGCAAATTATGAATGATTGTAATAAAACAAAAAAGAAGCACTAACTCACTTGAAGTTAAATAGGGGAAGCACTTATTTTGATTGGGCAAAAATAGTAGAAAGAACATGTTGGACTTAGGAAAGCACTAATTGCATATGCTGCTTGTGATTATCTTTCAATGTTTTATGGTCCGTTTGGATTGAGGTGGAGTAGAGCGGATTTGATCCAAAATTAGCTTATTTTTAGCCAACTCTACTCTACTCTCCTCCACTCTCCCTCCTTCCCCTCTCAATCCAAACAGGCCCTTAGAGCATTACACTCCACCACTGGCAATTTATCTGTACAAAAACAAATGACCTTAACCCTGGACTTTTGTCTCTAGGAGTATGATCTCAATAAAAAGAGTTAATTTTTAACCATCTAAATAAGGTTAGCATAGTTTAGGTAATGCACTTTTGCTACAGTTCTTATAAACATCACATCCTACTGATGGTTTTGAGAATGTTATGTATATATTATAGCATAATTATTATAGAATTTTGGTAGTAATGAGTTCATGGTAAGAGTTAACAAAAAAAAAACATGTAGAGGTTTCGCTGGTTTAATGGTGGTGGAAGGCCAGCCAGAATGATGATGGTGGTGGCCCCTTAGATTCCTTTCTTTCTCTCTCTTACAAATGTTTTATTAATCTCAAATTTTTTATTTTTATTTATTTTGGTAATTGTGAAACAATGCGTTCCATTTAACAATCAAAAATATTTTTGTGTCTCTCTATCTCTCTCTAGTACCTTAGTGGGTTAGTTATATTAGTCCTTAATTTTTTTTTTTTTTTTGGGTACTTTTGTTTTTAATACTAAAATGGCGGGTATGCTAAAGCCTAAAAGACATGAAGAAAAGAGGAAGGTGTAGTGTAAGCTTAGTCAATTAATGAGGTAACAGTAAAAATAAGTTAATGTGATATTTTGGGTAACAGTAAAAAAAAAAAAAAAAAAGGTATAAAATGCTAAATGCAAAATTAGAGCGCCACATGACATGACCTCATACTCCCGTATGAGGTCTCTACGTTATGGTCCGTTTGGATTGAAGGGGAAAGAGGGTGAATAAAGTAGATTTGGCCCAAAATTAGCCTATTTTCAATCAACTCTAATCTACTCTCTTCCACTCTCCCTCTTTCCCCTCTTAATCCAAATGGGCTCTTAGAGCATTACGCTCCACTACTGGCAAGTTATCTGTACAAAAACAAAAGAACTTAACCTTGGACTTTTGTCTCTAGGACTATGATCTCAATAAAAAGAGTTAATTTTTAACCATTTAAATAAGATTAGCATAGTTTAGGTAATGCACTTTGGCTACAATTCTTATAAACATCACATTCTACTGATGGTTTTGAGAATGTTATACATATATTATAGCATAATTTTTATAAAATTTTGGTAATAATGGGTTCATGGTAAGAATTAATTAAAAAAAAAAATACCCATAGAGGTTTCGCCGGCTTGATGGTGGTGGGAGGCCGGCTAGCATTGTGGTGGTGGGAGGCTAGCCAGCATGACGATGGTGGTGGCCCCTCAAATTCCTTTCTTTCTCTCTCTTACAAATGCTTTGTCAATCTCAAATTTTTTGTCAATCTCAAATTTTTTATTTTGGATTGTGCAACAATGCGTTTCATTTAACAATCAAAAATATTTTTGTGTCTCTCTATCTCTCCCTAGTACCTTATTGGATTAGTTATATTAGCCCTTAGTTATTGGGTTAGTACCTTATTTATTTATTTATTTATTTTTTGTGCTTTTGTTTTTAATACTAAAATGGTGGGTATGGTAAAAGACATGAAGAAAAAAGAAAGTTGTGGTGTAAACTTAGTTAGTTAATGAGGTAACAGTAAAAATAAGTTAATGTGATATTTTGGGTAACGGTAAAAAATACTTAATAAAAAGAGGTAAAAGAAACTAAAAGCCAAATTAGAGTGCCACATGGCATGACCTCATGCACTCTCGCATGAGGTCTCTGCTTTTATATATATACTAATCACAGACCCACGCGATGCGTGGGAATATATATTTTGTAATATGATACAATTCATAATTTATTCTCTAAAATTTATTGAAGATATATAGTTTTCTCCTAAAAAATTGAACTATTTCTAAAATTATTTTCCAACTCTCTATCTCTACAAATATATCATTATATTATTTTGGGTTTTTTTTTTAATTTTTTAATTTTATAGATATGATATTTGAAAACCAATAATGGAGGGACATGCCAACACAACATTAGATTTCTATTTTTCTTCCCATTATGAGATTGTATCATATTTTAATTCTTCTAAACTTTGAGGTGCAACCTTCGTACCAGTTGCTAAATCCTTAATTCCCAAAAGTGATGTCTAGTTAGTTGCCAACAAAAAAGAATAAGACCACAAAAAAACAAAAACAAAACAAAAACAAAAAGTAAAGTGGAGTTTTATAGGTTAGAATCATTACGTACAAAAACTTATTTACAATAAGGTAAATAAATAAAATACATATTAAACAAACCTTACTTCGGCAAAATGATCAAATTTAATAGATCCTCACTTATATCAATTTCCATCAAATTACCAAATTATCAAATAGTAATGTGCCATTGATTCCACCCATGTCTACTATAGACATTTATCAATGTGTCCATATACAAATCACTCAATTATCATTGTTTTGAATTCCCATAGAAAATCAAAATAGAGCGTATATGAATAGTAAACTTGCTAACTCGGCCAAATGTTCTTACCTCGGAGAAGATGCCTATTGACATTCCAGGTTATGAATTTCAAATGGCCACAGGAAGTTATTAGATTGTATCAGTTGCTATGCCCAAAAATAGCAATTGTTTCTGCCTTCATTGGAACGCATCAGCTATATCATATTGTGTTTAATATGGAAAGAAATAGTAAAATCCAAAAGAAATAGTATTGTTAAGATTTGTCTAAAACTCATGTACGTAGTATTCTAGATATTCAAGAAGAGAAAATTCTAAAAAGAAAATCAAGTTGAAAAAATAGCATAATTCAAAATCTAAAACTAAAAACCCAAGTATTGTTCATGTACACAGTATTAAAGATAGGTATTCAAAAATCATGAACCAATTAATTTTTCTATCCTCACAACATTTAGCATAAAGCTAGGTACTAATGGAATTTAAAAATAACTTAATTCTTTGAATTTCCTCACTCCTAAAATTCCAAAAAATTTCTCATAAGCTAAACAATCCCCAAACTTATTCGTCAACCAAACAGGCCAACTAAGGTCTCAAACACAAATTCTAGCCACAACACAAAAATCTACTTAAGCTGATGTACTTTGAAGAATTAGAGTTTCCTTTAAAAGATTAAGATAAAAAAATTTAAATTATTACATCCCAAGTTCCATACACAAAAATAATTTAAGATTCAAACTTTAATCTCTTTTCTCTTCCATTTTCCCACAATTTCTGGGACACCAAATAGTCAAATTAAACAATAAAAAACAAATTATTAGTATAAGGAAATGAAAATCTAATATAGCTAATGTGTATTGAACCATAAAAAGCAAATTATCAAGCACCACCCAAGAAAAGCAACAAATTTATTCCTCTTTCCTTCAAAATGTTCTAAGAAAAGAATGGTTACCAATTGATTAGTATGACCTTCAATAGGTTAAAAAGCCTCCAATGATTGCGAGTCTTGATCATTGACATCTGTCGAAGAATTGACAAACGAAACAGAGATAAAAATGAAATTTAGTTTAGCATATAAGACGACGGGAAAAAGAGAACAATAACATTTTCTCTTTGATGAAAATGAATAACACTCTTATTATAAAACAAAGACCAAAATAAAAACATCACATTGAACAAACATATCGAGAGTAACATTCCTATAGTCTAGAGAATGGCAACCATAAAACAATTTATAACAAACATGATCAAATGCCCAACTCAAATAATTTTTTTTTAAATATATATATATATAAATAGTTTTAAGACCATGAAAACTCAATCTCGTTCATAATGAAATCTCAAAATTGAACTACATTTTTTTTCCTAATAATGAGATGGGAATAAAGAAAAGAAAAAAAAAATAAGAATAATACAAATAGCAGAACTCATTTTCAGTTTATACCCTTTAGACCTGGGCTACCAATGTTCACCTCTCATCTGCTTCAGTTTCGTTTGCAAGCTCTAGAGTCATTATCTATCTCTTGTGCTCACTTGATTGGGTTTTGGTAGACAAACTTGAGCCATGACCAAAAGAACGGAAAAAACACTCAAGAAACTATCGCATTGAAGGCCATACCGATAAATTTGTAAACAGAGAACATTTGAAAATTTATAGAAAAAAAAAAATGAGAGGTGAGGAGGTGAGGAGGCTGCAATCTATTGGTGACTATAAAAATTCCATATAATAGCGGCATCTCAAGAGTCTGGGTTAATGGAAAGACACACGATAGATTTGGAGATAAAGTATCGGTGACTATAAGAATTCCATATAATAGCAGCATCTCAAGAGTCTAGGTTAATGGAGAGACACGCAATAGATATGGAGATAAAGTAACACCCGAATTTAAAAAGAGACTCAATAAATGGTAATCGATAAAACAAAAAATAAAATAAAAAAAGAAAAGAAAATAAATGATGACATAGCGCTGACGTGGCTTAACTGGAGCGTAGCAACATTAAATGCTACGCTTCAGCTTTTAGTAATATATAGATTGATTTGAAGAAAGTGACAATCCAAGGTTGGTACCATATTTGCTTAGAATTTATCAAAAGATTTAATTTTTTGTAACTTCTTTTATTTTAAATTTGTGATAAAACCCTGAAAACTGAGTTATTTCAAAAAAAATAAAAGCTAGGATTCAATTTTATATTTGCAAAAGAAAAGAGTAAAAAATACTAACTGAGCCAAAAATCAAAAATCCGAACACACATCTATTCAAAGCAGAAAAGGAAGACTTACATGCTGTCTTTTACATCAAACCCAGCAATACCGCTCACGCATTTCAAAGCATTTTCCCACTTTTGTATCTTCTCACTCGTAACTCTGGAGTCCTTTTTATGTTTAGTAAGAGTGAGCATGCGTACCTTGTCATCACAAGATTAGCCAGATTCCGAGAGGTGAGTTCATGTAAAATGGCAATGGCATCAATGCCTTCTTCATCGTGTTTATATAATTCTTGCCACACATCAATGAGGGCAAGAACAGGGATCCTTCGGTCTTCACGAAATGAACCTAGATCCATAAAACACTATTTTAAATTGTCCTCATCAACTGAAAATTCTAGGCTTTTTTAAAGACAATGAAGCAGATCAGAACTAGAATTGAAGATAGAATGACCACTAGACCATTTCTACCTCTACTGCGCCAAGCCTCTACAGGCTTCCCACAGAGTGATTTGCCATTCAGTTATAGTCATTCAAAATTCAAACCACATGAATTCAAAACAAAACAAGCAAGTTCAATTCTAAGTATTAGTTTGAAAGCATGATTTTGGCCAGCACATATGATATTATATATGTACTAATCAACACCAAAACTAGAATGAATTTCTTCATTCATATGCATAACATAAATACTTACTTTACCCAATGGCAAAAAGTGTAAATAAAATTAAGCACATTGCATCCGTATGTGTCACATTTACAAAGCACTTTTTTGATAACTTCAACTGAAATGTGAGAACTCCCATCTTGCAGTGATGCTGAGTGACGTAGCAGAGTCGTTGCATCTTCATCATTTAATGGTTTTAAGTTATATGTAAAGCTATATACTGGAAGTGCAGTTCTTAAGGTCAAGAGAATATTGTAATTTGGCATATCAAACTTAAGCTTCTCAAGACAGAATTCTGATCCAGACCAGACATCATCCAAGATCAATAATATAGGATTTGATCCAATTTGGGTTAGTCATTCTCGTAGCTGGTTGATTGCATCTTCATCACTTTGGAACCGGGGCACCTGACCACTTATACATTGATATAGTCTTCGCGCAACGTCCATTAGGTTGAAAGTTTTAGAAACGGGGACAAAAAAAATATTGCCCTTAAATTTGCCTACCCAAAAACAATCTAGTTAGAAAGCATATTTCATTTCTCATAACATTTTAAACTGAAAACATAGATAATAATGGCGGTCTGATGAAGTGAATTACACAGTTTCAATCGCAGCAAAGATTAAGAGGTGAGGAAAAAAATAGTTTTTGAGAAACAACAACAATTATTAAGAAATTATATATATCTTACATTTTCTTTGTTACTACTCTTCTAAGGCAATAAATCCTAAGGATGAAGTGGGCCAAAAGCGGTGCTAGACTTTTAAAAGGGATAAAAAAAATAATGAACATAATTAGTAAAGGCCTATCATACCTTACCAAATCCTAGTAAGACATAAATTTGTTTCAAACTGTATTTTAATTTCACTTACAGAAATTCAAATCTTCATGTGTGAATGCATTGCAATCCCATTTATTCCCATTATAGTCATGCATATGATATTCAAATTTCAAGCAATAGTTCAATTTAAGGTTCAACGATGAAATTTGTCAAGAATTCAACTGATGAACCATTTGAGTTGAAGAAATTTGATTTTGCTGGTTGTGATATAAATGATTGTAGCTTAAGACTATCAAGTATTTTACTGCAAGTCGTTCTATGTATTCTGTGTAATGTTTATACATGTGCGTCTCATAATACCACCAGCAGACCAGGACACATTGGTTCTTGGATTTCACTAGTGGAGTCAGTTATTTTCATTAAGGGTAAATACTAGTATACGCTACTTATTTCACACAAATGTACACACTTTTTGCACTGAAATTGTGACTTCAAGTGGTGTGAAATAAACATCACCCTTCGGTTAATACAGTATAATGGCTAATACAGTCAGTTAAATAAGTTTTGTAATTCTTGTTTTAACATTTTTAAAAAACTTGTGTATGTATTTTGTTTTAGGTAGTTCCTAACAGTTTACTAAGATCCACATACTAGCATTATAAATAACTCAGAATATGCAAACACATGCCAATTATGCATTAAAATTACATACACACCAAAAAAAAAAAAAAAAAAAAAAAGACAGAGAGATCAAATACCTTTAATTTCCTGGTCATGACCAAGCATTTTCACCAATATGGTCTTTCCGCATCCTCCAAGAGCAGTCAGTAGAAGCTGCTGCTTCTTCTCCTCTAGCAGCTTAGTCTCTAAGACCTTCAAAGGTTCATCCATCCCAACAGTAAAATCCGGGGGTCCAGTAACTGAGCACGACAGCTAACCAATCTTCAAGATGGGTGACAGCGAAAGAGATTTGAACTGCTCCAAAATCTGCAAAATATCGCTTCTGTTCTTGCATATGAACCTGGAAGAACATCACAATGGCCTCGTTCAACTCTGTAAGTTGTCTCCCGTAGTAGGCTTGTAAAGGGTAGTCCCGCTCTTGGCGGCCCAAATTTCCCATGAGCTCCCGGGCCTACCTCATATCTTCTTTCAAGCTCTTTGTTTCCTCTTCTGGGTGATCAAGCTTTTTGTTTAATTGTCTTATCTCTTCAACCACTGGCGCTAAAAGATTTAGATTGAATTGGAGGCTTTTAAGAGTTGGCTTGAACATAAGGGCATGGATTTTTTTTTTAAATAATCATAAAACCCAAACAATATCATTAGTTAGGCAATGTTTCAAACATATTACATTTCTAACAATTCGACTTCAGAGGAGTCGATTTGCTTATAAACCACCAGCACCAAGGTCTCCAACACAACTAGCTTCAGTTGTGTTACAAAACCCAGCAACCCAGCAACACCGACGAGCTATCCGACGAGCAAGCGAACGCAGGCGCCGACGAACCCAGGCGGCAAGCTCCGATTTCACCAAACCCCGACGAACCCAGGCGCCGATTTCACCAAACCCCGATGAACCCAGGCGCCGATTTCACCAGACCTCGACGAACCCAGCAACAGCGATGGCGAAGCACGAAGAACAAACTCCAGGCGCCGATTCTGACCAAACCCTGGCGAAAGCTGATCGGATCGGATCAATGGAGGAGAACACACTCGGGTACGACTCCGTTTTGGATTTGATTTCTTCTGATTGTTGAGTTTTTTTTTCAGGCGCCGATTCTTTGAATTTCTACCCAGAGAAATCGACTTCAGTAAAGTCGGTTTCTACACATGGAAATAGACTTCACTGAAGTCGATTTCTTTGTATTGAAATCGACTCCAACAAAGTCGTTTTCTGTGCATAAGAAATGAGATGAACAGTAAAATCGACTCCTCTGAAGTCGAATTGTTAGAAATGCAATATGTTTGAAACGTTGCCGAACTAATGATATTGTTTGAGGAATTTGGTTATAAACCAAATAATCCCTAAGGGCATCGCTTCCAACACACTTAACTGTGTCATGCAACACATTAAATACCTCTCCAAACACTGCCCCCAGAGCAGCCCCTCCAACCAATGATGCCATAGCTTTGCTTTGCAAACTAACTCAAACCTCCAATATGACAAAAGAAAAGAAACCAAAGATTCTGTATCCAAGATCTTTGGAAACCAGTTAAGAGACAAACACACTAGATATCAACACACGTCATATCAAGTTATAGGCCAAATATACAGAAATGAGACATCTCAGTTTCCGTATTCTACTCATCATCTCCACTGCAGCCCAGGAAATGCCAATTATCTGGAGAAACCATATGATATCTGCGATACATATAGCAATCTACAGGCTCAGGAACTGGTGCAAATTCTGCCACATCCTGAATGGGCTGTGCATGGATATCCTGAAAAGCAAGGAGATGGATGGATTGGAGACTCTAGGACTTGGGTGCTTGATGTGGGTGCTGTCTCTAGTCGGTTATACTTCTATCAGGTAATTATGTTATTTTTAGTAACTTAGCCATTATCAAATTTGTTATGAAATCCTGGTTGAATTCACATTTATACACACACACACAAAGGAATGATACACGAATGTGGACATAAAATTTGGCTAAATGCTAAGTTCATGTTCATAGTAAATGGATGTTTGTGTGCTATTCATCTAGGAGTGTTCAAAATTTTTATCATGTACTTCTATGCATAGAAAATTCAACTAATTATAATTCCTTACTGCTAACTGTAAGTTTCTATATGTTATCTTTGAGTTGAGATTCCCCAGAGGCCTCATAAGTCTCTTAAGAATTTTCAATTCTTCCTCTATCTCCTGTCTGATCTTCTATTAGATATTCTTAATTTCTGCACTACTTCAGATTGGATGCAATTGAAAAATATTATAGGTTTGCTTTGGATTTATTATTTATCTAGACCTACTCCAAGCATCCTGAAGGACCTGAACCCATTAGAATTCAGAGCAATTGCTTCCTTAATGAGCTGAGTCTAACTACTCGACGTGGTGGTTGACTTTGATACCAAATGTTGCAAACTCATGGGTAGAACTCACCCTTGAAAACCTGCTTGCAAGGAGAGGGTGCTCAAGAGCTTATAAACACATAGTTAAGCTTATACTTAATCCATGTGGGACACTAGAATCATAACACCAAGAAATTGAGGAAATGCTATTTGCTAATCATGAGGAAATGCTATTTGCTAATCATGTGTGTGCGAATAATTCCATTTGTAAACTCTACTTGTGTTTGTGCTAAATGTCACATATTTTGTACACAACCGGTCTCTAGCTTAGAAAGATAAGGTTGACAGCTAGCTTGAAATTTAGTCACTTTATGAATGGAAGTGAGAAAATAAACCTAAATGCCCTAAATATGGATAATATCACTAGTAATTGAGTAGCCACTTATAATGGTTCAATGTAGACCTTATGTATGCCAAAAAGTAAAGGAGACTGAGTCCATTGGCTAAAGCTGAAAGCAAAATCCTGTACGCATATTTGTCAATTTAAGCAAAGAATCATTGCTTGTAATAGCCAAATTATGCTTCAAAATCATGATTAGTCTGGCACAGAAGCAGATTAGCCCCAACAATATTATCACTAGAAGAGAATAACCACTTCAAAATTATTTAGATCTATCAAATCTTTTTGTTGCACTAGTACAGTACAATGAAAACACTAAAAGCAAGAAAGGAATTACATAGGGCAATGCTTTTGGACAGTTTATTTTCACTCTTCTCCTTGAAAACCTAAGCAATGTCTTCAAGGGATGGATAATCAGTGTATCCAAGGACAGGGTCAGAGATGTAGAATGTGTCTCTATTGTACTTGTTGAGAGGAGCATTGAGCTTAAATCTCTTAGGCAAATCGGGATTGGCTAAAAACAGACGACCATAAACAACAAGATCTGCACGGTTTTCAGCAATAGCTTTGTTCCCATCTTCCCTGTCATAACCCCCAGCAACCAAAAAGCTACCCTTAAAAGCCTTTCTCATTGGCACAAGACTATGGGGACATTCACTCTTTTCTTCAACTGTCTTCATTCTTGGCTCAACCATGTGGCAATAAAGAATCTTATATTTGTTTAAGGATTCAGCCATGTAAAGGCCCAAAGCTTCTGGATTTGAGTCTCCGGATTCCATGTAGTCTGCAAAAGGAGATAGCCTTATTCCAACCCTGTCTGCTCCTATCTCATTAGAAACAGCTTCAACTATTTCCAGAGCAAACCGGCAACGATTTTCAAGGGATCCACCATATTGATCCATTCGATCATTCACTTGATCCTTCATAAACTGGTCAATTAGGTAACCATGAGCCCCATGGATCTCTACTCCATCAAAGCCTGTGTATAAGACAAATAATGACATTTTAATGAAGGTACTATGTAATAACAAAGTTAACCATGAGCCCCATTGTTCTTTCAGTTTTCTTTCATCAAGTACAAAGTACATTTCTTCACTCCCTTGTACATTTGACCAATCAAATATCATTTATCTTATATAAACACATGAAAAGAACTTACCAGCTTCAATGGCATTCCTTGCAGCAAGTCTAAAATCATTTACAATTTGAGGAATTTCCTCTATGCTTAGCCGCCTTGGAGGAGTGAAGTCTGCAACGTCAATTCCATTGGCTTGAATTTGAGGGGTCAAAGGCCTATTAGTGGAAGAAATTGGAGCTTGACCATTTGGTTGAAAACCTGTAGACAACAATATAAAGAAAAATAAATATCCATTTATGATCTGTTAAATTACTTTGAAAACGATGTTTCTTCACAAAGATTTAATTTTTATTTTTTTAAAAAAATTATCTAAAGAAGTAATTGACAAGACCTTCATTGATTTGAAAACACAAAAAAAAAAAAGACAAAATTAATACTTCTTTTGGATCATAAAGGCATAATAGCTCCATTATGTGTTTCACATGATTGTACAATAAGGATGGGTTCCATAAATAATCCACTCCAAAAAAGGAAATTTCAAGATCTTATTCCATTAAAAAAGAAAAAAAAAAAAAAAAAAGAAGGAAAGCTCATGATCTTAGGGCTGTCTAACACTCCAAAAAGTGGTGGTTGGCTGTCTGTGACTACCATATAGATAAAAGACTGAATAATGATTTTGACAACTGATTTAGAGCAAGTGGTGTCTGCATATCTAAAAGAAAACTACGAAGATTTTGAAAGACCAACCAACTGAAAGAACCATGCTTTTGAAAAAGTGGCATGCAACCAGCACTTTGGCCTTTTCTATTGAAATGATATAAAACCACCTCTTTAGCTGAAATGGCAACAACATTAGCTTTTTGTCCAACTAAACACAGTTCGATTTTGTTAAAGCAGTGGGTGTCACCTTATTCACATCCCAAAAACAAAATGACATTAACATATCAGACTTATAATAGAAGATGCCCCTTCCACTGAGGCAATGATCATCATAAAAGGCCCCTGTAATAAAAAAAACCATTTATAGTTGAAAGCTCAAATAGTGTAAAAACACTATAGCTTGTTTAGACCCCCAATTTTAAACTACGGTTTAATTGCTTTTAGCATACTCAACTATGTGCGGAATAAGAGTAATCAAGACGCAATTAGCCGGAACAACTCTCTAAGACACAAGCATATACAATGAACGATAAATGTAAAGTTTAAAGAATAAGGGAAGAGAGATGCAAACACAAGATAACACCAACACGTGTTATCGAAGAGGAAACCGAAGTACTTGGCAAAAAACCTCTCTGCAACTCTCCAAGTTGAAATGATCCACTAGTGAATAAAGTTGGAGTACACGAATATCAAAAAGACCTTCCAAGCCTAATCTACTCAAGTTCCAGCTATCAACGAGCTTCATCGAGCTATGCCTTCACTAGTTATCTAGATCTCGCAATTAGCTCAAAATTTCATCCACCAATCAACGGCTCCTTCCAATGCTTCCTACAGGCACCAAAACTTCTCTCAACTCTTTGAGTAGGTGAGGTAAGTGTTTGGGCTAAGAACCTCTCAAAGATTTGTAATTGGAGAGGTAAGAGTATAGGAAAACTAAGAAAACATGCGTAGATGATTGTGGGTTTACAATCTCTAACAATCAAGTGTATTGCTAGGGTTTTTCTCTTAAAGTTTTCTTGAAAAGACTCCTTACAATTTCGTCAATAATGAGGACTTATATAGTGTTGTTAAAGTAATGAGAAAAACACTTTTCAAAAAGCTTCAGGCAGAGAGTTTCGCGGGTACTCGCGACTTGGCTTGAGTTGTGAAGTGACTCACGAAATGCAACCTGGCATAAGACCTTTCAGCTTCCAACATGTGCTTCTCATGCGGTCTTTCATGGGTTGTCCACTCGCAAGCTAGTCGTGAACCAGTTGCAAACTTCACTGCCTTGAGCATTTCTTTATCAAACTTTCACACTCAACTCTTACATTAAATCCCACAGAAATACAGGGAAATGATTGAACAAAATACAATCAAATTCGATACAGAATAAAAGACAACAAAAACATAGTTGTAAATCACAACTTTACAATACTAAAATAGATAATGCAAAAAATAACATCACTACAATGACAGATCAATAGTTTTACTAAATAATTAGATTGTTGCATAAATTTCCTTTACTCCTTCAATCTAACAATGATTGACACTTTTGTTAATTTTGCTTTCTCCAAAATGAGAGTCAATCCAATTAATGCCCTTCCTCAAAAAGTATGTTTCTTTTTCAAATGTGATACTCATTATGTAGGGAATAGCATTCTACACTATGAAGCACGAATTTGTTTCCGGATTCGGGTGTGGGTGCAGGTGCGGGACTCAGAAATTTTTGAAAAAGTAGGGTGCAAGTGCGGCGGGGTGCGGCAATTAAAAAATTATTAAAAATATTTTTATTTTTATTTTCTATATATTGCTAAGCATACTTTTTCGCATTATATAAACATATACTAAATTTAAGAGCAATAGTAGATAATAAATAAAACATGATGTTCATAAATTAAATACAACCCACAAATTTGAAACTAAAACATTTCAAGATGTTCAAAAATTAGAATATAGGGAGGGAGGCAAAGAGCAGAAAGGCAGGGAGGTAGTGAGAAGAGAATGAAGGATTTTAGTGGGGTTTTTTTTTGTTTTTTTTGTTTGTTTGTTTAAAGATGTTCAAGTTCAAACAGTGCGTTTTGCACTTATTTATTTATTAATTTTTACTTGAATTTCGACGTGATTCAAAGCCGGTTTCAGCTTGAATCGGCCAATACAGCCTGAATCGGTCGGTTTCGGCTGGCCAATACGATCTGATCCAAATCAGCGTGAATTGGCCCGAGTTTGCGCATATCCGAAAACGAAAAAAAATAATAATAATAAAAAATTTCCGACGTGGCACTGACGTGCTGGCAATGGCGTTGCCCACCACACCTTGCGTCAGGCTGCGTCGGACGCGGGTGCGGCACCCCATAGCCGTGTCGGTGCTTTCTAGATTCTACAGCACCAACGCATGGTTATTTCAGTAGTCAATCAAAACCTCCATCCAATTGATTCTTTACCAAATAGGTTCACATGCAATACGTCCTTCAGGATCAACAGCAATCAATAGTTAAGTAGCACAATGTGGTATAGAAAACCCAAATCTACTCAATTCATTAATCATTTTCCTTATAGTCTTTGTAGTTTAGCATATTACAAAACATTCAACTCTCTCCATCCATTACAAAAGTTTAATTGTCAACAAGCAATATTAAAAAGAGAAGATATAAAGGTGGTCTTAGTCAAAGACAAACCTTGATTTGAAACCCTGCCCACATGCCAAATTTGACAAAAGAAAACTCCTCCTTTGGCATGAACAGCATCTACGATGGGTTTCCAGGCTTTAACTTGCTCTTTTGTCCATATACCAGCTTTGTCTGGATGCCTTTACAATAGTAAAGAAACTTAAGTAGTCATAAAAAATTTTAAGGCAAGAAAGGGAACCCTCAAAATGGAGATTGTCTTTAAGTGTGAAACATGGTAAGAAATTGATTACCCATTAGCAGTGTCAGAAACTCCAGTGGATTCAGCTATCAGTAGACCACCTTTGGAGGTTCTCTGCGAATAATATAAGATAGCATGTGGCTGAGGAACATTGCCATAAGATCTCTGTCTGGCCATTGGTGCCAAAACAACTCTAAAAATACAAATTAAATGATAAATTGAGTAAATCAAGTGAGAAATCTTTCTAATTGAAGAAAGTAGTACCCTATAAGAATCAAATATATATTTCCTGTAGCAAATTCCGAAAGAATAATATGATTAAGCCCCTTTTTATATGTTATACTATATACTAAAAAATAAAATAAAAAAGGAAAGTTACAAATGAAACCAAATCAAACAATTCATTTTTGAATGATTATGGCAGAGATAAGGACAGCTTCACAACTTCACCTGTGGATTGCTAAAATATAAACCTTTAAATAAGGTTTGAGAAGCTGAAAAAGAACACAAAATCAGAAAAACTCTGCATATAATATAATGCTTTTCCTTGTGAGTAAACAAATAAAAACCTAACTGAGAAAGAGTGACAGAGACACAGACAGAATGTTTGACTTGACCTACAATTTCTTTTTTTCCTTTAGAGTTTGTTCATCGTTAAGGTACAACCATATTGTCAAGTATTAAAGATAGATGTCACAAAATGCAGTACTGGAGTGGGGTAGGAGAACCTCAAAGATACTGTAGGTCCTTCAACTATGACAATTTCTATATCATTCATAGATAATTTGCCAGGCACCTGAAATTTGAAAATACTTAGTTTCAAGTTCAGGGCCTACGTATGTTTTTAATTCGTGTAACTCTCTTTTCAACCTATGTTTATATCATAAGCTTACCTTTTTCCAACACCTACAAAGCTGCAACAGAGAGCAGTAATTTTTTTTTTTTTTTTTTGGTTGCCAAAAAAAAAAGTGGCACTTAGTTTAGGACTGTTTTCAAACATAAAACTTAACAACTATAATGAGAGCATTTTGGAAAGAAGGCAAGTATATATTTGTGCAGTATGGACTTCAAAAGTGACTGCTTATGACATTTCAACTCTTATAGTATCCAAACCTAGCCTAGACTTAGTGTACAATAAGTTAAATTGGTCAAATGGCTTCCACTCCAGGTCCAACCCCTGTACAAGCAGACCAAACCGAATGCAGCAGTTGACCTCTGATATTTCTTATTTCAATAGAATCACAGTCACTGCTTTTCTAAGGTAGAAAATCATATTTTGGCAGATCCAAAAGGAAGTTTGTACTTCCTAGTTGTCTAGTTTAAACACCCTTGAGTACAATCCCATGAGTACTGTAAATTTGCTGGTGAGGGGTCAGTGGCTTGTGCAATACATGCATGGCCACGTTTTACTTAAAGAAAATACCAGAAAAGATAAGTAAGAAACAAAATGAAGCATGTAAAAACTTGGAACAATTAATTGATGAATTTTTATGCACAGAGTAGGGTGAATTAGTTCTGTTAATCACATGTAGGTTCAAGATCATCAAATGATAACATACTGCATTTGAAGAATGACTTGGGTACTATGGCAGGATATAGATGAGGGAGCCAAACTGGATTGCTTTTCATCGTACAGAATGTGTAGTCATAGGTATCAACATAACACTGATAAATTGAAGGGTCTCATCTCCCCTCCCCAGCCCGAAAAAAGTCAGACCAAAATTGTTGAGAAATGATTTCATAACTATAGATTGATATCTTATATAATCAAAGAAACTGTAAATAAATGTCAGCATGCTCATGATGAAGCTACAAATACGTTACTTAGAGGTTATGACAACACAAAGAATCCTGACAGCCAAGGTGATCAGATTCCTTAATCTGCAAATCTAAAACCAATTTACACAATAGAGATGATTTACAAAATCCAGATAAACCAGATGCCAGATTTATTGTCCTTTTGAGATCAAAGGAAAAAATCATCACTTACAACTCATGAAATGAGTAGAGCTCAGCAAGACAGTTAATGCAGTTCCAACAAAATTCATCAATCTTAAGATTATCAAAAATTAGCAAAGTCTCAAACTTTTAGCAGATTAATATAGAGAATTCTTGAAAAAATGTGTCATTTCTAGGTTAAACACAAAACAAACACAGATGTGAACTGACAAGAAAATGCTCAAAGGGCAAGAGTGTTAGTACTAGCATCAGCTCTTCTAAAAATTTTAGCATTTGACACATTAACAAGTTATTTTATCTATTTTAACATACCATTGTACAATAGACTCTACATCACATCTTTTATTTTAAGATTACATCACATTAAAATAATTTAAAACAAACCTTAACTATATTAAAAAATTAACAAAACAAATATATTTTATTGTGGCCCCGTGTGACAAAGAGAGAGGTACAGAGAAAGAAAGGGAGAGAGGACTTAGGATGTGACATGGAAGAGAGAAATTGGAATAAATAAATAAATAAAAAACCAAAATATGTTCAGCACATATCAGATTTTATGCCCTACAGTTCCAAATATGAAATTGTACTGCACATCAATGCTAATTTTTTTAGCATTTAGAACATCAGATGTGAGAGGTTTTTTGGAGTTTGGTGTGCCAAATACCAAAATTTTGGAGCATCAGTACCCGATATTGCATATGCTATAATATGCTATTTTTTAGCATCAAAGTACAATAATAGCCCATTACCTGATCTTGCAATTATAAAAAAATTTGCCATTATACTACAGTATCATCCTAAATTTATGATGGTATTGTAGCTCACTTGCAAAATTAAAATAATATTTTTTATTCATTCACCTCAAAAACATCTTCTCTTTCTCTCTCTCCCTAACTCACCACAAAATTAAAATATTGTCTTTTATTGTTTTGGGTTATATATTTTAGGAAAATGCTAATGAATATCTTTAGGGTATTGGCTAATAATCCATTTAAAAAAAGTTTTTATGAGAAAAGAAAAGAAAAAAACAATTAGATTATGTTTGATAACAGTTTTTGTTTTTTATTTTCAAAAACTTGTTTTTGGGAATATAAAGAAAAAAACAGTTTTCTTGTATTTTTGAAACCAAAAACACGTTTGGTTATTTGAAATTAAAAAGAAAAATAGTTTTTTGAATAAAAAAACTAGAAAATACTAAAATATGTTGTTATTAAGATTTGAACTCTAATGCTAACTCATTAAATGTAATAGATTCATTAAATTAAATGGTTGTTTTCATTGACTTTTGAAAATTAGAAATTGAAAATATCATTTGGCATATTTTCAGTTTCCTTCACAAATTGAGTTTTAAAAATAGTTTTTATTTTCTGGCCATTTTGGGTTATCAAACAAATTTTTTAGTATTAAAAATAGAAAATTGTTTTTGGAAACAGAAAATAAGAAGAAAAAACAGTTACCAAACATACTCTTAATGTTTAGTTTTTTTCATTTCCTATAAAAGTGGTGTCCTAAAATGGATTGTTAACCAATGCCCTAAAAGCACTCGCTAGTATTATGTAGATATATTATTTGGAAATGGCTTGTGTCCAGTGGAAATTTCTACTGGACACGTTAATTTCCACTGGACACGTTGGATGGTGGTCACGTCTATATTATTTTAATGTGTTATATAGGAATATAAAATTTGAAATGTTGAGTGTGTTATAAAATTGTATAGTATAATAAATAAAGTAACTTTTAAGATAATAAAATAAGATATTTTGCGGAAACCGATGCTTAGCGCTCCAAATAATCATCTAGGATTTCTTGTTGAAACCTTTGTAAACAAAACAATTCATTATCCCAACTGAGACATGTCACAATCACAAATACCTTTTATACTTTTAGGCAAAACCAAAGTCAAACCCAAAAAAAAAACGTTGCAAGGTGTATTGGTAATTGGTATACCTATGGGAAAGGTTGAACTTGCCCAGTTTGTAAGAAGTAAGAAGAGGAATGGTGGGAGCTTCAGCAGCCATTTTCAATGATTCTATTCTATTCTTTCCTGTTGAATGCTGGTACTTTGCTTCTGTTCCTGATTTCAGACAAAAGTTGGAATGAAATGCTTGTTACACAAATGGGTATTTATAGATTTGTGTCCAAAAAAAAAAAACAAAATCTCACAATAAGCTAGCAGGATGGTTCCAATTGGACAATGATGTTTGCTTTAAAATGGTATTCATAATGATGTCTGTGCTGACGTTTGGAAATACGTTGCTGTGGATGGGGATGGGTCCGCACCACATACATTGAACCCTCAAGAAAATTTGGTTACCAATGTGGACCATTGGCTATCATATATTGGATGCATGGTATATTACCTTTTATTTAATCATGTATTCTGCCTCAATCATCGGCACCACTTTACGTCCACAATTAATTTCATAATTTTTTAAAACAAATTTTTTGAGAATATAGATTGTGTTTAGATTTTAGTATTTTATTTTTATATGAGATCGCCACTAATTTTATTTTTAGTTAAAGAAAAAATATTTTTATAATATATAAGTTATAATTTATGACCACAAAAATTATGAAAATATTGTTAGATTTGTCATGTCATCATTTGTTCTACTTAAAAAAAGAGAAATCTTTGAGACATAAAAGATTTTTTTATTTATTTATATAAAGCTTCTTAAGACAGTAAATTAATATGTATAGCAAAAAAAAATTATAAATATTTTTCTTAATATGAACCACATATTATTTTTTTGAAAGAAAATTGGAATTTGCCAACTCTTTAGAGGGAATATATATATATATATGTGTGTGTGTGTGTGTGTGTGGAAGGTACGGTACATAGCCACCCAAGGGGGCCATGGCCCTCTAGATTTTTATTTTTAAAATTAAGAGTATATATGTTTTACGATATTTTTAGAATTTGGGCAAATGAAAATTATTTTTAGCCTCCATTATATAATTTTTTTCCCCTTTAAATAATATGAAAACGACTGTTGTGATGACAAGAACAACATAATTAGTTCCAATAACAACTAAACATCTAGCCTATACAACAACAAAAATTGCCCAATCAACCTAAACATCACTTTAAAAATCTTTATTTATCAATTCTGATCAATGAATCTTAGATCTATTAATTATTTTTTATAAAAAAAATCCCTAAATCTATACAATACCAATCGAATAAAGAGAGAATATTTCCAAGACATTGTCGAATGACTAATACACATAGACACAATTAATTAATATCATAATGTTAGCTTATAAATTTATAATTAGTGATTGTTGGTGGATGAGTTGGAATCATTATTTTTTTAACTTACTACCTTAATACTTTAGTTTATTTTATCTATTTTATTGGGCGGTCCACTATTTTTTTGAGTCAAGTTTGTGATTTATGTCTCTGTATTTTGAGCGCTTTGGCATTGTTAGGTTTACTGTATATAATTCTCACTTGTTTATTTATTTTTTTTTTATTTTAGTTTTGGAATTTTTTTTCTATCGGATTCCCTGTATTGGATCAAGTAATTGTGGTTTTAGAATACCACACTTGCCTTTTCAATTTGAAAATTTCTACTGACACACTCAGATCTATATTTGATTTCACATGCTTGAGAGTGTCATCTTATGGTACATAAATATTTTTTCTTTTTCATAACTAGTTGACCCATTTGTAAGTGATGAACCAATTTGATGTAGGACATGATTTCTCTAATTTTTGTAAATATTTAATTTTAGTATTTTTTATGTAATTTTTGTTATTTTAGGTTTAGGTTATTTATTTCCTTCTTTTTAGGTGCTTTTAATGTTGTTTAGTCAAATTAAGGTTTTATATGCTTTCGTAGTCGCCTTAAGGTTTCTAGTTGCCCTAGGTTTTGTTTTTACTATTTAAATGCATAGTAGCCTCTAAAGGCAATTCAGTTTTTAGACTATTATCAATAAACACATACTTCTATCAAATTATTTCTCTAGTGAATTCCAGTTTTCTTCTCCTTGTGAATTCAGGGAAATCGCTCGTGAATTCAAGATTTATTATCAAGAACTAACAGTTTAGTTTTTGTTCCATCAAAAGAGTATCGTGCGTGCTTTCTTTAGGCTTTCGCGACATCACAATTGACAAATTGAGAACCAAGCATTTTATTTTTACTATTGTTAAAGGCAACTGATTTTTATTTTTATCGAGTAAGTCCATAAACACCCTCTTTCATTTGTGTCAAGAAAGGCAACTCATTATGACTTATGAGAACGACCAAAAAAGAAAATAAAAACTCATAATTATGTATATACAGACTACAGTGGACTCCAGTGATGTGGATGGATCATCTGTTTTCGTATGATATGAATTTAGACGAATGGCTGGCGAAATTCAGATTAGGCAGGAAATGGTATAGAAAAGAGCTTCTTGTTCTTGACCAAGAAAAAACCAATGGGTGGTCAAAGAATAAAAAATTTAAAACAAAGACCAGCACAAAGTAACAGCGTTTGTCTCATTATTAAAGTTTGCAAGAAATTTTAATTTTTGTTCTTATAAACTATTAGTTTTTGTATGGTTCTTAAATTATTAAAAATAATTTTATTTTCTGTTGATTTTCTATCATGTTAGTCTGATTTCAAACAAACTTTAGATATAAAACCAATATTTTCTTCCCAAAAAATAAAATCATAAAATTAAGGAAACACAAAATTCTACATAATTCTAGGATTTAAAAGAATCATATTTTCTACTGATACATATCTTTTCATGTGCTCAATTTGACCGAAATGTAAGAAAAAAGAAACAAAGAGTAGAAGATAATGCAAATAAGTTAACAAAGCCTACAAAATTTTCCAAAAAGAAACAATTCTTAGAAATCATGGTTTGAGAAGCCAAGTCAAGTTGATATCCTTTTTAGCCACCTTGACCTCTAGATTGGTAAGAACTACCTTGATAGGCTCCCAAAACTTGGCCCTCTCTTTACGCAAGCTCATGCACCTTTTCACGTGGAGCTCTTCAAATTACATAATTCACCAATGTCTATTGGCAAGTGTCTAATGCTTAGGCAATCGGATATGTTAAGAATGCACAACTTATGGAGGCTTCTTATTGACTCTGGCAACTCTAATAAATCGGTACAGGACCCAAGCCTGAGCACTTCTAAATTCACTAGCTTTCCAATTCCATTAGGAAGTGTAGACAATTGATGACAATTGGTGATGCTGAGTTTTTTTAAGGCAGATAACATCATACAACACTGCAGGCAATTCAACCAAATCATTGCAATAGTCGATGTTTATCTCCACTAGTCGCATACCCGCACAACGTGCGGAATAATTTGATATAATTACTTTTTATTGGAATATTATTGAATTAATATAATATAGAATGTATATATTTAGAAAGTCAATATGTGTTATTTGAAATTGTGTCTTAAATTACAACATATGAAAAAATCCCACAATATATTGCCCTTTAAATTCATAAATGAATTACATGATTACTTGCATTATATGGTAAAATAAGACCAACCCATCCATCATGGCATTGTAAAGTCATCTAAATATAATCATATAAAACCACCGTTTTCTTAATCTTGTCTCATAAACCAAAAGTACCATCTATACAGTTAATAAGATCTTTAAAAGGTAATATATGATAGAGAATTCTAGTAGACTGCCCTCATCATTGAGATCAATATTTTTTTTTTCTAGAGTGTACATGTTCAACCAAGAGGAATTAATTAAGGAATAGTTAAGGCTTGTTTGGTACATGCACTTAAATAAACGTATTTCCACACATTTTTTCACCCATACGAATTTTCAAAAAATACAAACATTGTTAGAACAACGTTACCAAACAGGCCCAATCACTGTCAACTATGTGAGTTTTCTCTTTAATTTTACTAGTTTCTGACTTTTAGAATGAAGATGACATTGGCATATACAAACTACAATGATTGTAGGGTAGTTATGCAAAACTATTTAATACATTATTATTCGAAACTTTGTACAGATAAATTCAACCTCTTATTCCATGTGTTGTATATATGTAACACCCCATAATTTTTTACTCCAATTTAATTAATTATACATAAATTATAAGGAGGCCCACAATTAAATGGATTAAATTGAATTGGGCCTAAGATATTAAAAATAAGATTAATATTATGGGATATGAAGCCCATGTGAAGTGGCATAAGTAAATATATGGGCCTTGATAAGCTTTAAAAAAATAAAAATAAAACCCTAGCCTCCTTCCTCTTTAGTCACACGTACGTATACTTATGAGACTTCATTTTGCTTCAGCCGCATCACATTGCTGAATTTTGCTTTCCGTTACTGTGGCTGTGAGAAGAGACTTCAGGTATGGTTTCTATGACTATATTAAGGGAAATAGGACTCCTATGATTGTTATCATACTTAGACTAGGCAAGTAAATATAGGCATGTGTCATGAAAAGGAACTAAGAGACGTTGGTCTCATGGATCTCCACCTATCCCTACATTAAGGGAAAAGATGTCCTATATTGTTATGATATGAGATAAGGAATGGTCAAATATGGCTGCATGTCAAGAGCTTTGATATTGTATCTAATAGGCTTGGACTTTATCAATTGCTTTGTCATCATGTGAAAGGGAAAATATAGCTTTATGGGTTTATATATATATGTATCCGTATATGGCCATCTTGAATCTAAAAAACTAAGACTATTTTAATGGGCAAAGGATGCTTGTGGATTAATAAGCTTTCACACTTAGCCTCTATTGTTGACCGATTGACCATAACCTTTTAAGCCTCTATTGTTGACCGGTTAATATGCATTCACACTTGTCCAGCCGTGTACTAGATTTTGGGTCTTTGGGTTGATGAATTACAACATTAAAATAAGAACTATTTATCTATGTATAGCTGTATAGTCCTCCATAGCCTTTAAGATGGATTCGGCCTAACTTTAATATGTGGCTTCAAGGGAAATTGTAAGCAACCGGATTGATAGATTAAGTATACTATCTTGTGGCTCCCATGTTAGATTGAAAATATATATATATATATATATATATTAGAGTTAATAGATTTTCAGTGGCATCAAGTGGGAATGCTAAGCAACTAGATTAATAAATTAAGGCTATATGTGGCTTCCAATATTCAATTGGATAGTTAAGCGATTAAATGGAGGGTTTTAGATATATCAATATTATTTAGGATAAATTCGTTTAAGTGTGAAAATAGATTTTTAAGTGGGAAATTGTGTATTGATGAACCTATTTTTGGTGTTGCTAGGTTCTAATTCTACTGAATTGTTGTGATTCGAGGGAGGTTGATTTCCTTTATTTTTACAACTAAGAGGTAAGTGGTGTTTACTAATTTTGGGGGGTTTTCCCAAAGCAGTGTTGATTATTAAACTATTTTATATCAAAGAAACATGTTGATATTTTATATATGAATTGATATTTTATAAATGTTTGATGTGCACATTGACTATTCGTTTTATGAAAATCTTGTGGGACAACCTGAATTTATTTAAACTTATATGCGTGAATATATCTTTATATTTTTTGAGAATTATGAATGGGTTGTTTTTGTGAGCATATTGAAATGTGTTTTGGAAACCTATGGCAAATCGTGAATAGAAGCTCAGTATGGTATCTAGTCCTTAGCAAGGGACAATCATACTGTAGCTAGTCCTTAGCAAGGGACGGTCCCAGAAAAGGGGACAGTGCACATTTAATAGCTCCTTAGCAAGGGAGTATATTATTGAGGATCCAAAAAGGAAGCTCCTTAGCAAGGGAGTGCACCTTTTGGTTCCAAAGGAACTATCCTTAAGAAAGGGGATGAAAAGGAGGTTCCAGTCCCAAAAGGGGGACAGCACAACCCTGTCAACGGGGCGTAAACGTTGACAACGAGAAAAGCTTAGGAAATTGTTTATGTGATGATATTGATATATATATATATATATATATATCATAATGGCTCACAATAAAAAGATATTTGTTTTTATATATATGAAGTAATTGATGACAAATATTGATGAGTTACAAGTTATGCAAATGTTGTAAGTATTATTTATTTGGAAGGTTTGTTCCCACACCCCAATGTTAGTGAATTCCACTTATTGAGTTATCTCACCCCCCTTTATTTCCCATTACAGATACATTAGAGGGATTACTGGAGTAGAGATTCTTGGGAGACAGCGGTTACAAACTATTTTTGTAGAACTAAGGATTTTATTATCATTTTATGGCATTAACATTGTATTGGAGAATTATTTTTGAGGATGTTTTGTATTTGGTGAATTACAGTTCTGACTTTTGTGATGAGATTCAAGGTTGCTAGTTTCTTTTATTTAACATATTTTATGGATTATTCAGTTTAAATAGACATTTATTGCTTATGATTTTGGGGCGTTACAATATAGGTATGGAATCTCAAAGTTTATTCTCAACTTATGCTTGCATTACAAATACCAATGACTTAATCATAGAAATCAACACTATTGAGAAGCTTATGTGGTGTAGTGCTTTAGCTGTTGCTAAATGTTGCAATAGAAGTTATGCAATTTCAAAACTTGCAAAGAGACTAAAATGGGAAAATGAAAAACAAAATATTAATTCAAAAATGTTAAATGAAATAAGCATTGCATATATGAAATATTTAAGTAAATAATGAGATACCACAAAAGCTGTCATTACTGGTAGACTATTACTTGAAGTCTTGAACTCCCAAAAATTTATCTAAGGGGCTAGATATAAGGATAATTGGAATAATAATAAGTGCCAACAAAAATTCGTAAGCTTCAATAACTAATTGAGCTTGATTGTTTCCAACAACAAAAAATTTATAAATGAGTTTAAAAGGAACATTGATTGCTTCAAATCAAATTTTTTGGTTCTTTTGATATTGGCAATTGTCCCCTGTTGTGTTTTTTTTCCGTTGCTTTTTTCCTTCAATAAATTCTTGCAATTCATCAACAAAAAAAAAAATTTATTTTATAGTTTGGTCATTTTTTATTTTTATAATTAGAAACTTTTATAGTTTTTTAGCTTTTCAAGTCATGTCTATAAAATTATACAAAAGTGTAAAATATAGTTTTACAACTATCGAACGTTGCAAACCCACATACCCACATCGAACATCTTATTTCTACTACTAACAAAGCAAGTCTTTTTCCCCCTTCAATCATATTCTTGCAATTATTTGCTATTGTGTATTTAAAACAAAAAGAGATCTCCAGTTAAAAAAGTACTAGAGGTAAGCCAAACCCTACAAAAAAAAGAGTGTATATGCAAATGTGACCAATAGAAACAAAAGCAATAGAGAAAAAATATATATATTAAAATCAAAACCCTCACTGTAAGGAGCTGTAATTCATGCAATATGTAGATGGCATTTATGGACATAAACTTAAGAAACCTCTCCCAACCATTACATGCCACAAAAACATTTGAAGCTCAAAGGAGAATAGGGTGCCCAAGTTTAGAAATAGTGTTCAAAAGTATTCTCCCCATTGATTACCTGCTACCACACATCTAAGAGAAATTTCAATAAGTATATGTCATGCAACAATAACCCAAAAAAAAAAAAAAAAATTATCGACATTCCACATGGGATAAAAAAGCGAATGGGTGACAATAAAAATGTATTTATTAACAAAAAGGAGAAAAAAATTGACAAAAAATCGGGTCTAAAGATTGATCTCTTTTTCAATATGTCTCTTTTGTTTTGCATTATCTAGTTCTTTGGTTTTCTCAATAGATTAAATTAGATGGAGAAAGGAGGAACTGAGAGCATGAGACAAAAATTAGGAGAGACAAATTGGTTACCTGGTTGATTGAAGAAGAGCAAAAAAGACCGTAGCATTACCAAGTTTGACGGTGTTTCAACAGCTTTTGCAGAAGTGGAGAGGGGGCAACTGCAATATATAAAGAAAATAAATCAATGAAGAGAGAATAGGAGTTGAGATCAAAGAAATGAAGTAGTGCTGAATTGAGGATAAAATGGATTTAATAAGATGGTGGAAAAGTGGGGTGATGTTATCCCTTTGTTTGATGGAGAGAGAGACCAAGGAGGACGGTTAATTGAGAATTGGAATAGTTAGCCGGTTGGGTTTAATGGAGTAAATGGGGAAGATGAGTGGGATGCACTCAGTCATTCTGGAAAGGATTCTACATATTCTATCCAAAAAAAATAAATTGAGGAAGTTGAAAAATAGGAAAACATTCAATGGATAGTTGGGTTTTTCTTTTCTTTTTTATTTTTTTATTTATATATATATATATATATATTTTTAAAGAAGGTTTGAGTAATAGGAGAGTATAATTTAATGCAAAAAAGTCATGAGAATATGTAAAGTCATGATATATTGTAAAGTCACGAGAATATGTAGCAAAGCAAGAAGTAAGACTATTTAGAATGTGTAAAGTCATGAGAATATGTAAAGTCATCATATATTTTGCATTCTTTTAAAATAGATAATAAATTAACAAAAAAGGAAAAATAAAAAAAATAAAAAGATGACATGGATGATGATGTAGAGCGTAACAACAATAAATATTATACTTTAGTTTTTATTAATATATAGATTAGATTTGGCAATGCATTTGAAACTTGGATGGTAAAATTCTGAAAAGCTTGTCCAATATTACACATAAATAAGGATATTTTCTTCAAACTCTTCAACAATACAAGGGTCTTGCAAAGGGAATGGATAGAAACCTTCTCCAATCTGATTGTTTTTAAATTGGGTAGAGACTTGAGTAGTTGAAAATTTCTTAATTCGGCAGGAAAGTAACCATATTTAGTTATCATCAACACCTTGAGTTTATCCATTTTAAACATGAAATCAGGTAAGCTGTAATTCTGTGTCTTGAAAGTTCAGAATTAGAACCTCAACTTTCGGTGCTTGAATATTGCACCAACTTGACAAGAATAATTCATCAGCAAAAAGAATTCTATATGATGTGAGAGGGCACTCAATATTTGGTATGTTATATATATAAATCTTTGCACATGCACGCATGTGAGTGCTCACACATGTGTACGCATTCATGCATGTGTGTGCATTTATGCGTGTGTGATAGAAGCAAAATGAACCAACCAGTTGAGATTGAGATAGATAATAGGTGGGCATTGATGAGGTGCTGATCCTGTTTCGTACACCACTCCGGTAGAGTGTTTTTATTTATGTCCATAATCAATCGTTTCCTTTGTCTGATTGGCCCCCGGCTGCTCTCATAAATAGCTAGCTCTCTAAGAGGATCATGTTGTGTGACAAAGTCTTCATTATAACAAGTATAATAATTGGTGTTCTCACTAGCATCTTTAGATTCTTTCCTGGTGAATGGGCATAAATTAGAAGTTAGAAAAGATTCAAAAATTTTCAATCTCAAGCTTATAATTATAACAAAATATTATTGACATCAGAAGTTGATTATGTCTTATAGCATTACAATAATTTCTACCTTAGGGCCTTGAGCCGTGTAGAGAGCTACAGCATATTACAAGAATAAGTTGGCCAAAGACAAACCCGGAGAAAGCACACTACAAGAATATCAGACCATAAAATAAAGTCACCATACCTTGTCCTCACTAGAGTAGCCAGATTCTGGGTGGTGAGTTCGTGTAAATTGTCAATGGCATCATTGCCATGTTCATCTAGTTCATGTAATTTAGCCCACATATCAGTTAGGGCAGGAACAGCAATCCTTCGGCCTTCAGGAAATGAACCTAGATCCATAAACACTCTTTCAAAATGTCCTCATCATCCGAAAATTCTAGGCTATTTTGAAGACAATGAAGCAGATCAGGACTAAACTTGAGAATAGAATGACCATTAGACAATTTCCTAGCTCTACTGCGCCAAGCCTCCACAGGCTTCTCTTTGAGTGATTTGCCATTCACTTCGAGGGCCAGTGGGAACCTCAAACAGCCTCTCACTATCTGCAATATAAGGAACCAAATATGATGAAATAGTCTTTGCACAATGACCATCAGGTTGAGAGTTTTAGAAACGGGGACAAAATAAATTTTGTCCTTAAATTTGCCTATCCGAAAGCAATCTAGTTAGAAAGTTGCCACTGAGGCACATTTCATTTGTTATAAAACTGTAAACAGAAAACATAGATAATAATGGTAAAGTCGAATGAAGTGAATACATAATCCCAATCACAGCAAAGATTACAAAGGAGCCAAAATAATAATAATAATAATAAACAGTTTTTTGAGAAACAACAATTCTTAAGTAATGAGTATTTTTTTAGTTTACATATTCTTTGTTACCAGTTACTACTCTTCTAAGGCAGGAGTTCCGAAGGACGAAATGTACTGCTACTATTGTTGAAGGGGCTAAAACAAAATAATGAGACATATTTATTTCGAACTGTAGTTTACTTTAACTAGCAGAAATTTGAATCTTCACGTGTGAATGTAATTCCATTCATTCCAATTACAGTCATGTCTATATGGTGCTCAAGCAATATTTCAATTTAAGATTCAGCAATGAATGACTTCTCTATGTATTTGTTTGTGGTAATACCGAATAGATTACTTTTACTGTAAAGGATCCACCTACTAACACTGCAAATAAATTGAAGAAAATGTCACAATAACAACAAACAAACCATAGTTCTAAAAGTTTCGGGTCAGTTATAAATCTTTAACAGACTAGTCTTTCTTTTCAACTTAAGAATATGGAAACACTTTCCAGTTATAAATTAAATTAGACACACAAAAAAAAAACAAAAAACAAAAAACAAAAAACAAAAAACAAAAAACAAAAAACAAAAAACAAAAAAAAAAAAACAAAAACAAAAATAAATAAATAAAAAAAACAAAAACAAAAACAAAAAAAAATAAAAATAAAAAAAAAATAAAAATAAAAAAACAAAAAAAAAAATACCTATAATTTCCTCGTCATGACCAAGCATTTTCACCAATGCAGTCTTCCCGCATCCGCCAGGAGCAGTCAGTAGAAGTTGCTGCTTCTTCTCCTTCAGCAGCTGAGTTTTCAACACTTTCAAAGGCACATCCAGCCCAACAGTAAAATCCGGGGGTCTAGGAACTGAGCAGGACAACCTACCTATCTTCATGATGGGCGACTTCATTTCCTCCTGAGTAGGTTTCCTCTGATCCAAAATCTGCAAAATATCCCCTCTGTTCTGTGCATCCATATGAACCTTACAGAACCTCACAATGGCCTCATCCAAATTAGTTAGTTTCTTGGTGTAAATGGGGTAAAAGTTGTTCATATCTCCGATATCTGAGCACATGTCAATGAGCCGCTTGACATCCTTCATTTTTTCGATTGAGCTCTGCGTTTCCTGTTCTGGGCAATCAAGTTTTTCTTTTATCTCTTCAACCACAGGTGCTAAAAGATCTAGATTGAATTCGCAGTTTTTAAAAAAGGATTCAAACTCGAGGACTTTGCTTTCCACATTCTTAAATGTGTCATGCAACACCCCAAATGCTTCTCCAAGCTTTGCTTCCAGAAAAGCCCCTCCAACAAATGGTGCTGCCATAAGAAAAGAAATTAAAGATGACAAAGCAATTTAGATCTCTAACTCTTCGATATCTCTTGATCAGTATCCTTGTGCTGATAAAGAAACGGAGCAGAGAATCAAAGCAAACCATTTGAGATGAAAGAAGAATGCAAAGGGGATTAGAAGACTAAACACTGAAGTAATAAATATAAGTAGGACAGAAGATTTTTATTCAAAATATTCTTACCCATTTTTTATGTTCCACTGTTATGTAAGAAGGAAAGCAATACTAAGCACATTCACTTCGTTGTTTGATTACGTATAGACTTTTTTTTTTTTTAATAAAATCAAGTATAGACTTAAAAGGGAAGCAAGCAGTAAAACAAAGGGAATATATTGTTCATATGTTGGTGCCTTAAACATTCTTTATGATAAGTGATGCTTTGTTTAATTTACTAAATATTGTTCATGTCATATACCATATCCATAAAACAAAAGTTGGTCTTTTTATAAATGGTGATTGTGTCATATGCTAATTGTGAATTATGATCCTTTCAAGTTCTTAGGGAAACTTCACAAAGTTCTCAGAGAAATAAGTGGATTGGATTTCATCATGCGATTAATGATTTAAATAGATTACAAAATGGTCAGTCAACGATTTTCAAAACATTAATGTTGTGATAAAATCCAATCTCATTTCAAAATTAATTGATGTAGCATTTTAGAAACTTCATAGTGGAGTTGCACTAGAAACTATAGAACATGTACCACAACAAACGCCTAATAACTCTGTCATTTCCTCTGCACATGATTCCATTCCGACTAATCCAACAAGTTCCTTAGTAAAAGTAGAGAATTTACCATACAATTGACGCTTTATGTCTCCACTGATATGTTGGATAACTGTTGATTCAGATCTGTAACAAAGGAAAATAATTTTGAAGAGGCAGTGATAGGCATAAGAGATGACAATAACTCAAGGTTTCTTACTATATTTAGTAAGCAGCCAAAAGCAATAAACATGAAGAACAATAGAAGGAAGCAAATAGAATGGTGGGATAACTTAGGATGTTTGATAGTGAGGAGGCAGGCCCGAACCCACTAAAATTACCAACACTGTAAAAATGCTGCATTTTCCCATAAGTTGGGAGTTTGACTTGAACAAGAATAAACATTTTCTTGTCTTATATATTGCCATTTGTATTCTTATTTGAAATTGAGATTTTAGCCTTATGGATAGATTATTGTTTGTTGACATTTGATATCTTTCTAGTTTACTTATGCATATGCTGTTTACTTGTTATGACTAAATAATTGGTAACCTCTGCAAATGCACAGGCACCATAAAAATATAATAACTATTGAATTTTAGAGGGAGTATAATTTGAAAACTGATATATCCATTTTTGACACCTCCTCTCTTCACCTCCCCCTTGTGCACATATCTACCCCAATATCTGAGTCAATTCATATTAGCCTATTAATCACCACTATTAAAAGAATAAAATAGTCTCTCTTCTTTTTAACATGGGATGAAACATTTTCATTAACTCCTCATCTTCCATATTAACTCCCACATTTTCACATTTATGTTGTAATATTTATTCATTTTAATTAATTAATATTAAAATGCTCCAACACTATATAATAATATCAATTACTATGAAAATGTTTAAGGAAAAATACTCCTAGGATGATTATGCCAAGAAAATGGTCCACTTGGGGTTTATTTGTTTGTAGTCTTGTGCAATAAATTCAGTGTGTAAAATAGTCAAGAAAAGCCTATAACTTAAAGACATGGTTTTAATGGAATAAAATGACAATTTTTGAACTTAATGGATTAAAATCATAACTTAAAGACATGGTTTTAATGGAATAAAATGACAATTTTTGAACTTAATGGATTAAAATCATAATTCTTCAAAGTTACAATGTGTAAAATGTGTTTTTGTCAAAACATAAAAAAGTATATGATTTTTGTGTGTGTGTGTGTGTAGAGATAGCTCAATAGATCTACTTGAAAAGCCAGGGGTCATGGCCCCCCAACCCCCTTACCTTTGCCATTGTTAATTGGGTGACATTGAATCCCCTAGTTGTAACTATAAATTTATCAACAACAAAAAAGTGTCCTATACTCAATTTGATTTGAAACATTAAAAAATTAACAATAATAATTTCATGTTGAGTCAGCCAAGTATTACTGTAGTGTGATAATTACAAATAATTTGAAGAAAGTAACTGTCTAAGGTATGTACCTTATTTGCTTAGAATTTATCAAAAGATATAATTTTTAATAACTTCTTTTAGTTTCAATGCGTGACAAAACCATGAAAACTAAGTTATTTCAAAAAATAAAAGCTAAAATTCAATTTTATATTTACAAAATACAAAATACACCAAAAAAAAAAAACAAAAACAAAAACAAAACAAAACAAAACTGAGACAAAAAGTAAAAAACCAAACACACATCTATTCAAAGAAGAAAATGCAGACTTACGCGCTATCTTTTACAACAAACCCGGCAATATGGCTCACGCGTGTCAAAGCATCTTTCCACGTTTGTATCTTCTCACTCTTATCTCGGGAGTCCTCTTCATGTTTAGCAAAGGCTAAAGCAAAAGTTCCTTTTTGCTGCCTTACATTAGGGGGATCCACGTGATAAAAGATGGGTATAGCTTGTAGACCCGTCTCTTCTATGCATGCAACAATCTGGACAAGTTCATTCAAGCACCATCTTGAGTAAGCATAGTTTTCTGAAAGAACAACAATTGCGAACTTGGATTCTTTTATTGCTTTCATGAGCTCTGGGTCGATGAATGTTCCTCGCACAATTCCTTCTTCATCCCCATAGGCATTATGAAATTGCCTCTCAACTCAGAATATCGATGATCTGTAAAATTATTACGGGTGTCTTTGCCGTAAAAACTTAAAAAAAACATCATATTTGAATCGAGGTGAATGAGGATGATGAAGAAGCTCGGCCTGCAGAACCAGTGGAAACCGTACTGGAAACTCGCTAACTAACCTGTTAATGGAAAGATTACAAAGAATTTCAGGTAATAATGCTAAAAGAGATTTATGAGAGCTTTACTTTCTGTATCATGGCATGGCATGGCTTGGCTATACGTTACGAGGATGAAATAGTATTCATTAAAAAACTTAGGTTAACATACATCAGGGAGCTTATTAACTATTTTATTTATATTTTTTATATACCAAATACCATTAAGTATTTATATTTCATATATTGTTAAGCATATATCAATTTAAGAGCAACAGTGGATAATAATTTCTAGACAAGCATTCAAAAAATTAAATAAAATATAACTAGACAAGCATTCAAAGTTAAAACCAAGATATAAAAAATATAAATAAAAATTCTTCCAAGTTTGACTATATGCAACACTTTTCTTTTTGCCCTTCGAACCTCACGAACTGTTGTCCAACCGGACGGGTATACCGGTCTGATCTGTATTATTTGTCTTCCTCAAAACGGTGGCCGGAAGCCGAAATGGATCTTCCACGCCAGAATTCCATGCCGATCTCGTACGTCGGTAGCCCAATCCATCAATCCGTGAACTAGATAAAATCTTTTACAAGAGACTCAGAAGAGACAGAGACAGAGACAGAGAGACTTGGACTGAAGAAGGGTCTCTGCGAAGAGTCTAACTTATGGGTCCGCTTTTGCACTTTCCCTTGCACATATTGGAGCCAAAATCCTCACTGTGAAGAGATCGGATCTAAATTTTTGGAGGATTCCTTGTTGCATCTTGGATCTTCGGTTTTAGGAGGGATTGGCAGCAAGATTTTTTTATGGGTTTTGGTGGCTGTGGTTTCTGATGAGAGGAACGAAAAAGGACGAAGAGCGAGGAAGAAAGATGGAGAGAGAGTCTGCTGATTTCGACGAGGGAGGAGAGAGAGCGATGGTTTCACAGACAGAGAGAGAGAGATATGAATATGCGCATTTGACATTTATCTAAATTTTTTTAAGGTTTGGTCGGTGTAAAGTGATTTACCTCCTTACTTTTTAAAATACCTTATTCAATAAATTTTTTTCTTTTATTATTTATTCTTTTTACGTGGTTATATTTATTTTCAACAACTATATTTTTTAATGAAAAGTGTTATATTTATAATATTTTTTACAATACTTTCACAAGAATCATAACAAAATCTTATGTAAAAAGTTGTTACTAGTTCTAATTTGAACCCACTACTGAAATTTGTTTTTACTTACCAATGTTAGCTAATAAAAAAAAAAACCAATCTATTATTTAAGATTTATTATGAAAATATTGTGGTAGTATTTTTTAATTGTCATTCTTTATATTATTTTTCTTTTCTTAATTTCATCCATTCTTTTCTTTTTCTTTTTTTCACTTGTTTTTCCTCCACCACACACGTATACCCACTCCTATTTCTATCCTCCCTTCTTTTTCTTTTTCTACTTGATTCCAAATCTCTCTCTCTCTCTATCTCTCTCTCTCTCTCTCTCTCTCTCTCTCTCTCTCTCTCTCTCTCTCTCTCTCTCTCTCTAATAAGAAACAGAGAAAGAACAAGTGACAGATATCTTGCTTGCTCCACTGTTGATCGAAGGACACAAGTAGGAACAGAATCGACATTCACTGTGCCAAGTCGTGCCTTCCGCTCTGCCATCGCTCGTCTTCCTCCCCAATGCAACTCAGATGGGTCAGATGGCTTCTGTCTTTTTTTTTTTTTTGATTAATTTTAGGCGAAAAAACTCATTTTCGTCCCTACATTTTCACGCGATTCCCACTTTGGTCCCTTTTTTTTTTTTCACCGCTTTTAGTCCCTATCTTGGAAAACGCGTCTTGTTTTAGTCCTTTCCATCAGTGGCCTAATGGCCCCGTCCTATGTGGTAGACAGAACTATTAAAATAATAATAATAATAATGAAAATAAAATTATTTTAGCATTAAAAAATGCCACATCAGCATCTAAATTAAAAAAAATTAATTTATTAATTTTAATTAAATTAAAAAATTAAAAACCAAAAATCACATGAATTGAGATCTAAGTGTGTCTTAAACAAGAAAAATAAGAACACAAACCCAGAGCTCTTCTAAAAAAAATAAAGAACACAAACCCAGAAATTAAAATCCAAAAATTAAAAATCTCAAAATCACCATTTTCTCAAACCCAGCAAAATCATCAAATCCTAAAGCTTCAAAGTATCAAATCAATCCAAAAATACAATGTAACCAATCCCAAAAAAAAAAATCTCAAACTCAGAAGAACCCATCTCAAGCAAGTTGACCTAGCAAACCCACCTCAAGCAAACCCAGATCAGGTGGCCATGCTCCTCGCGAACGAGCTCTTCTTCGACGAAAAGCTCGTTCCACTACAGTTCTCGTCGGTCAAACCTCAAGTCAACGACGGAACCATTGGATAGCCAATCAGCAAGGGAGTTGACTAAGGACCTCGATCAACACATAACTGAGTTTTGACCAAATGGAATCACCTGAATCTTTTTCTCTTTTGCAACATGGATACAGCATCGGATCCTCCGACGAATCTTCTACTCTTCTTTTGCAATGCGAACCAAAAGAATGGGTTGTGTTCGCCAACCAAAAACGTGAAAGAGCACATCCACCTAAAAATCGCAGAGCCCATCCACCTGAAAACCATCAGCCCATCGTGAACCCATCAACCCGACTAGATCAGGTCCAAGGTGGCGGCACGATGGCGGTGAGTTCTCTTTCTCTCCCTCTTTCGCATTTGGCTTTTGCCGTTGGTCTTGGAATTTTTTTGGGGGGGGGGGGGGGGGGGTTTGTTGATTGTGTTTGTTGGAGTGGGCCACGGTGTTTGTTCTAAATTTGTGGGTTTCATGGGTTAATTTTTGTTGGGTTAGGGTGGCAGTGGTTGGTGGTTCCGATCTGGGTTTGGTTTGTGGCTTGCTTCAAGGTTTAGTTCTTCATTTGTGGTTTGGTTTGTGATTTATTGGTGGGTTTGGTCACTGTGATTGTCCCTAGGTTCGTGGCTTGGTTCAGACGTGTTGGTTGATGGGTTTTTTCTGAGTTTGATATTTTTTTGTTTGGATTGGTTGTGTTGTGTTTTTGGATTGATTTGGTACTTTTGAAATTTTTAATTTTTGGATTTTAATTTCTGGGTTTGTGTTCTTAGATATGGGTTTGTGTTCTTGTTGTTTTTGTTCAATACACACTTAGATCTCAATTCATGTGATTTTTTGTTTTTAATTTTTTTTTTATTTAGTTAAAATTAATAAATTTTTTTTAAAAAAAATTTAGATGCTAACATGGCATTTTTTAATGCAAAAATAAAATTTTTTATTATTATTTTAATAGTTCCATCTACCACGTAGGATGGGGCCATTAGGGCACTGACGGAAATGACTAAAACGAGACAAGTTTTCCAGGATAGGGACTAAAAACGGTTAAAAAAAAAAGATAAGGACCAAAGTGGGAATCGCGTGAAAATTTAGGGACGAAAATAGTATTTCCACCTTAATTTTAAGATTGTGTGTTTTGAGTTTGTATTTTGATTATGCTTGAGTTTAGAGATGTTTAAGAGAAAGGACTGTTGTGTTTGTAGCAATTGTGAATGTTTGTAGCCATTGTGAGAGGAGAGAGACAAAATTGTTTTTTATTGAGTTGTATAATTTTTTTAAGTAGAAAAATTCACTTGGAGTTGCTACAGAGTTCTCTAGATTAAGAGAACCATTGTAGCAACTTCAAAAAATATTTGGAAAAGTTTTGCATTTGGAGAATCTGTTGGAATTGATTTTTGGGGTTTGCTCTCCAAAAAATAGATTTAGCTAATTTATTGGAGATGCTTAATGGACAATACAAACTAAAACTAATCATGTGCGTTTCACATGATACTAGGACAAGTGTCACCATGAATTGTTGCCACCTAATCCTGTTTGTAGCAATTCCTGCACATAAGTGTGCAGAAATCCTTGTCCATAATTTAATAACAGTGTGGACTGTGGAGCAATGGAGCGCCAAAAACAAAAGGGCTAAAATAAGTAAAAAAAAAAAAAAAAAAAAAAAGGCTAAAGTACATATTTGGTTCTTATTTTTTACATCATATTTTAATTTAATCTCTAACCTTTCAATTGTGTCGATTTGATCCCTAACCTTTTAGTTTCGTGTCAATTTAGTCCCTGTTATTATATCTTGGATGAAAATTGGTGACATGACAAATGGCCAAAATAAAATTTTAATTTATTCTCACATCAACCGAAGCTAATTTTTTATTTTAGCCATTAGACATGTTATCAATTTTCATCCAAAAGGTAATGGCAAGAATTAAATTGACACTGTACTGAAAAGTTAAGGACCAAATTAACACAATTGCAAGGTTAGAGATCAAATTGAAATATGGTGTATAAAATAGAGATAAGAAATGTTGTTTACCCAAAAGAATTTAAAACATCTAGTAAATAGCATGCCAAAAAATCTAGGAAACACTTTTGGCTTTGTCATAACTTATTTGGCATTTATTTTTTTGGATACAAAATAGAAATTTTACTCTAATCTAATCTAAGTGTTTAAATTAACAAAAAAAAAAAAAAAAAAAAAAAAAAAACTTATTTGGCATTTATTTATGAGATGAGGGGAGGGCAAGCTTTTCTTTTTCTTTTTTTTATGGGGGGGCGGGGATGATCATTAGGGAACTCACTGCTGTATTTGTATTATTGCTATATGGTAATTTATATTTTTTTTTATGCTCAATCTTATTCCTGTACAATGTTGATATTTGAGATGAAACTGTTCTACAAGTTATGGAAATAATTCACAATTAATTATTTAATCTTTTGTTAATTTTTCATTGCAGGTTGTTGTTGGAAGTGTATAGAAGAGAAAAATCAGTCTGTTTTGTAGAGAAACTATGAACTTTCATTCTATTTTGGCCGGATACATCTTCTTGTAGATACAGTCTGAGCTATCATTAGTCTGTCAAATGCTATGTTTCGCAAGTTTTGATTCACCCTTTGCTTCAAGTGCAGAACAGATCTCATGATGATGATTTCCAAAATTCTTGGTTTGTGCAAAGTAAACATGTGACTTCCTCTTTACTTTTCTAAATATTCTTTGGTTCACTATGATGTCATATGAATGAAATTACTGCTATATGTAATGATTAGAATGTACAGCTAATACTAATACTTCTGCTTTATGGTGGATAAATAACTTGGGTTAAGTACTTTGGTGTTACATAGCCATCGTCTTCCATTTTTCATTGATTTATGTTGATTTCTTAAACATAAATTAGATTTGTGAGTTGGTGGAATTGCCTTTAAGGCATCCACAGCTTTTTGAAAATATTGGAGTGAAGCCTCCCAAGGGAATTTTGCTATATGGGCCTCCCGTTATTGGAAAGACACTCATAGCAAAGGGTTTTTTTTTTTTTTTTTTTTTTTTTTTTTAAATACTTATTTCAACGGTTTCAAATTGTTGAAATTTATCTCAAGACAACATATATTTCAACAGTTTTGAATAATATTTCAACGTTTAATAATTGTTGATAAAGGTGAATTACATTTTTCGACGGTCACATAGGGTGTAGAAAAAAAAGTTTCGACATAGTTTTTAGTGGCGGTTCTCAACGGTCACTTAAACCGTCGAAAATACTTTTTTCGATGGTTTTTAATACTTTTTTCGATGTTTTCAACCGTTGAAAATAGCAAACTTTCTTGTAGTGAGATTCCTGAGTAAAGAGTAACGTAGCTAGGATTTCATTTATAGGGGCTGAAGTATGAACAAAATAAATTCATGAAAATGCAAAATAATACCTTATTAACAAAACTAAAAGACACAAAATGATTCTTTCATAATATATTGTAATACATTTATTGCTGCTAAGATTAATTATGGTTGCTTAGTAAAAGAAAAAAAAAAAAAAAAGAATATAAAAAATCTAAAGTCAATAAGATTAATTATTATTGATAAGTTAATTATTTCTGTTTAACAATGTTCTTTGTCTCTTTAATATAAAGATGTTAAATTGAAAACGAATGCACAACTAACTTTTTAAATATTTAGCAAGTCAGCAACGATTTTGACTATCAGATACCTTAATCTGCGAATCTAACACTAATTTACTCGATATGGATGAATTACAAAATTTTGGATAACCAAATGATAGCGTGATTGTCCCTTTTGTGAGATCATGGGAAATATGAGTAGTTCAGCAAGTCAGCTAATACGTACATCAATCTTAACATTAGCAAAATAAGCAAAGTCTCAGACCTCTAGCAGAATAGCACATTTCTTGGTCAAACAAGAAACGAACACAGATGTGAACCGACAAGAAATGCAAAATAGGGTAAGAGCCAAGAGTGAAGTGTTACATTATGAAAACGATATGTATTATTATAAACTAGGATTTCTTGAAACCTTTGTATAACTATTAAAAGCTTTTTTTTACTCATTCCTAAATTATTAAAAACTTTATACTTTCCGTTAATTTTGTTTATTTTCTATCATACGTGTCTAACTTTGTACAAACTTTAGGGATGCAATAATATTTTTGGCCAAAGAAAAATATCATATAATTAACAGATTATGTGATGCAAAAATTGATATTGAATTAACTTTTTTTTTTTTTGAGAATTGATATTGAATTAACTGAGTGTATGTTATGAAGGTATTAATTGTACCCCACATTGGACATCTATTTGTTTGATATGGTTTTATTTTAGCTATTTTATTTTTTATTTTAATAATTTGATAGTTGGGGAGGGAGGATTTGATTCATCTAAATCTTGGAATCCTTCTCTAGAAACACCAGAAAGTATTAGTTAAGCCACAAGGTTATCGGTAGCATCAAATAAACAAAGAACTTTTTTTTTTTTTTTTTTGAGAGAGAAATAAACAATGAACTTAAATCTATATAATATCTAAGTGTGCATTTGGGATGAGCTGAATTTTTCAGCTTATTTTTTATACTATTTTTGGGTCCCATTGCATTTTTTGATACTATTCATAGGTCCTACTGTACTATTCAGCTTTTTTTTTTTAAAACATTTTTTCTACACTTTCAGTAAAAATTTTTCAATTTCAACTAAATAAGCTGTTTTAAACGGACATTAAATGTTGAAGTATAGCATTTATTGTTGCTATACTTTTATTGAGCTATATTAGCGGTCATGTTATTATTTTCTTTTCATAGAAGATGCAAAAGCTACTAAAAATATATTGTTCATATGATAACAGGTGTTATACTAAAAACAATCAAATAGCATTCATATATATATATATATATATATATTATTGGCTAAAAATTAGCTCTTATACAGGGTGCTCGGTCCACTTCAATTCATTGGGTTCACTTTTGTACATTCGGTCCATTTCAGTCTATTTAGTTTATTTTGGTCCAACTAAATAAGCTGTTTCAAACGGACATTAAATGTTGAAGTATAGCATTTATTGTTGCTATACTTTTATTGAGCTATATCAGCGGTCATGTTATTATTTTCTTTTCATAGAAGATGCAAAAGCTACTAAAAATATATTGTTCATATGATAACTGGTGTTTTACTAAAAACAATCAAATAGCGTTCATATATATATATATATATTATTGGCTAAAAATTAGCTCTTATACAGGGTCCTCGGTCCACTTCAATTCATTGGGTTCACTTTTGTACATTCGGTCCATTTCAGCCTATTTAGTTTATTTTGGTCCAATGTGGTTCATTTCAGTCTATTTCAGTCCATTAGATCCATTTTAGTCCAATTTAGTCCACATTGATGCATTTTGGTTCCCTTTGGTCTATTTTGGTCCATTATAGCAACAATAAATATTTAATGCTACTCTTCAGCTTTTAGATATTATATAGATTCATAAAATTTAGATGCTCAATGAATTCTTAATCCAACTAATTGGGCAGGGCTAGATGCTCTCTCTACTTTTTGTTGATCAAAATTCCAAGATTTGCTGTAATTGACTCTAATAGTCACTCTTTCTAGTTCTTTATATTCTATGGTTTACGAATTTGTCTTTTGAGGTTTGTTTTTTCAGTCGCTAGAATTTCCAAACTTCAAGATAAAACATGGAGGGCGCAACATTCAATTTTATCTTCTTGATATAGAAAGCTGTTGGAAGAACAATGGAGATCCATGTGATAGTGATGTTCTGACTTCTGACAGATGTGACTAGATAAAGAGAAATGATAATACATCCAGCAATGACAATTTATGTTAGAGACTATAGGACTGGGGTGCTTGATGTGGATGCTCTCACTAGTCGGTTATACTTCTACCAGGTCATTATGTTGTTTTTTTTACCTTAGCCATTATTAAAGTGGTTATAGAATCCTAGTTGAAATCACACACACACAAAAGAATGTTTTGCAAATGTGGACTCAAAATTTGGCTACATGCCCAGTTCATGTGTCATGGTAAATGTATGCTTCTGTGCTATGCATCTAGGAGCATTTTCAAATGTATGTTTCAGTGCTATGCATCTTGGAGCATTTTGAAATTTTAAACATTAACTTCTCTGCATAGACAATTCAACTAATTGCAATTCCTTACCGGAAATGGTTAGTTTCTATATGCTATTTTTGAGGTGCTACAGCTTTGTCCAAAAATTCTAGCCCTAACTCTATGCAGCTTTCAATCTTCAGATTGGATGCGATCAAAATATATCATAGTTTTGCATTGGATTTTTCATTTATCTAGACCCACTCCCGGCATCCTGAAGGACCTGAACCCATTAGAGCAATTTCTTCCCTAATTCACAATAGTGAACTTTCTTAGTTTAGTCTAACTTGATTAGTTCAGCTAAGTTTGTCCCTCTGCTTCAAGATGGACAATATAATTATAGGGCACTAATGGGAACCATATTACCATTGCACAGGATCCAGGAACTTAACCAGCAAGGCGTGTATGGTCCTCAATCGATGTTGGTACAGAGATATATGTTAGCCGCGCAGGAGTGACTGCAGAATGGTCTGTCAGTGATTTTGATGTATTGATTCCTGACTTCCTGTAGATGTTACTAACACTGGCGGTAGCTTGGATTGATCTTGGCACAGTATATTCAATTTTTCATCTAGTAAAGAGAATAAGGAGAACCCATTACTGACTACTTAAACCACGTTATCATGTCAGCGATAGATTCAACACAAACACAAACACGCACACATACACATGATTAGTGTTATGTATATATTCTCTTAAATCTAGAGATAATCCTCTTGACGTTCTTTGCTTTTCAAATTTAAACATTGGAGCTCACCTTATGATACCATTTGTCAATCACAAATAACTTTTCTTAAATTCTGCATGGTTACCAATAAATTGAGTGGAAAAAGGAATTTCTAATACATATTGTCAAGTCATTATTTGAATAGTTTATTTTTCATTAGACAACCCCTGTATAATGCCATTTTACAAGAGAACGTTATGCTTTGGTTATTTAGCTGAGAATTTCCAATTTTCCTGTTGTCCACTGATTGCACAGAAACATTATTCACGCCTCCAATGTGGTGCATTGGTAATACCGTGATCTTTCTGTTAGACATGAATCTTTGGCCATTGAAATATGTTTGTGTTAACTGGAGTTTTAAGGAACAGAATGGAAGTGAACAGATAAAACTCTGTTTGCCTTTGTGCTTAATGTCATATATTTTGTTTGCAACCGGTCTTGAACTCAGAAAGATAAATAGCAGGTTGACTGCAAACTTGAAATTTAGTCTTTATATTATGAATGAAAGTGAGAAGATTAGGCTGCATTCCTCAAATATGGAGACTTGAGTCCTTTGTGCCTAAAGCTGAAGGCAAAAACCTATACGCATGGTTGACAATTTAAGTAAAGAATGATTGCTTGTAATAGCCAAATTTTGCTTCAAAATTATGATTAGTCAGGCACAGATGCAGATCAGCACCAACAATATAATCACTAGAAGACAATAACCACTTTGAAATTACAAAGAGCAATGCTTTTAGACAATTCAGTTTCCCTCTTATCCTTTGGAAACCTAAGCAGTGTCTTCAAGGAATGGATAATCAGTGTATCCAAGAGCAGGATCAGGGATGTAGAATGTGTCTCTGTTGTACTTGTTGAGAGGAGCATTGAGCTTAAATCTCTTAGGCAAATCAGGATTGGCTAAAAACAGACGACCATAAACAACAAGATCCGCACGGTTTTCAGCAATAGCTTTGTTCCCATCTTCCCTGTCATAACCCCCAGCAACAAAAAAGTGACCCTTGAAAGCCTTTCTCATTGGCAGAAGACTATGGGGACTTTCACTCTTTTCTTCAACTGTCTTCATTCTTGGCTCAACCATGTGGCAATAAAGAATCCCATATTTGTTTAAGGATTCAGCCATGTAAAGGCCCAAAGCTTTTGGATTTGAGTCTCCAGATTCCATATAGTCTGCAAAAGGAGATAGCCTTATTCCAACCCTGTCTGCTCCTATCTCATTAGCAACAGCTTCAACTATTTCCAGACCAAACCGGCAACGATTTTCGAGGGATCCACCATATTGATCCGTTCGATCATTCACTTGATCCTTCATAAACTGGTCAATTAGGTAACCATGAGCCCCATGGATCTCAACTCCATCAAAACCTGTGTATAAGACAAATGATGACATTTTTAATTAAGGGACTATGTAATAACAAAGGTAACCATGAGCCCCATGGATCTTAAATTTTTCTGTCTCAAATTACATTTCTTCACTCTCTTGAACTCTCACAAAATCATTAAAACATCAAAAAACTCACCGGCTTCAATAGCATTCCTTGCAGCAAGTCTAAAATCATTGACAATTTGAGGAATTTCCTCTGTCCTCAGTCGCCTTGGAAGAGTGAACTCTGGATTGTCAGTTCCATTAGCTTGAGGGGTCAAAGGCTTGTCAGTGGAAGAAATTGGAGCTTGACCATTTGGCTGAAAACCTGCAAACAACAAAATGACATTTAACATATCAGACTTATAAGAGATGATGCCCCCTCCACTGAGGCAATGATCATCATAAAAGCCCCCTTGTGATAACAAATCCACATATAGTACAGAGGATAATGCAAAAAATAACAACACCACAATGATAGATCAATATTTTTTTCAAAATAATTATATTATTACATAAATTTCTCTTACTCCATCAGTCCAACGATGATCATCACTTTTCAAATGTGACGCTCTTCCTCAAAAAGTAAGTTTCTTTTTCCTCAAATGTGTCACTCATTATGCAGGGAATAGCATTCTAGAACACCCACGCATGGTTATTTTAGAAGTTAATCAAAACTTCCATTTAATTTTGATTCTCTACTAAATAGTTTTACATGCAATATTTCCTTCAGGATCAACAGCAATCAATAGTTTGGTACCACAATATGTAATAGAGAACCCAAAACTACTCATTTGCAAATTATGACTTATTTAGCATAAAGTTTTTGTAATATTAGAAGAGAAGATATAAAGGTGGTCTCAGTCAAAGACATACCTTGATTTGTAACCCTCCCCACATGCCAAATTTGACAAAAGAAAATTCCACCTTTGGCATGAACAGCATCTACGATGGGTTTCCATGCTTCAACTTGCTCTTTTGTCCATATACCGGCTGTGTTTGGATTCCTTTACAATAGCAAAAAAAACCTAAGAAGTCATAAAATTGTCAAGGCAAGAAAGGGAACCCTCAAAATGGAAATTGTCATTCACTGTGAAACATGGTAAGAAATTGGCAAACTATTATTTGTAATATTACCCTGGAGCAGTGTCAGAAACTCCAGTGGCTTCAGCTATTAGTAGACCACCTTTGGAGGCTCTCTGAGAATAATATAAGATAGCATGTGGCTGAGGAACATTGCCATAAGATCTCACTCTGGTCATTGGTGCCATAACAACTCTGAAAATACAAATTAAATGATAAATTAAGTAAATCAAGTAAGTAATCTTTTCAACTTAAGAAAGTAGTACCCTGTAAGAATCAAAAATTTATATGCTGTAGCAAAGTCGGGAAGAATAATATGATTAAGCCCCTTTCTATATGTTATAATAGATACTAAGAAATACAAAAGGTAAGTAACTAATGATTCCAATTAAGGACAGCTTCACAACTTCTCCTATGGATTACTAAAATATAAAACAATAATTAAGGTTTGAGAAGTTAAAGAAAAACACCAAATCAGAGAAACTCTACATATATTATAATGCTTTTCCTTGTGAGTAAAAAAATAAATACTTAATTGAGAAAGAGTAACAGAGACAGAGACAGAGAATGTTTGATATGATCCACAAATTCTTTTCCTCAAGAGTTTGTTCATCGTTAAATTACAACCATATTGTCGTGTATTGAGGATATATTTCACAAAATGCAGTATTGGAGTGGGGGAGGGGAACCTCAAGTCCATACTACAAAAAAAATATACTTGTTACTTTCGAAAATGCTCTCAGTAGAATTGTTTAGTTTTATGTTTGAAAACAGTCCTAAATTAAGTGTCCATCTTCTAAAAAAAAAAACCGTAGGCACTGAATTTGAAACTAATAAGTATTTTCAAGTGCATAACAAGTTAGTTATGAATGATGGAGATATTGTCATAGTTGAAGGACCTATAGGGTGTTTCAAAAGTGACTGCTTCATGACATTCAACTCTTATAGTATCCAAACCTAGCCTAGTCTTATTTTACAAGAAGTTAAATTGGTCAGGTCACTTCCACTCCAGGTCCAACCCTGTACAAGCTGACCAAACTGAAACTGAATGCAGCAGTTGACCTCTGCTATTAAAGTCATTGCTTTTGTAAGTGAAGTATCATTATCATAAATGAAGGTGAAAATTATCTGGAAAATTATATATTTTTTTGGCAGATCCAAATCCAAAAGGAAGTTTGGACTTCTCAGTTGTCTAGTATAAACACCCTTGAGTACAATCCAATGAGTACTGTATATTTTCTATTTGCTGCCTGTGGCTCGTGTAATACTACCATGGCCATGTTTTACTTCAAGAAAATTCCAGAAAAGTTAAGCAAGAAACAAAATGAACCGTGTAAATGGAGGGGATATCACAGATGAATGATGAAAAAGTAAAATGTTGGACCAATTACTTTGATTGATTTTTATGTACAGAATAAGGTGATTAATTCTTTTAATCACATGTAGATCCAAGATCATCAAATGATAACATGGAGCATTTCAAGAATGACTTTGGTACTCTGGTCGGATATAGAGGAGGGAACAAAACTGGATTACCTTTTCATCATACAGAATGTGTAGTCATAGGTATTAACATAACACCGATAAATGGAAGGATCTCATCCCCCCTCCCCAGCCCAAAAAAAAGTCCGACCGTAATTTGTTGAGAAATGATTTTATAACTACAGATTTATATGTTATATAATCACGGCAAGTGTAAATAAAGGTAAGCACTCTCATGATGAAGCTACAAATACTGAATCCTGACTGCCATGGCTATCAGATACCTTAATCTGCAAATCTAAAACCAATTTACACCATAGATATGATTTACAAATTTTGGACAAACCAAATGACAGCGTGATTGTCCCTTTTGAGATCAAGGAAAAAATCATCACTGACAACTCATGAAATGAGTAGCTCAGCAAGACAGCAAATACAGTTCTAACTAAATTCATAAATCTTAACATTTGCAAAATTAGTTAAGTCTCAGAGTTTTAGCAGATTAGTATAGAGAATTATTAGAAAAATGTGTCATTTCTTGGTTAAACGTGAAACAAACACAGATGGGAACCGATAAGAAAATGATCAAATAGCGCAAGGGTGTTTACATTATGATAATCAACTAGGATTTCTTGAAACCTTTGAAAACAAAACAACTTATGTATATAATGATTAGGAAGCACAGACACTTCATTTGAGCTGCCATATGCCTATGTCCAACATGTATTGGACACGCAGACACCTCTAGAACACGACTACATGCGTATCCCAGCCTTTTTTGTTTTTATACAAATATGACAGGACACGGCTGGGGTATATTTTGGTTTTTGGATTTTGTTATCGTATTATCAATTATTGTTATTAAAATTGATGTATGCTTAACGTTAATATGAAAAATAAATGTCTAACAACATAATAATAATAATAATAATAATAATAATAATAATATTAATTAATTAATTAATTAAAATACATATTCCTGCCTATTCTAATTTTTTAGAAATTGTTGTGTCATCGAACTTATATCCTTGTTGGTGCTTCCTAGTATAATGATAACAATGATACATTATGGCAGATTAATTCATTGTCCCAACTGTGATTTGTCACAAAAACCTTTTCTTTTTTCTTCTTCTTCTTCTTCTTCTTCTTCTTCTTCTTCTTCTTTTTTTTTTTTTTTTTTTTTTCAAATGAAAGTTAAAAAAAAAAAAAAAACCCATAACATGATTTCAAACCAAGAAGGGAAAAGAAAAACCAGAACCCATCACACATTTTGACAATTCAGATCATACTAAAACAAATAATAATAATAATAATAATAATAATAATAATAATAATTTTGAAAGGTGTATTGTATACCTATGGGAAAGATTGAACCTGCCCAGTTTGTAAGGAGTAAGAAGAGGAATTGTGGGAGCTTCAGCAGCCATTTTTAATAATATTATTCCTTCTCCTTGAATGCTTTGTACTTCGCTTCTTTTCCTGATTATTTCAGACAAAAGTGGGAATGAAATACTCGTTACCCAGATAGGTATTTATAGAATTGGATTTGTGTCAAAAGTCTACAATAAATTAGGAGAAGGATGCTTCCAATTGGACAAAACTGCCTGCTTTAAAAAGTATGCGTGTATGCGTGTGTGATTTGTATAATATAAATCAAATCACACAAGATGTGCCAAAATTAGATATATAAACTCATCAGTCCTAAAATGAGAAAAATACTTCTCAAATATGATTATGATATAATAAATATCAATGCCATGAAAGTTAATTTACTGCACATTACAACAATTTGGCCTTAGGCTGTGTACAAAGTTATAGCATATTACGACGAGTAACTAGCAATGGTTATATGAAGAAAGCTCACTACAAGAATATTTTATGTTTATCCATGCATGCTAATGTGAATTGACAAATTATGTAAACAACTGGGTTTAATTTTAATTAGTATAAAAATTGACATTAGCCGTAAAATTTGGGGTCTAAAAATACACTAAATTGAATTTTAATTTTTCTTTTTATTAGAATAATTATTTAACATATATAGTCATTACCAATATTCTTTTTCCTTTTTTTTTTTAATTATTTATTTATTGAAAAGTAAGATATTACCTTATTTTCTAAGCTGTAAGTTTCCACTAATCTATCGTTTGGATTTTTTTTTTTTAAAGATGGTTCCTTGTAATTATTTATTTGTTTTTCCTCAAATCATTCATGTTGCTACACCCTATTATGGTGTTTACCTTGAGATCTTCGTTACCATGAAATAATGGACATCATGTGGAGATGCCAAGTATTCTTACCCATTCTAAACTCACTTTTAAGCATGTATCAGCTAATAATCATAATTAAATGAACTAAATTTTTAGAAAAGGTTTTCATAATATGTGAATATATGAAGAAGAAAATAAAATAACGTAGAGAGACAAAGCAGAAAAGACCATAGCGAAAAGTCCTTGTTAGTTGTTAGGCTAAATAAATCCTATACTAAAAATACTTGGACTACAACAAACCCAATTTCTTGTATTGCTTGTACACCAATTAGGACTAGAAACTAGATGCATTGAATATGGACAACAACAGACTTTGACCTGACCTTAATCCAGATTGGAACTTAATATATTTAGCAAACATATCAAGAGTGGATTGAACATACCCAGCCACACACACGTATTACACACACGCTACTAAATTTAGTAGCTTTAGCATATTCCTATGGTTTATCATTTATGCCTTGCCTCCCTTCTAAAAGTCTATAACTTGAAAAAACAAAGAAGTCAGAGTGCTCAAACTGGGAAACTTTCATATTGAGCAAAATGATTCTGCTTAACTACAAGCTTACAGAACTAATTATATAATAGGAAACAGAGGTTGGCGCCAAAGTAAAAACTGAACAGCAACAAACTAATAGCCTTAACGGTTATTTAACTTCAGTTGAACGACCTGTAGCTTTTCTTTTATCATTTAAGACAGAACTAAAACGACATATAACATATCACGCATTTATAGTCAAGAATTTATACCTAATCCCAATTTTCACTTTCTCTACCACAGTATTACAGTTCAGGGGATCTCTTGACATTTTCCCCTTCTTTGAATATGTATATGCCACTTTGTGGGACACGCATATTAACTTTAGATGAATTTTCTACACAACATGGTCATTATTTCCAACCTAGCCAACTAGTACAATTGGTGAATAAATAGCCCATCTTACTAAACTGATGCTTTGATTTGAATGGCTTGGGGACCGAATGGTTCATATGTACAGTCAAATGTCAAAATCAACCACCTTAACATTAAGTGCTCTCTTTTCCTTTTTCCTTGTTCATACATGACTAGTCTAATCACACAATCTACAAGGATGCTTTTTTTTTTTTTTTTCTATATTAAATTTTATTATATGTTTAGGAGAGAAAATTTCAAACACTTATTTAGAAATCTTTAAGTTGATGTGAAAAATGAAAATAGAAAGAAGAAAATAATATAATGCAGAGAGACAAAGAAGGAAGTAAGAGAAAGACTAAAAGAAAGGGAACACAGAATTAATGTAACTTGATTTGGATGGTTTATGTCCATATCTTTGGTATTGGTAGTTTTCAATATTGTATGATACACGTTATTATGATATAAAAAAAGTTTTGTATTATAAAAAAATATCAGAAGTGTCTATGAATCCCATGATATATGTATATATATATATATATGCGCGTGTGTGTGTAATACCCACATATGGTTTAAATTGGAGTTTTTACTAAAATTCTGGGCTTTGATAGGAGGTCGAATGCTTTTTCTACTTTTTTTTAAATAATATTATTGGGCTATTGCTATTTTAGCCCAATATAAAAATTTTGGCATGAGTTTTTTAAAATTATAGGCTACCACATTAGTTTCCATTAGCAAATTGTTGAATTTTAACATAAGGAGTCCATTTGCTATACTATCAAAGTTTATGTACTAAATTAATTGGGAAAAAAATGTTAAGAATGTCCTAGTGCATGTTATCTCCTATAAACGTTTGCCTAGCAATTTTTTTTTTTTTGGATCTTATGAATTTTCCTTTTTTAAATCAATCGTAATCAAGCATTATGGAGAAGCACGCTTTGGGAATAGTACTTTTTAATGTGTTAGGAACTTTGGTGGAAATGAGATAAATTAAATATATTCTCATGTCCAGAAAAATTTGGCTGGAAATGGGATAGGGACATAAAACAATTTGATTGAAAGTGGAAATTAAAAGAAATTAAATTAATTAATAATGTAGTTTTTTTGGTAATAGCAATGAACTTAAAAGGAAAAACAAAGAACAGGAATACAAATGCATAGAAGTTGCAGGGAGAGATGAAATGAGCAGTGGGAAACTAACTGCTCAACGACCTGTAGTTTTGCTTTTATCATTAAAAACTCGAGTACAACGACATATATAACATATCACGCTCGTATCAAAAAAAAAAAAAAAAAAACATATCACGCAGTACAGCCAAGAACTTAAAACGGTTAAACCCAATCTCTCAACGGCATGCAGTATAACAGCATAGCTCCAAGAACGACATATAACTTTCTCTTGTCAGTCTCTCTGCAATCTTTTTCTCTCTTTATAATATGCCTTGCATTGCAGCTCATGTTTTGAGATAGGACTAGGAGAAAGTGTACATCGACAATATTATCAAGTTGTACAACATTAAAAAAAAAAAAAAAAAGGACTTTGAATGTGCCGATTAAACTGCCGATTTACCATTTTCATACTCGTATAAACTGAGTTTCATTCCTTTTATCGCGTTTCGTGTTGTGCAGGTAGTAGTAGTGCAAAAGGAGGACATTGTTGTGTGCGTGTGGGCTGTTGAGGAAAAAAACTTGGCTTGGAGTTGGAGTAGCAGAGAATGACTCTGCTGTTTTCACCTCTAGTATTATTTTTGTTATAATTTTTTTTTTTTTTTTTTGTTTAAGTTTTCTAGAGGATGATAAATTGCAAATAAAATAAAGAAAAAAAATGATTTTAAATTCAAATGGCATCTTGGAATTGTCCCGTAAGATTTTCGAAGCTAATAATTCATTTGAATGGAAGGGCAAGATCATCTACAGGAAACCACTAATTACAGACGCAGAAGGGTGAAAAATAGCAGGATGAAGGTCTTAAAAATGGAGGTTAGTATGCTATTGAGAAATGAGAAGTCCGTTGAAGTGCCCAGGAAATAAAATTGAATATTCTCAAGATGGGAGTAATTTTGGCATTGACAAAAGAGATAATGAGATGAAAATAATGGGAAAACTTGAAAATTCTCAAGAACATGACCATAAGGAACTTGATGAGATTTATAAGGATGTGATCACTAATTCCTTCTCTCTCCAAAACGTGAGCCACAAACAATTTATTATACCCCTTTATGGAGGCATTTTTACCCAAGATATGTTCCAGAGCATGAGTAGCGTTTGGCATGGGGAAGTTCTTTGTTGCTGTAGAAAGCCTATGAACAATTACTGTTGCAGTTGCCTTAGTGTTTATTTATTTTTTAGTAGAGCAATTTTAGTTGCTTTTTCGTGTGTAGAGGTATGTGCAACAAGTTTTTACTTTTTTTTCTTTTTTTAACAAGGATACAAGAGAAAGAGAAGTGGTTGCCTTGTTAATTTGTAAAATTGCAATAAAGTTGTAGATGGAAAGCAATTAACAAGGAGAGAAAAAAAAAATGCTATTTATTTTGTAAATGAGGTAAAAAACGATAAATATTTAGAGTTATTTTTTTAATGGTTAGATCTTTTAGAATCCTATGGTGTAAAAAAGATATAACTTAAACTCATATTAAATTTTCATGGTTATTTTTAAAAGAATTATATGAGAAACAATTTGTTCGGAATATAACATTCTACAAATCAAGTTTAATAACATGTAGTTATGAATATAGTGACCACAAAATTTCAACTTATGATGTTTACCATGATAATTGCTCTTTATCATCAAACTAATATACTAATTTTAAGAGACCATATGTTGAGCTAACTGTAACTTACAAAAATGGAATGTTTAAGTCAATGAAAATGATTACATGTTTTTCAATTTACTTGCATAATAAGCTCATATTCATAACTATATTAACTTTACTAATTTGCATTTTATCTCTTTCTAATGAGATGTCATATAATTAAAGTTAATTCTCAAAATATTATAACATATATTAATAAGTATTAAACATAAGTCATAAGTCATAACATAATTTCTTGCAAAATATTTCTAATGACATATTATATTATATAATTGAAGTTGATTCCCAAAATAATATAATGTGCATGAGATAATTTATTACAAAATGTTTTCGAAAGCATAACCAATTGCACAGGATATCTTAAAAAAGAGCATTCAAAGAAGAGCAGCAGACTAATGAAAGGAGAGGTTATTCTAGAACTCGCTTGCCCTCATGTCTTTATGCAGCGAAGCAATTCATAAACCACATCATTAAAGTGGATATACTTAGAAAACAGAGGTTAGCGCCAAAGTAAAACTGAACAACAACAGCAACAAACTAACAGCCTTAACGGCTATTTAACAAACTTCAGTTAAACGACCTGTAGCTTTGCGTTTATCATCAAAGACATAAGTAAAACGACATATAACATATCACACATGTATAGTTAAGAATTTAAACCCAATCTTAACGTTCACTTTCTCCATCACAGTATTACAATTCAGGGGGCCATTTTTCACTTCTTTGAATATGTGTGCCACTCGTGGGACATACTGGCGGCACCATGTGCAACTCAGGGTGTTCCCAGGAACACCCTGAGCTGAAAAAAAAAATTTATATATAATAATTAAAAGTTTTTATATTTGCTCTGTATTAAGAACACCATTAAATTAAAAAAAAAAAATTTATTTGTTCTACTTTCAAGAAAAAAAAAAAAAAAAAAAAAAAAAAAAAAAAAAAAAAAAAAACTCAATACAAAGCAAATCACTAAATCAGATCCGAAACTTTGGTCCTTATTGTCCGCTGCAGCCTCTAGTCGATGACCGGCGATTAGATTTCTCCAAATCACTGCACAGTGGCACTAAGACTCTTTCTCCCTTTCTCTTTACTTGGACTGTTGTGTTTTCTTTTCTTTTGCAGAGATTTCTTTAGGTTGATGAAGTCTTTTCCTATTTGGTAAAGGTGTTTATAGCTTAGTAAATAATGCTAGTCAAGTCTATCTTCTCGCCCACTGTATACCACTGTACCAATCTTTGTTTTGGCCACATAATTTGTTTATAGCTAGTGTACCAGTCAAATCTCTTTCTTTTCACTTTAAAAAAAAAAAAATCTCTTCCTTTTAATTTAATTTATTATATTTAGTTTTTAACTTGGTTGATAAACGTGTATTACAGTACTACTGTACCACTACTGCCACAGTAGGCTGTAGCTTTAAGAGCTTTAGGCTTCATCAAGTCTCTTTTGTAATGTTTTAATAATATTTTATATTAGATTTAAATTTAAAAACAGTGGTTTTCTATTTAGTTACTTTTTTGAATTATCTATTTATTTTTTTATTTAGTTATTTCAATAATGATCTTAGTAAATTAACTAATTTTTATAATAAGTAAATCAACTATGATAATGTTATTCCAAATGATAAAAGGCTATCCAAGAGTTGCTCATCGTGGTAAGGTTTTCCTTTGAAAACCTTTTCCAGATAGTGGCATTGAGGTCCCTTCCTTTGGAAGGAGTGTCTGTCCCTAGTAATATCAGTGTTATTGCAAGGCTAGTGGGGTTTTTTTTCTTGGGGCAAGGAAACAATACGTGAGTAGCGGATTGGTCTTCTACCCTATACATGGAAGATTTAACAAAACATTGGAGCTCCTTATCTCTGTCTGAGAACGAGGGACTCGGACTATGCCTTAAGAGCGAGCAAGCCGTTAATGAATTTGGTATTGTAGCCAAATTCCTAACTAAACGTCCCCTGAACCTAGAAGCCATTGCCACCACATTCTCCCCTCTGTGGAGATCTAAGGTGGATTTCAAAGTCAGAAACATTGGGGACCACATTGTCCTCTTTTCTTTTGAAAACAACACAAACGTGGAACGCATTCTCTCATCGGAGCCGTGGAGCTTCGACAAACACATCATGGTATTATCACGCTATGATAAGGAAAACCCAGTTAGTGCTCCCGAGCTAAAAAAGGTAGCTTTTTGGGTTCAGGTGTTTGATATTTCGTTAAGGTTCAGGAAGAAAGAAATTGTAGAGCAGATTTGTGAGACGGTAGGTACAATTCTACACACTAACGGAGCTGCCGAATGTGAGGGTGGTAGTTTCATAAGGGTTAGAGTGCTGGTTGATATCTCTAAACCTCTTTGTAGAGGAAGACGCATCACTCTTGAGGACGGGAAGGTGCATTGGGTCTCTTTCAGGTACGAACGTCTCCCCAACCTCTGCTATTGGTGTGGCTGTCTCACGCACAATGACAGAGATTGTGAGAAGTGGATTGAGAGTGAAGGCAGCCTCAAACCCAAAGAACAACAATTTGGATCATGGCTCCATGCTTCTCCCTTTATCACCTCCAGGAAAAATGTCATCTCGGTTCAAGGTTTCTTTGCAAAGAAAAAACAGAGCACTGATACCCATTCCAAAGAACCAAAACCACCCAGTTCTACGGCGAGTGAACTCCAACCTCCCTCTGAAACTTTTCCCCACTCCTCAAGGTTAGCCTCTGTGAACTCTGAAAAGCAAGACTCTGAAGTCGCCAAGGAAGCGAGTTTGGCGCACCAAGAAACTTTTGAAAGGCCCAAGGAGGACTCCTCTCTGAAATTTTTGAACCTAGGAGACATCAAAAAGATAATCCAAGACATCGACAGTGACATCCACGGCTTTGACAGGTCTGAAGCTTTTCCTTTGGGCCCAAAAATTGCCTTGGTCAGACCCGAGCTGACCAACCCATCACACCCAGCCAAACCTCCAGGCCCAACTAGCATACTTTCCCCCACCTAACCCACTAAGCCCATTCCTTTCAATGATCTCACGAACTTGGACTTAGATCTCAAGATGGCCAAAACCCAGTCTGAAGGTAAGTAGGTGAGACTTCAAAGGCCCGCCCTCCTCAAAGATAACCATAAATCAGAACTAACCTTAGGCAAGCGTATTCCCCGTGACCATTTAGAATCCCCCATTCCCTTAAAATGTAGAGCTCTTGTCGGCGATGCACTTGATGAAAACTCCTTACCGGCGACGATGGTTGATCTTCAGCCCCGCCGAAATAGATGAGTTGGCTTGTCTGGAATGTGCACGGGCTTGGGAACCTGTGTACAACTCGAGAGCTTGAGGTAGTCACTCGAGCATAAGCACCCTCTGCCCTGTTTTTGGCCAAGACTTGGGCAGGCGAAGCTAGGCTACGACGGTTATGTAACGAGTTGAAGTTTGACCACTACTGGATCAGTCCTAGTGCCGGTAAAATTGGTTGTTTGGCTTTGTTTTGGAAGAAATCAGTTAAGGTTGAAGTGTTGACCTCATCGCCCAACCACATCGATGCCATCGTTGGGGAGTTTTCAGAGATTCAGTGGAGGTTCTCGGGTGTCTATGGGTTTGCCGACAAGGCCAGAAAGTATGAGACCTGGTCTCTCCTCTGCGATCTCCACCGGTGATCTCCTCTGCCATGGATGTGCGCGGGAGACTTTAATGAGATTCTTTGGTCCCATGAGAAGCTTGGACTTGGAGCTAGACCAAAGGGTTTGATGAAAGAGTTCAGAGATGTTCTAGACAAATGCAGACTGATGGACCTTGGTTATATGGGCGACAAATTCACTTGGAGAGGCAAACGAGCTGGCGGTTTGGTCCTTGAGAGATTAGACAGAGTAGTGGCTGATAATGGTTGGTTCTCTCTTTATCTAGGCACTAAGGTACAACACCTCCGCACTCATTCCTCAGATCACAGAGCTATTTTGATCAAGCTTGAAGGTATTATTCCCCGTCCTAACTGCCCCTTTAAATTTGAGCAAATGTGGCTTCGCGAGGGAGGTTGTAGGAGCACTGTTAAAGAAGTTTGGGGGTCAACTTCGTTGGATGCTTCTATGATGCAGATTGCTTCTAAGATAAAAAAAAACTGTGGTGAAAAACTCCTAGAATGGAGCCACCAATCTTTTGGTAGCGTTAAAAAGCAAATTGAGTCAAAGGGTAAACAGCTCTCCAAGGCCAAGATTAGTGCAGCAAAAGGAAATCTTGAGTTTGATGTGGTTAAAATTTTAAGGGTTGAACTCAATGACCTTCTTGATAAAGAGAGTCAAATGTGGCAACAGAGGTCCAAAGCTCTCTTCCTCAAGTGTGGGGATCGTAATACGAGCTTCTTCCACAGTAAGGCCTCCCATAGATTTAGGAGAAACAGAATCACAGGCCTGAAGAATTTGGCCAACTTATGGTGCACAGAGGACAATGAGCTCAAAGAAATAGCTTATAATTACTACAGTTCCCTGTTCACTTCAACCCAACCCACAGATTTTTCTGAGATCATGGATGCAGTGCAGACATTTGTCACCGAGGACATGAACTCCCAACTTCTCAAGCCCTTTCTCAGGGAAGAAGTTTAAGCAGCGATTAAAGAGATGAAACCTATCACAGCCCCGGGCCCTGACGGTATGCCTCCCTTATTTTATCAGTCTTTCTAGTCTATGATTGGTGAAGATGTTTGTTTTGCACTGCTTGATTGTCTAAATAATTGTAAAATTCCTAAAGAGATTAATTGTACTAATATCACCCTGATCCCTAAAGTTAAATCCCCTGAGCTTATTTCTGATTTTAGGCCGATCAGCCTCTGTAATGTAGTATATAAAATTGTCTCTAAATTTCTTTCTAACAGATTGAAAGCTATCCTCCCGCATGTGATATCTCAGAATCAAAGTGTCTTCCAAGCGGTTAGGGTTATAACTGACAACATCCTCATGGCTTTTGAAACCTTGCATTACATGAAGCATCAGCAAAAGGGTAAGACAGGGTTTATGGCGCTGAAGTTAGACATGAGCAAACCCTACAATTGGGTAGAATGGGTTTTCCTTGAGAATATCATGAAGAAAATGGGGTTTGATGTCAAATGGATTAACCTAATCATGGAGTGCATCTCAACTGTCACTTATTCAATTCTTATTAATGGTGAGCCCACCCAAGCTAACACCCTTCTAAAGGCTTACGCCAAGGTGACCCGTTGTCGCCTTACTTATTCCTACTGTGCTCAGAGGGTCTCCACTTTTTACTCCTTAGGGCTGCAGAATCTAGGCAGATTCGGAGAGTGTCCATTTGCAAAAAAGGACCCCAGTTGACCCACCTTTTCTTCGCAGATGATAGTTTAGTCTTCTGCAGAGCCTCCTTAGTTGATTGTCAAAAAATCCAGGATCTCTTGGATTGCTATGAGAAGGCCTCCGGTCAAAAGCTGAATCGAAATAAAACCGGCCTTTTCTTCAGCAAAGCAACTCCTCCTAACATCCTGGATCAGATCAAAACAGCGTTAGGAGTGCAAGAGATCAAGCAGTATAAGAGATATCTAGGCCTTCCCTCTCTAGTTGGGAAAAAGAAGAAAGCAAGCTTGCTTTACATAAAGGAAAGAGTTGCAACAAAACTCCAAGGGTGGAAAGAGCAACTTCTTTCCCAAGCTGGGAGGGAAGTTCTCCTAAAAGCTGTGATTCTGGCGATCCCAACCTTTGCCATGAGCTGTTCAAGCTCCTGCTCACTCTGTGTCATGAAATTGAGGCATTAATCAGGAATTTTTGGTGGGGTAAAAGGGGTAATCAAAGAAAGATCCATTGATCAAAATGGAAATCATTATGCCAACCAAAAAGTTTAGGAGGATTGGGTTTCAAAGAGCTTTAGAAATTCAACGATGCCATGCTGGCAAAACAGGTATGGTGGCTAGCGGACAATCAATCCTCTCTGTTTCACAGATTCTTTAAGGAAAAATTCTTCCTAAATGGGTCCATTTTTTTATGCAAAGGAGGGTAATGGCTCCTTTGCTTGGAAGAGCATTTTAAAAGGCAGAGATGTGATCAGCAAAGGGTTGCAATGGAGGGTAGGAAATGGCACCTTGATTCGAATCTATCATGATAGTTGGCTCCCTGATCCTTACAACAAGAGAGTGATGTCACCAAGAGATTTCCTCAGCAATGATGCTTTGGTGGCGGTCCTTGTCGATAAGAAGAAACGTTGCTGGCTCCAAGAAGCGGTTGACAACATTTTCATGCCTCACGAGGCAGCCGCTATCAAGTCCATTCCCCTCAGTTGTGGTGATTGTGAGGATGTGGTGTTCTGGCCGCATTCTCCTGATGGTAAAAATTCTGTTAGATCGGCTTACAGGCTCCTCATGGAAGATGAAAGGAGGGAGGCTCCATCCCCATCTGATCTAACCCCCACTAAAAGAATTTGGAAGGGCATCTGGAGCCTTTGTGTTCCAAATAGAGTCAGAACTTTGTTATGGAGAGCAGGAACAGATTCTCTGCCTTCAAAAGCCAATCTGTTAAAGCGTAGAGTGCTCACTGATGACCTCTACCATAGCTGTAAGTTCAGAAGCGAGACTTCCTTTCATGCCCTTTAGTCTTGTACCAAATTAATTTCAGTTTGGAAGGGCAATTTTGAGTGGTTAATGAACCTATCCAATGAGTGCAGCTCGTTTGTGGAAGTCATCCAGCTCTATCAATCCCGCAATGATCTCTTTGAGTTGTTCGCCATGACTATTTCGCTTATTTGGACTTGTAGAAACCAGGTAAGAGTTGGTGATAGCCCGGTTCCTATGTGGAAAATTAACACCTTAGCCTCAGACAACTTGCTGGAATTTCAAAGTGCTACGGCTGTCCTCCCACCGGCTCTGAAAGCTCACACCCCTGTTAGATGGATGCCTCCTCTTGTGGGCTGGCTGAAAGTGAATTTCGACGGGGCGATTTTTAGAGAAAAAAGCCTAGCAGGACTAGGTTGCATCATTCGAAACGACAAGGGTCTTGTAATGGCTGCCTTTACACAAATTATTCCATTGCCTACATCTGTAGAGACGGTGGAAGTGTTGGCAGCGCGCAGCGCCATTGGTTTTGCGCAAGAGCTTAGTCTAGATCAGATTATTTTGGAAGGAGATTCAGAAATTGCCATCAAGGCGTTATCTAAAGGTGGATGGGAGTCTTCTAGCTTCGGGCACATCATCAAGGACATCAAATCCTTCGCTTCAGCCTTTACTTGTTTATCCTTTAGTCACACTCGTAGGCTAGGTAACAAAGTAGCTCATAGGCTAGCAAGATTAGCTTGTAATTTTTCCCATTTTCATGTTTGGTTGGAGGACTTCCCTCTAGATATTGCATCTGTGTACTTGTCTGAATTACAGTAATGAATTTCCCTTCCCCCTTTATTTCCAGGGGTGGTTTCTCCAAAAAAAAAAAAAAAAGAAATTCCAAAAAAAAACTACTATAATATTGCTATATACTTATATATTTGTTTATTTATTATGTTTGCTTAAAATTTAATATTTCTTATTTATTTTATGAAAACTATAATATGAAAAATACTTTTTTTATACTAATTTAATATATTTATTTATATTTAATTAATTATTAAATTAATTATGACATCATCGCAGTTCGATCTTGGTTCAACTTCGGTCTTACCTTAAAAACCTTGAACCTCTCTCTTTTCTGGTTCTATGAATGGTCCAGGTTTCCACCCTATTTTCCTCCCTATGTTTTCCATCTCTCCTAAATTCACCCCAACTAAACACAGTGTTAGTGTTGGTGTTGGTGTCTTGCGGTGAGATACAATATATTGGCTTTATTTGATTCACTGTGTTATAGTGCTAGTAGTGTAAGTGTGCAACTAATATTAATAAATACGGCTATGTGCCGTGTGCTAGTTAATTAGTTCAACTAATGGTCATAAAATATGTAATAAATCACTCTTTTTTAGACTTTGACTTAAGCTATACGGCCTGTATATTTTTGTGCTGCACAATTTATTGACTTTTCTTTTTTTTTGTTAAGTAATAGTGTGATATTCCAAGTATCAAACAACCATAGTAATTAGTTGAACTAATTAATTTTGTTTGTTTGGGATATTAATTAACCAATAATTAATTGGAAAAAGCGACTAATAAACAATAATTAATAATTTAAGTAACCAATACATTATAAAAGACAAACAAATTAAATTATGTTAGAACAACAATTAATAATTTTATAATTAATGAAACAACAATATAACAAATTATATAAGCTTTTGATGAATTTTCTAGAGAACGGTCTTTATTTCTAAACCTAGTCAACTAGTCCAAATCAAGTTCTTTTATTTGGTGAATAATAGAGGTTTGAATGTCCTTTAAAAGTGGAAAAGAAGGTCAAAGTGAAGAGGAAGAAATAGCCCATCTTACCAAAACTGATGCTTTGATTTTTTTTTTTTTTAACTGGTGCTTTGATTTGAATGGCTGGGGGACTGAATGGTTCATATATGTACAGTTGAATGTCAAAATCAACCGCCTTAACATAAGTGCATTCATTTTTTTTTTTTTTTTTTTTTTTGTGTTAATACGTGACTAGTCTCATCACAGGAGTGAATCCTCAAAAAAAAAAAAAAAAAAAAAAAAAAAAAAATTTCTGTCAATATTAATTTTTTAAAATATATTTTTTTTAAAAAAAAAATTTATGCTAATAAGAAAATTCATAGGTATGATTTATAAAATTATAGTTCAAATGTGCAAGACAAATTTTAACTACTTTTCACCCATGCTATGTGCCTGTTCTAAATTTATTTGTTGGGAGAATTATTCATTGATGTATATACTCTTCATTTGTTAGAGTATTCTTCATGTGTGTCCACATGTTCCTTAAAGTGTTTTTTTTAATAGGAAAAAGTTATAGAAATTCTTGGCATAAGCAACAACACTTTTTTTTTTTTTTTTTTTAATTTTAAAAAAGGAAACAAAATTATTGAATGAATATTTACCATTTAAGACATCAAAGATAGGATCCTTCTTAGGATGGTAAAACATAAATCATATTGTTTATAATATTTTTATGTAATGTTTCTATATACGAATAAGAAGAAAATAACAAAAAAAAAAAAAAAAAAAAATTGTTCCTTAGATTAGATATCATGATAATTTCTTTGAGAAATGCTATGTCTACAACATTTTTACAACATTTCTACAACATTTTCTAAGTGGCAGGTTGTTATTGGTTGTTATTGTTGGGCAAAAAAGTAATCTTAATGTTAGTTTAAAATTTGAACCAACAACAACTAACCACCTGTGATTTGTTGTAAAAATGTTGTAAAATTGTTGTAGACGTAGCATCTCTCAATTTCTTTTGCATCATTCTCTCTTGATCTCTTCTTTCACATATATCTCCCTCTTCTCTATAAATTTCAATATGAAGATTTACATGCTTTCTCAGCATAATCACCTAACTAGTGCTAGGATTTTAGAGAGAGAGAGAGAATTGGGCTTTTAATAAATAACAATTTGCAATCTTGGATTTTGACACAATTTTATTTTGTTTATTAATGTTGGATATATGTGCGCTAGTGAACTCTCACATTAAATAAATAAATAAGTAGTTAGCATAGTATAGTTGGGTTCAAACTCATAGACTTAAATTTTTTTGGTTAAGTAGTGTTTTTATATGTTATATATTAATTATTCAATTGGAATGTATTATCTATGGCAAGTATTGGCAACAATATTAACTCCATGAATCTTTGACATAAGTTTGTTTTCAATTAGGTTGTAAATTATACCTTGCAATTATCACCTGGAATGGGAAATTAGAAATTATTTTGGTCCATAGAACAAAATTATTTTGTTCTTTATTAAACCACACGGATTTGAATTATCTCCTCTCTAAATATCTCTGCCTCACTCTTTTTCTTTGTAGTTTGCACTGAAACCAGCTCACACCACCACACTTTTATCCACTGGCAACACTTCTATCTAAAAGTTGTCTTATTCACACCAGCCCTTTTGGAAAACAAAAACGTAGACTCGCCTCCTTTTTCTTGGATTGTTCACACCAAAATTCGAACGAGTGTGGACTTGGCGTCAACGACCTTGTCTGAACTAGTGATGTTGTGTGGCTCATAAGCCGAAGTAAGTCACCAGGGCCACTGTTTGGTCAGAATTTCTGCTAATAAATATCGGCTCCACCGAAAGTGAACGACCTTGATTTTGAATACTTTTTGACAAATTGAACCACCCCACATGCTGTTTATCAACCCTTTTCTTTCTTTCTTTCTTGTTTTGATCTTAGTTCCGTTGAATTTCACTGTAATGGTGTGAATTGAAAGAACTTTGAGGCTAGTGTTGTGTTTGTACTATTTTGGGATTTTTCTCATTATATTTGCTATTCACTTTACATTAAATAATATGTTAGTAGTATCTTAATTTATAGAATTCCTCTTGGGAAAAATCTCTTAAAGCCTATTGTTAATCTGAGAACATGGCTAATGGAAAACCTTCCTGTAGAAGTCATAAACTATGCTGTGGTGTTACAGCAACTTTCTTTGTTATCTTTGTCATTGTTATCATTACCTTGTTCTTTACCATCTTCAAGCCTAAAGACCCCAAAATTTCCCTCTACCCTGAAGGCATAAAAAACATTGACTTCTCAGCCTTAACACCTAATGTCACCTTGTCATTAGGCACTGTTGTTGCGATTGAGAACCCAAACTATGGAAGCTTCAAGTACAAAAACACCACATCTTATGTTACTTATCATGGGGAAGTTGTAGGTGAAGCTCCAATTGAGCAAAGATATGTGCCTGCACGCCACAAGCTTAACATTACAACTTCTGTGGAGCTTAAGGCTGGTAAATTGCTAATCAATCCCCATTTATTATCTGATTTTGCTGGTGGGAGCTTGAATTTGACTTCAACAGCCGTGTTGCCTGGGAAAGTGATAGTGCTAAACATCTTCAAGTTCCATGCCACCGTTTATAACAGTTGTAATATATCTGTTTTTATTAGTCCTCAAAAAGTTGAGTCCATGTGCAAGACCAAACTCAAGTTATAATTTTGTTGTTATTCATTCATTTCCCTGCATATTTCCTTATCATCGTGTAATCACATAAAAAAAAAAAAAAAAAATTGGCAATCCAAGGTACTCATCATGGTCTCTCCCAATCAAACTCCTACATCATCTTAGAGTTTTAGTCCTTATAGTCTTAGGCTACTACTATAAAGGTTAGACCCTTTTGTAATGATACTCTAGTTATGTAATTTATTATAAGTCTTTTTAAAAAATTCTATATACTATTTTCGTGTTCGTGTGTTCTAATAAGTTTTACTGTTTTCTCAAAAAAAAAAAAAAAAAAAAAAAAAAAAAAAAAAAAAAAAAAAAAAACTCAACTCCTACATCATCTAAAAGAAAGCTTCCCATCTGACTTATCCAAGCATGAAAGATTATGAGTTTTTTTTTTTTTTTTTTTAATATGAATTCTTTTGTATAAACCTAAAATCATTATCATTATTTGCTCAAAAAAAAGAAAAAAAGAATCATTATCATAAAAGGAACCTCATGTTTTGGAGCCTAAGATTCTGCCATATAGCATATTTTTAAAGAATTCATTTATTTAAACTTCTACCCCATCTTGTAATTATAAATTAGCACCATGTGTCATTCTTTTTTGAAAGGAAAATAATAGGAACCATTCATTAATAATTCCACCGAACTTAAAGGTTTTAATATTTTGATTCATTTAACCTACGGCCTAAGAAAATATTTTAATGAGTTATTTAATTTTTATTATTGTTTATATTCAAAAATAAAATTATTTATTTTATTAGTATTTAATTTTTAATAAAAATTTTGGGCAACCACTAAACAGGTTTTGTGTGTGTGTGTGTGTATATATATTGTGCAACAAATATTAAAAAAAAAAAAGAAAAAAGAATATATTGTGGTATTGTGCCCCATAATGGCTTGATAACATGCATGTAAACACCAAGTTTGTAAAAAGAACATATGTTAGATAATAAATCTTCAAAATAAAAGGTGTCAAGTATGTGTTATCCTAAAATCCCAATTAATAATGTTGTCCCACCCATTTTAAGCTACAATAGCCTAATGTTTTGCCATATGATGCACTCTTGATATTGAAATAAAATATATTTCATTTAGTCTTCCACCTAAGAAAAACTTTTAATTATTTTTTTAATTCTTTTATTCTAAAATATAATTTTTATTATTCTTGTTCTTTTCAACAAAAAATAAAAGTGTTTTCTTTCATGAAAAAATATATTAATTTGTTGTCACATGTTTAATAAGGTACATGCATTCATTTTTAAAGTATTATTTTTTATAGGTAGTGCACTAATTATTAATATAAAAAAGGGATTTATATGATGTTTTTTCTAATAATAAGTTGGCAGGAAGGATTTAAATTTTGGTGTCTTCTTTTTTTTTCTTTTTTTTTTTTGAGTGCCACTAAGAAACAAGAATTTTCAGAATTTTTATGATTTTTTTTTCCTGTGATTTATATTTAAAAGTAATTGATTTGGAATCTGACTTTCTTGCTTAATATAGTAAATTTTAGCTACTATTGAAACAAAAACAACAAAACATATATAGGGTGGACTCATTGGGTGTAATTTCTGATTTAATATAATTTTCCATCCACCAAAATAAAATAAAAAAGGAAACAAAACACACAAAAAGAAAAATTAACAACACAGAGTGAAAATAATTTTATGGTAAGGTTAGTCAAAATATAATTATATATTTGTGAGAACGTGAATTTTTTTTTTTTTCCTCTCATAGAAAAGTTTATCTATTAAGAACTTCATATGGGAGAAAGAGAAGGTTACCCATAATTTATAATTATATTAATATGAAAAATTATCTCCCTACATTTTCGAGAACAGCATACCAAAACAAAGTTTTCAATGAGTTTTCAAAATTAGGCAAACAATATGTATGAAGGAAAGAGAAAAAAAGTAAAATAAAAATGGAACTGATAATAAGTATAATTGCTTTCCTATTTTATTAAAACAATATTTTCATTCTTGGGAATGTATCAAACATGCTTATCTATATCTGATAGGCTAAGAATGAATTGACTCCTTAGGTAAATTAACCAATTAATTAGCCAAGTAAATTAATTAAGTTAATTTAACATGCAATATGCGTGGTAGCACAAACAAATCACTAAATAATTAAATGCAATGGAACTTAAATTTGACACGGGTAATTTGTTTACGAATGGAAAAAACTACCAAGGCAAAATCCCATTGGGTGAATTTAAGATCACCACTCTCGAGAATACACTATTATCAAAACAAGCGGTTATAAGTAAAAGAATCTCAGTACCTTATACCAATTTACAGTTAAACTCTTACCCCAATACACAATTAGACTTGATAATGTAGTAACAATCTCTACCCCAATACACAATTAGACTTGATAATGTAGTAACAATCTCTACTTTTAATGCACAGCTCCAAGTACGTGACTAACCAATCGATGCACGGATCCTAGTGTGTGACTAACACACTAACTTGAGAAGGATGTTGGCTGAAAGTTCTTCAGTTCATCCACACAATGAAGATCAAGAAGCTCCTTGTTTACAAAACCCTACAGCACATAAACGTAGTAGCTTCTTCAAGATAAAGATGAACTAGGGCAAATTGTCTCCAGTCACAATATGTATGTAACAACAAAGTGCCACAACCTTTGCATTCAGTTGCATTACCTTAGACAGCTCTTAAAATAATCCTTATATATGTCTAAGATTGTGAGAAAAGAAACCCTACACAAATACACATGAATATGCATGAAGTCAAATCTAGAAATTTGAATTTAGTTATTCTTGATAGATATAACTATCGAGCTATCTGTCAAGCTTCAAATATTAAATCTCGATAGATACATCGGTCGAGTTTTCTATCGAGCTTTAATAAACAACACTTCTTCACTTGATTCTTGGACAGATTTGCATAGCTTCAATACTTGGACTTGAACTCTTGTTTTTTGAAGTATTAAACACATCCTAGATCTACCTAATTACAAGTAAAGTGTGTTTTGTCAAAAGATTAGCCAATTCTATATGACATATGTTCTTAACATGTTCAACATATGTTCTAACAATATCAGTCATTCTATCATACAATTTTTAAAGTTGTAAACGCATATAGTGTGATCAAATTACTACTCCATTCTTATAGTGTTTTTGTATTTTGCCGATAAAATAGAATGACAAATTATGTACGATGAGAATATTGAGATATTGAAGGAAACTAGTAAACAACTGCACTAATTAAACCAAGGCAAAAATACCATTTTCGTCCCTACATTTTCACGCGATTCTCACTTTGATCCCTGACTTTTTTTTTCACCGATTTTAGTCCCTATTCTGGAAAACACGTCTCGTTTTTGTCCCTAACGTTACTTCAGAGATGGAAATTGCACAATTGGCAAATGGAATAAATTAAAAATATTAAAATTATACCCACAAATGCCACCTCATTTTTTAAAAGCAAAAAATTAATTTGTAAATTTTAACTAAATGAAAAAAAAAAGGAAAAAACTGAAATAAAAATAAAAACTAAGAAAATTCAAAAACCCAAAAAATTCAAAACCAGAACAAAACAATAACAAACCCAGAAAATTATTTTTTAATCTCACCCTCTCTCTCTTCCTCTCACTTTCAGAGTTTCTTTCTCCCACGCTCCCTCCTCTCTTCCTTTCACCTTGAAAGCTTCTCTCTTTCAATATTGGCTTTTGGGCCATAGATCGGCGTGGCATAGATCAGCATGGAGGCTTTGGGTGGGTGGGATTTAGATCGCCGTGGTCCGATGTTTGCTCGTGGGTAGTTGTGGCTCGCCGTGAGTGAGGTGGTCATGGCTCGTCATGGGTCGCCGTGGGTGGGGTGGTCGTGGCTCGCCATGGGTGGTCTTGGCTCGTTGTGGGTTGGTTAGATTTGATGGGTTGGCTGGGTTGGATTCAATGGTGGCTAGGTTGGCTTCGGTGGTTGTTGGGTTGGTTTAGCTAGTGGGTTTGTGGCTCAGCGGAACTAAAGGGTATGGATCTTGGGTCTTGCGTGGGTCTCTCAAAACTGAAGGGTATGGATCTTGGTGGTTTGGGTATGGAGGTTTGGTAGAGACAGTGGTATGAATTTTCTGGATTTGTTCTTGTTCTCCTTCTCCTTCTGGGCTTTGAATTTTTTGGGGTTTTGAAAATGGATCTGTTGGTCGGCGGTGGTGGCGGTGGTTTTGGGATCTGGGTTTGATTATAGGTTTATGGGTTTGTTGGAGATTGGTTTGTTTACTGGGTTTGTGGGTTTGATTTGCTGAAGATTTGGGTTGAGTTCTTGGGTTGCTGGGTTTAATTTGGGAGTTCTTGATTTGCTGGGTTTGAGTTCTTGATTTGTTGGAGATTTGAGTTCTTGATTTCTTCATTCTTCCTGTTAACATTTAATTTAATTTTTTCTTCTTGTTTTCATTTATGTCATAGTGATTCGGGTTTGAGTTCTTATGCTGTTGGGTTTGTGATCTTGTGATGGGTTTGAGTTCTTAGTTGCTGGGTTTGATTTGGGAAGAATATGAAGAACAAGTTGTAAAATGAAGAACAAGTTGAAGAACACTAAGAACATTAAGAAATTTTTTTTAATTAAAATTTTTAATTAAATAAATTTAAGGTTTTTTTTTTAAATTTAATTTATTTTTTAAAATTTTTTGACATGGCTTTTAAAAAAAATTAAAATGCTGACGTGGCATTAAAAAAAAACCAAAAAATATTTTTTTAATAATATTTTAATTGCCACATCAGTGCCACGTCAGCTTCCGTCTGCCACCTAGGACTTTGCCATTAGGGCACTGACGGTAGGGACAAAAACGAGACACGTTTTCTAGAATAGGGACTAAAATTGGTGAAAAAAAAAGTTAGGGACCAAAGTGGGAATCAAGTGAAAATGTAGGGACGAAAATGGTATTTCCCCCTTAAACCAATTTGAAAACCAACAACATGGAATCCAACTTCAATATCTAAAAAAATGAGTTCTTCTTACATTTTTGAATGGATATGAAGTTCTATCGCTACTCCAACTACGTCAATTTCCAAAAAGCAAATAACGTGGTGAGAAATTATGGAATTGAGATCTTAGAAGATGGAAGTTTCATGTGTTTTGACTGAAAAATAATCGCATAGAACAACTCTCATACAATCGTAGATAACTTAATCAGATTGTCAGATTTGTAAGTTGAGAAAAATATAATCATATATTAATGATATCATGTGTCTAGTCTCCCTGTAAAATGTACAAATACATGGTGTTCAAATGTTCAACGAGTGAGAAAAAGAAATACAAAAATATGGTGTTTAGGGAAGAATAGTAACATATCTTATACAATATTGGAAGCATAAAATTGAGAAAATTTGAGTGATTATATTCCGTATCAGTATCATGAAAATGATCAAGTCTAGGAAATTTTATCAGCTTGAAATTTGTACAAATTCTATCATATCTTGCTCATATAGTATACATGCACCACCCTATTTAATTTTGATTCTTAGCTTTTTTTTTTTTTTTTTTTTGGGAAACAAGCACACACATAAGGGGGAGGGAAATATGTTCTAACATAAAAGCATACCACAACTCCACTCAAAAGTCATAGTATCTTGATTCTTAACTATTGATTGTAATTGAATAACCAATATAATGCATTCCTCTAAATAATCTCTAAACCTTCAATACCATTTATGAAAACTCAATTAGTGTATAAAACACTAGTGAATGTTTAGATCCCCAATTACAAAATAACCAATGCAAGCTTATATTCAAACAATATATATGCGGAATATGAAATATAAGCAATATCCAATTTGGCAAACTACTTTAACACATAATTAATCACTAACACATCAGCAATTAATGGTTAAAGGGTAAGAGAAGAGAGATGCAAATACAAGGATAACACCAGCATGTATTATCAAAGAGGAAACTAAAGAACTCGGCGAAAAACCTCTCCGCCACCCTCCAAGTGGTAAAATTATCCACTTGAGAATAAAGTTAGGATACATAAATAGCAATAGACCCTTCAAGTCTAATTTACCCAATGCACCTAAACCCTCCAAGTTTTTTGCTCCAACAAGGTTAAGCCAACTTGTGTCTTCTTTAGTTTTCTGGATCCCGCAATAAGCCTATTGGATCCGCCATCCTTGGCATCTTCCAATGCTTCCCAAGCTCCAAAAACACTCTCAACACTTTGAATGGGTGTGGGTAGTGTTTGGGTACAAATCTCCTCTCAATAGGTATAACAATGGGAAAGGGAAGGAGAAGATATTACAAAGATTTCTCTTTAAGAATGAGGAGCTCTCTCTCTAATAAGGTGGGTGTGTTGTAAAAACCTCTCTTAGGGTTTTTCTCTCAATAGGCTCCTCACTATTTCTATGGATAATGAGAGTATATGTAGTATGAGTGATGGGCAAATAGGCCACACTAAAAAATCCTCTAACCAGTGAAATTTGTGGGTCACTCGCGGGTCACCTGAGTCGCGAAAACAGCTGGCATAGCTAGCACATGACTCTTCAACTTCCATAGCTGACACTTGACTCTTCAGCTTCTGGCATATGCTCCTCATGTGACTTTTAATTGTTTTGATCAAATCTCCACCACTTAATACTAAACCCAATACAAATAAATCCCACAAAAATATAAAGAAATAAATTTATGCAATTACAACACTTTTTGTCATGAAATAAGCCAACACAAATATTATGAGAAAAATCATAACTTAACAATTTATATAGCTCAAAGTTCAAAGATGAGGAAAAAAGGTTACATAGATATCGTTACATTGTTAGTTACAAGGGATCAATAATTCTGTCCTAAATTTGATCACATTTGGTCATTTGATCTCTTTGCAATAATGTTGCATTAAAATAAAGTAAACTAAACCGAAAAATAGTTATAAAGATAGTATTTAGTATTTAAAAGTTTGAATCTTTAGCAAATTCTCTAAATGTTGAGCAAATATTTTACAGGCCTAACACTAAGCTAACCTCTGCCAAAAAAATTATAAATGGAAAATTATAAATTTTGATTCTAAATTATCACTTCGATTATACTTAACCACCTAAATTATCAAAATGCATGATTGAACTCCTCTAGTGTTTGTTTTGTATTGTAAATTGGTGTTTCATTGTTAAATTTTGTCATACTTAACGCTAAAACTAACAATAGAGACATTGAAATAAAGTTAAATATTTGGGTGATCAATCGTGCGTTTTGATAATTCTAAGGTTATAATTAGGGTCAAAAGATGTCATTTACCCTGCGCAAAAAACTCCCTACTAAACTACATCCCATGAGATGAATCAGCATAACCCCAATTGGTGATATTAACACCTGAAACAAGTGCTGAATTTTCTGCTTCTACAATATTGTGCTTCAAAGCCCACCCCATATCATAAGAATCTTATGATATGGCCATTGTTGTTCAAAGTAGTGTGTAAGATTTTGAGGAAAACGATGATAAGCGCAGGTTAGTGGTGGAAAGGACGTAAAGAAAAAGTTCGCCTATAGGGAACGAAAATAGACCCAGTAAGGTTTAGCCGTTTTAACTTTTAAGTGAGAGATAGAGAGCTATCTATCGCCTATCAATGGGCTTAATCAGGATCGGCTGCTTGGGCTGAGAAAATGTGGGCCTTTAAAACGGTGGCGTTTCCAAAAAAGAAAAAAAAGAAAGCGTTGTCATCTGGGTAATTCAAATAACGGCGTCGTTTTTGCGGAAAAAGATTGATTGAAACTCCGACGTCGTTTCAGTATGATATCTCTCTCAATTGGATTCTCCAGATTCCCTTTTCTTATTTTTTTCATTGGTAATGCATCTAATTGGTCATGAAACCATGACTTCACCCTCTACCTAGAACTAGAGCTTATTGGGAAAATTCATTCCTACCTAGTAAAGCCATTATTCTCTGTAAATGTTGGGCCTCATGCATTTTAGTTTTTAGATATGTGGCATTTATTTCATAAACTAAGACAACATGTCTAAATTGCCTCTTCAAATCCCACTGTATTTGGCTACAGTGTTAGAACAAAGGCAGTCAAGAAAGAAAGATCAGTAAATTTGATTAGATTTTCTCAGTCAAAACTATACAGTAGAAATGCTTAATTTCCTGCTTCTACTCATGTTAACTGCATGCTGTCTTTTGCATTATTATCATACTTTGGTGGCTAAAGCTTAATGACTGCTTCCGTACATGCCGTTAAATATTCAAATTTCGGGTACTAAAGTAGAACTTGACCCAGATTTTAGCGGCCAATAGTATATTTTCACTTTTTATTTTTATCTTTGAAGTAGCTATGTAATTAAGTTAAACTATTTAACTTATTAACTATAGTTTATTACATTTTATTTATTAACTTGTTATGGTGTTGGAGTTTGGAACTTTGGAAACCATTTTCCTTTGCTTATATTTGATAGTTCTGGTACTTGGTTGATAACTAATGAACTTTTGGATAATTTGTTCTGTAAAAAAAAAAAAAAATTTCTTTAGCTAGGGGAGATGTAGTCGTGTAGGGTGTAAAAGTTGTGCTAATAACATAACATATATGTTATGTTATTATAAATTTATAATTAATCTTGATCCAATCCACAAAGTCCCTCCACTAATCCTGTGTACGTAGGATCTTGATTCTGATAATATCGATGGCCTTGAGCACTGTGTACCATGGGGCTTTCTTGGATTGGGAGGTCCTCCCTCAATAATTATAGCTTAGGTGGAGATTGTTATGTTATTCTCATTGTTTGTGGTTAATTTCTTCTTCATGACATTTTTTTTCCCAGGAACTTGGATTTATTGTTCACCTGAAAATATTATGAGGCTAGAGAAGTGTTTGGTACTGTTCCTCCACTATATATCCAGGACATGGTATTCAGTTTGTCCAATGATGCAAAGGTAGAGTGGATATTTTGTTATTGGAATTCTCTATTTTATGTTTATTCCTTTGCCATTTTTAGGCCTTTTTTTTTTAATCCAATTTGATATTTATTTGGCTGTGCCATACCATGTTTGACATTTATTTTAGCTTCTTGTATTTCCCTCTATTTAGTTTCAAATATCATAATCAATCTTGTGTTGTTGTCTGGGTGTGTGTGGATAAGCTCACTAAAAAAAAAAAAAAATAGCACCAGGATAAAGAAGTTCTATGTGTTGGAATTAAGATACTTAAAACGGGATGATTATTGGGTAATCCGAGAGTATACTCCCTCCCTCTCATATAAGGGTGGGTCTCACTCACTATGGGTTCCATTCCTATGTGAGAGGAAGAGAGTATATTTTTGGAGTATCTAATAAATTTCTCTGAAAGCGACCACATTTTTAGTATATTTTGTTGTGTGGATTGGATGAATATGGACAAATAGACCACATTGAAAACAAATGGAAGTTAAAAGGTGTTAAACTAGATGAGTGATGGGCCTTCTGATTAGTTAGAGCTGAGCTATGTCTCTGTAAGCTATAAGTTGTCTTGGACTCAACGCTTCGCTAAGGTACGAGTCGTGTCACATTAGTGTGGTGGAGGAATATTGAAAAAAAGAGAAGGGGAAGAATTGGGTTAGAGGAATTGCTCGACTCATCAGGCCCTGTTGAACAAAAGCACAATATGGAAGAGTAGAGAACAAACAAAAAAATTATTTCAAATTAATAATAACACACTAGTACCTCAAGGTCCTAGACGCACTTCAAATTAATATTTCACTTGCACTCACTTCTCACTCAATAAACACCTATGCACTTTACTAAGCACACTCACTTTTATATAGACACTTTGACACTCACACTAGGAATTGGTGTTTTGTTTCTCACACACAATGGGCACCCTACCTAGCTTCCTCCTATATATACTAGTTTCAACTTTTAAGTCGGTTAAGCCACCGACTTTGATATTTCTACACAACTCTTTTAAGTAACAGTAAAATGCTACCAAGCTTCTAGTGTCTTTTACCTTCGGTCCGTATAGTTCCTGTTCTTTAGGCTTCTAGTTTCTAATTTCTTCCTTGTTTCTTGCCCAAGACATCTTCTATAGAACAGTATTGAAATTGTTGCGCAAGTTTTACTCTAGAGTGGAAAACTAGGAAATATCTCCTAGGAAAGCATATAGATCCATTAGGAATTAACTAGGATAACCTCAAGGGACTAGGTTGGTTAAGTGGTTCAAAAGGTCTCATGATATCAATGAAATATTGAGTTCAAAACCTCCTGCCAACATCTTGGGGCCACCTTCAAAGAATTTCTTTCTGTAATAATTCAATGTGTGGGACAGGGGACTGCAGATGCCAAGAGAATATTAAGAGATCTAGAGATACTCTTATTTATATAAAAATAATAATAATAATATAAATACACGATCAGATTCAGAAAAGAAAATTTTAAAATCTTAATCACAAAATGGACTTTCTCCATCTCAACTGAGTCCACTGAGATGGAAACAATAAGAGAAATTATTCTAGAACCCTCTTCCCCTTGTCTTTAAGCATGGGATCAACATGTTCCGTCCGTCTTTCAGGGTGAGAGTCGTCATTAGAGCCACCACTTGTAGTTGGTCTTGCTTCATTATCGTGTTTTTGCCTCCTCTTGTTTGTATTATCAATCGTCAAATTCCAGATGATATTCCAATTATCAGACAAGGATTTGACGTGGTACGTTAATATTTCCTTGAACTTTCTCTCACAGAGGTTGTACTCGGAACCATCGTCACATATCTGCCCAGTGTGCTTGTACAAGGGAAGAAGACCACACTTCTGCGCTGTCAAGCCAGGGCAGTTAGTTGCAAATGAAAACTTAGCAAGGATGCAATGATTCAGCCAATCTGGAAGCGACCCGCGTGGTATATAGGACAACCAAAAGAATCCACCTGTTTGTGACAGCATGAGATCTTTCTTTGTTGGACAATAGATATGGCGAGGCTTCACACTACAAATATTGGTTTCTAAATGACAAATAAGGTTGTAGGAAGTTTCTGAATCAAGAATGTCTAGGATGGAATTCTGATTCTCGTTCAATTCAAAAATGGCACATAGAGCAAACCCTATCCAAGTATCATCACTGCACAAATTTCTAATTGAATTGATTGTCAACGAGAGCGAATCACCCTGAATGCTGAACCAACCTAGATTTTCAAATATGGGGAAACAAAAATTATGGACAAGGCGATGATCAAAATCCTGTAAAACAAAAATATTGTGTGTTGTTAGAATAATGGTTAAATGATTAAATTAAATTTTCCTAACAACTTAAACTTTTGAGACAAATTGTAGTTTATCGTGATAGGATCTCTCTCCATTTGAAATTGATTCATTTTATAAATCAAATTTAATATAACAAATCTAAATCTGAATTCAATGCAAAATCATTTAAAATTGTGCACTATCATATATCCAAGAAATATAAATGATCCTAAAATTGAGCATTTTCATGGTATTAGAGTTAATAATTTAAGTTTGATATATGTCTCCACTCTACCTTTTATTTAAAAAGTTAAAAAAAATCTTACATTTTGGCCTCATTTATCAAGGGAGAATTTGAACTACACCTAAGAAGAAGTATTAGAATAATTATTAAATGATTTAGTTAACCATTTCCAGTGAGCTAAACTTTTGAGATAAATGGTAGTTTATTAATTACCAGCAGGTTGCTTTGGCTGTGTTGATCATTAGCTTCACTTGTTTCCCCTTTATCAATAGGCCTTCTTGTAATTTCATGGTGAATTTGGTCCTCATTGGAGCTAGTTGTTCTTCTAGGTCCTGTCTCATCATCATGGTCTTGCTTCATTTTTAACTTACCAGCTGTCATTTGATTGAACCAATTTTGTGATATATATTCCTTCTTGCAATGAAATCTCATATTCTGAAACCAGTCATCATTCACGTGGAAGAAACTAAGCCCACATTTTTGCACCATCACACCTGGCCAATCGCTTATAATTGAAGCTTTGATATAACCACATTGATTGAACTCGTCTGGTAACAACCCACGTGAAATACAGGACAACCAAAGAAATTGCCCTTCTGTATCTAGCCACAGGAATTCTTCATTATTAGTGTGATGGACGAGTAAATGCTCTGGACCGGCTACATCAGTTTCTAAGAGACAAATAATGTGGTGAGAAATTTTTGATTTGGGATTTTCAAGTATCGCAGTTTGATGCTCCTGGATTGAAAAATTAGCACATAAAACAAGCCCCATCCAATCAATGTCATTGTAGAAATATTTGGGTACATAGATTGTCACTGACGGCTCATTACTTCGACTGCTGAAGGAAGGTAAAACGTCTACCAGAGGGAAACATCCAAAATATTCAAAGCATCCATCCAAGTCCTGACATTAAAAAAATAATAATGATATTAATAAGGTATGCACTTGAGTCACAGACCAGGGTAGAAAATTAGAGGGGGTGTTCATCCTGCATTTCAAGCAATGTAAATAGTAACGTTAAGGGCATAGTAATTTTCACAATCTTTTCTACAATTGTCAACTAACATATCAATCATCAATATATATACATAAAAGCAGAGACCTCATGCAAGAGCGTATGAAGTCCTGCCAAGTGGCACTCTAATTTTGCATTTAGCCTTTTTTTTTTATCTCTTTCATTAAGTTTTTTTTTTACAGTTACCCAAAAGTTCACATTAACTTATTTTACTGTTACCCTCATTAATATCTTACTAATTGCCTAAGCTTACACCATACCTTTCACTATTTTTCATGTCTTTTAGCATACCCACTGTTTTAGTATTAAAAAAAGAAAAAGAAAAAAAGTAAAGACTAATAGTAATAACTAACGAGATAAGCCTCTAAAGAGAGATAGAGAGACACAAAAATGTTATAAATTGTTAAACAAAATGCACTATTTTACTATATATTATAAAGACTTGAGACTAACAATACATTTGTAAGAGAGAGAAAGAGGAATCTGAGGGGTCACAACCTTCGTTATACTGGCCTCTCACCACCATCAAGACACCAAAACCCCTACGGATAAATTTTTTTTTAAAAAAAAATTAGGGGCTTAAATATGATTTAGGTTTAGATAATTTGGTTAGTTAGTATTTGTTTTGGGCATAAAAGTAGAGATAATATTTGGTGCGCAATATAAAGTCATATTCTACCATGGTTTAATTTTAAATCATCTATAAGACACATGATACACACTTGCTCACACCATGTATTAATGTCGCACTATCGATAAATGGAAGACAATCAAAGAGTTGGGCATACTTTTATTTCATAGTATAAAATATGTGAACACAATAAATTAGTTAATTTTCATGGTCCTGTTACTCTTTTGTATTTATTTTTGGTTTCATGATTTAAAAATAATAATAATCTTACTTTAAGAAGACTACAAATATGTAGTGAAGTTACTAAACCAATTTTTAATATCTCAAAATGTATATGTTTCTTTACTCTAATTTATTTTACTTTTTCTTTATAATAAATGTACAATATTATCCAAAACCGTTTTATATAAAATATTACAAAATTGTTCGTGCATCGCATGAGCAACTTACTATTTGTGATTAAACTAACATTACTTTCACATAGGTCTATTACTAACATTGCTTTTATTAGCATCAATCACAACATGACGCTAAACAGTTGTAAAAAGGACCATGAAAATCGTTGTGTTCCTAAGAAAATACTCAATTTCTTACCAGCTGCTTCACGGGAACTTCAAAAGGTTTATCAATCATTCCAGTAGTTTCAGTTCTTTCTGAAATCGTGTCAACATCATAATGCACAGGTTCTTGTTTCGAAATCCATCGATAGAAATCCTGAGATCGAGAAATCAAGGTGTAGCAATATTGTAGTTCTCGCTCAAATTGTAACTCATCATGCTTGTGCAAAAGACGAAGCCCACATTTTTGCACTATCACACCTGGCAAATCACTTACAAATGAAGCCTTCATATGGTCGCACTGATTCAACATATCCTTAAATGCCTCACCTGGTATGTAGGATATCCAACTGAATCCATATTGATTATATAACCAAGATTTTTCTTCATTATCGATGCGGCAAGAATGGATTTGATCCAGACTAGCGCTACTCAACTCGAATTGACAATATAGGAAGTGAGGTGACGAAATTGAAAAGATATTTTTAAAATTGGTGCCATCCCTATCAATTGAAAAAGAAGCATATAGTGCTAACCCCATCCAGTTGCTGTCATTGTACAAATTTGAGGTTATGTCAATTGAGATTGAGTACCCACGACTTTGATGGTTAAACCACTTTAGAGATCTTCTTGTGGGGAAGCAAAAATTATACAGAGTGGACGGATGAAAGTACTGAAAAAATAAAAAAAACAAAATAAAAAAACAAAACAAATCAAAGCACGTTAGATATTTAGTAAGAGCAGTGATACCTATTTAGTTAAAATTTCTCCCTATTTTAGGATAAGACCTACTTTTCCTGATTTAGCCAACTACTTTTCATTTTAATCCACATTAGATTCTTTATTCTAAACCATATTTTATTTAAATATTATTTCTTCTTTCATTTTTTTTATTATGCATCTCACTTATCAAAGCACGTTAGCAAGAGCAATGATAGCTGGTTAGTTAAAATTTATCCCTATTTTAGGATATAACCTACTTTTCCTGATTTAGCCAACTACTTTTCATTTTAATCCACGTTAGATTCTTTATTCTAAACCATAATTTATTTAAATATTATTTCTTCTTTCATTTTTTTATTATGCATCTCACTTATCAAAAAAACTTTATAACAATTACCAAAACACAAAAACAATAAATAAATATTTATGGGATGAATATTGCTCCCTAAAGATTGGAAGCAGCTATAGCTAAAACCCATTTTGGGAAGAAAATGTGTATGTAAGTTGGTGTGGGTTGATTTTTGGATGTTTTTAGTTTTGATTACCAATATTCACCCCATTCTATTTTAGGAAATTTGCTACCAATACTCTAAAAGCGCGCTTTGCAAGCGCCCCAGAAAAGAAAGCCTAGTTCTAGAGATTTGAACTTTTTTTGGCGGGCTTCTCACACAAAAATAATTTCTCTTGTTTCTTATGGTACTTCTAGCAAATAAGCAATTAACAAGCATATCCAATTGCACTCTACCAAATAATTTCTCCTCTTTTTTTTTTTTTTTTTTACAATACTTCTAGCAATTAGATCCGCTGTTTGAAAACAACAAAATCGCAATTTTAAAAGTTACGTTTTTGAAAACATGATTTTTAAAAATGCAATTGATTGTTTGGTTAAATTTGTGAAAATATTGTTGTGAAAAATTGAAGTGCCAAAACACTGTTTTCTAGCAATTTTAATTTGAAAGGGTAACCCCATGAGCAACAATTTGAAAATGCACATTTTCTCCATTTTTAAAAACATGATTTGCTTAAAAACAAAATGCCCTTTGTTTTTCATTTTCATTCAAAATCGCTCCCCCTCTCCCCCTCAAGAAATCAACATGCTAAGCTGACTCTAATAAAGGTTTATTTGGTTAGCTATTTTAAAATGTGTATTTTGAAAAAACAAATTTAAAAAAGTATATGATAAAATCTAATAAAAAAAATAAATGCTGTTTTGAAAACAACAATGCAAAAATGTAATTTTGCTTTTATAAAAGTATTTTTTTTAAAATAGAACCTCGTGAGTTACAATTTGGGAACACACTTTTTGTCCAACTTTAAAAAATAAGGGAAAATTATATAAAAATGTCTAGAGTTTATATCCCGTTTCAAATTAGGTTACAAGTTTTTAATTTAGAGAGTCAAAATTCCCAATTTAGGAATGCTCTAGGGCATGAACATAAACTGTTCAACCCATTAAAGGTGAACACTCCTGGATTACTTGACAACTAGTTCTGACCCAAATGACTGTTCTATAGAAAAGTTTATAGCATTATCAAAAACATTCCATAATTTATGAAATCATTTCAATTTAAAACCCTATCAATCTCCACTATTCATTTCCATTATCCTAGGAAGTAATGAAGTCGAGAGAAACATGAAACCATTAATAAAACTATGTTTCACCTAGGTAATCGGCTTCAATTTTTTTGCAATCACTTTCTCAGTATATGTGACGCTTTCCCTCTCTAAATGAAGCTTTCTATTTCTACCCTATATGTTTATTGGCTGCCAAATTGATTTATGAACCTACTTCGGTAAAACACAAGAATAATGAACGTAAATAACGGAGATGGACATAAGCAGGGTTCAAATTAATTCAATTTTATTTGGGGTTTTAATTGACAAAATTAAAAACATATGATCTAATCTGAAATATGTCATAAACATTGGACTTTTTATGTAATTTTCCGAAACAAAATGGATACAAAACCAAATGAAAAGTTTTCCAGACTTAAGAATTCTTACCGAGAACTGGTTATCAGGGTATGGGTCATCGTCATGATAAGAATACTGTGCAGTTACCCTAGTGTCCCCTTCAGAAATGAATAACCTTTGAGGGTGTAGGTACTCACTAGAGCTCGTAGCTTCAATGAATATCTCTGGAAAGTCGTCCCATATATCATATACTGTTTCGGGATCGATAAAGATGTCAAACGGGGAAGTGATGGAGTATCGTGCCATTATATGTGTTAACTCTTCCATATTTTGCCGGTATACTATTTTGATCCCACAACTTTCCACAGATAAATCTGGACTATAGCTTTCAAACGAGAAATTAAACCAAGTGCTTTGACTCAACAGATGTGAATGCGCCGTATATGGGATGAACAATACCCAAATGAATGAACGTTGAATTAACGAAATGAGTTCGTTGCATTCACATAGAAGTCCATTGCACACTGAACGCTTGGGGGAAGAGCTGGTCTTCAAAAAACATTGCAATCTTAAGCGATTACAAGTTCTCGAATCAAGATTCTTACGAACAGCAGTTGGATGCTTGGTAAAGTGAAAAAGACCACATAGTGCCAATCCCATCAAATCAGGACCATTACACAACTCTTGAGGTTGCCATAATTCCACTGAATTCCCATAAGTTTGATTGCAAAACCACCGTGGGATTTTACGCTCTGCAGAATAGCCGTGGAGAATTTCCCCATCTTCGCAATTTTTCTGGAAAACATATAGATATGTAAGTCAAGAATGATTTATTTATTTATTTTTTAAATCAATTAATTAAAGTTACATAATGTTTTAGGCAAAATTATAAATTACACCTTTTGACTTTGACATATTTTCTTTTTTTGAGAAACAACTTTGGCATATTTTCAATTCAATATATTAAGTTTTATTTTTCATTTCATATTTAATTTTTGTAAGCAAGCCTAATTTACTTATAAATAAAGCTTTTTATAGATCCTTAACTTTTAATTTATTTTCAAGTTAGAGCTTGGAGGGTTCCTAGCTAAGTTGTTTGTTTAGTATTAAAAGTGATTAAGCTGTAATATTTTTATTGAAGGGTCTAAATATTTTGCTAGGGTTGTTATAGCATCTTTCAGATTATATATTTGTATAGTACCCACACTCAAGGAAGTGAATATGAAGATTTTATGTAAAGGTGGCATCTCAACCCTACACGTTAGTGCCATTGAGTTACAAAGTAATGGGCACAAGTGAGGAGAGTCACGCCTTCGAATATGCCAACAACGTGAACACCATGACTGTGAGGGGAGCACTACCATGCATGAGAGAGGAATTGGTCTCTCCTAGACCACACAGCAGGACACATGTAATCTCCCCTTTGGGTGTGGCTTATCTTTCTTTCTCCTTCCCTTTGTGCCACTTGGCACCATCCTCTCCTAGCTCATTCTCTATGCAGCATGTTTTCTCTCTCCTCCAGAAGAAGGATGGGCAATATGGATTAGCTATACTTAGGGTTTGAGAGGGGCAATAGGAATAATACAACTGTCCGTGTATAGCCAGAAACATTTTTCGCACTATAAGAGGAAAACGTTTATTAAGCATCCTAGGTATTAGAATAGCAGAGGGGAGAATAGGGAAAAAAAAGAGTTGAATGAGAGAAGATACAAAATGTACAAAAGAGATGGTGTAAAGTTGGTTTTCTAGAAAATGTTATACAACATCTTTCAAGGATAAGGACATAACAATCCTTAATCCCACCATGGCTTTTTCATCCCTAATCTTGGGGTTTTCCACGTAAATTTTCATGTTGTCTTTCCTCATTTTCTTCAATTTTTGTTTCCCCCCCCCCCCCCCCCCCCCCCTCTTTTTGATAGCATGAAAACACCAATTTTATAATCCTTTAAAAAGATGATATTTAAATGTACTGTTGAGTTTTAGAAGTTCTTCTAAGGCATTCTTTAAAACTTAACTTGCACATACATTATCTTACATATGTATGTATGTTATGAAACCTAGGGTTTCTTTTGTGTGTGTACGCGTGCATGTTTTCACATGTGAGAGAGAGAGAGAGAGAGAGAGAGACCTGTAAACATGCTTTGATAGAAGATTCACTTGACATAATGCTTCCATGTTGCGCTTTCCTAGTTGGCATGAGAAAACCAGTAACAGAGGGACTAAAATTTCTTGACGTCCCTACATCAATTTGTGGATTTGAAAATGATTCTGGAGAGGTATAGTGCTCTGCTATATTTGGCATAGGTTGACGCATCCTGCAAGTATCAAATAACATATCTTTAATTCAATTTACAAATTTGTTGTATAAAAAAAAAATCTTAAATATTGGATAAATGATACAATCATATACAATAACAAAATCGTTTCCAGTGAATGTTGACCTTTGCGATGAGGAAGAGCAACCATTATCTTTTCCATTGTCAAAACATGACTCCTTTTCATATTGATGTGACAGCAGATTCTGAAAAAAAAATTCATGGTAGGCATCCGAACATCTTAACATACACTGGACCAATGTCCGCACAAACTCTTCAACATTTTGCTCAAACACAAGTTGGATTCCACACTCTTTAACTTGCACACCTGGATTTTTAGGTTCAAATGAAGCCCCAATGTGAGTACACTCTCGCAACCGTAATGATGTCCGGGGTATATAATATACTAAAATCCGATGTTTTGAATCCACAAATATGTCTTCAGAGTCCTGGAAAACTTTGTGACGTGTGAGACGAATTTGATGATTAGGCAAAGGATTATAAAAGCAGAGAAAACTTGTTAAATCCTTATGGTCATCATAACCAGCTAGTTGCTTATCTACAGTATAATAAGCACATAAAGCTATTCCCATCCATCTCTCATCAGAGTAGTCCAAAATTTCAGGTAGCCCAATTCTTACGTTGGAACAAAAACGATGATTACGGAACCAGGCAGGAACTGTAATATAAGGAATGATATAATCATATTTGTGGTTTTTCGCCCAGTCTCCCTGTAAAATACATGAATATTTAGTGTTCTATGAGTGAGTAAAAAATAGAAACAGATAAATATTGATGCTTTGTGAAGAATGAGGGTAGACCTGATACAATCCTAAAAGCAATGATTCAAGACTTTCCTTCTGCGTGGAATATCTTTGACATGATACAACCGAGTGATCTTCGGTGGAACTTCCAGGAAGTGAATTGTCTAGTATGTGTTCAAACTCAGTCAGATCATCCACATGCACTTTACGCGCACCACATTTGAAATCAAGATGAGGTTGGTTGCTTGTAATTGAAACAGTTATGAAACTGTATTCGTCTAAATAGTCTATAAGTTTCCTAGCCGGGATGTAAGAGCGATATCCAAATGAACTATTCCTGTGGCCGTGGGACAGTTTAAGAGGGTAAATGAATTGGGGACAATTTTCAACCATGTCCGAATGACAAGTAGTCTTAATAGATAACAATAATTCTTTTCCATGAAAAATGTCTTCCTTCAAATTTTTAGGTGGCACAGAAATTGCAAAGAAAGCAATTCCACTCCAACTATTATTGTCACACAGATTAGAAGATAGTGGTATTTTTACAGATGATCCTGCGGGGCTCCGATAGCTGAACCACTCTGGAATTTCAATTGAACCACTAAAGAAATTAAAGATGCCAACAATTATGTGTTGACGATAAATCTGTTGAACAGAAAGAACAACACAAACGTAGTGAAGAATAATACAAATATTTATTTCATTTAAAAAAAACACTTTCATAAGGATACACAGCCACACATAAACAGACACGGCAACTTCGCCCTTTTGCACTTTTTCAACACTAGACTATTTATTAGACACACACTTAATGGACACCACTCCACACTCTCACTTTCGTAAGTACACCTGGCCACTATAAGTTGATGATTGTGCTTTTATTCTTATTTATGGAAAATGTTTCTCTTCAAATTAGTTTTGAAATAAACCCTTCAAACACTTTTTATATTTTTTTATTGAGTGTAAATTTTTACAATTTAGCCATTAGATTGCACATTATTATTATATCCTGCATGCTTACAAAATTTCAAAAAGATCAAAAATCACTTTCTATGTCATCAATCAAACGTTTAAATTTCAAGTTTTTGTGATCTAAAATTATGCATAAAAAATAAGTTTATTGATCGAATAGTAAATAACGTCCGATTTAAACAAAATTTGAGATACATGTTAAAAACATAAAGAAAATGCAATCTAAAGGTTAAATTTTCAAAAGCTACATCCCAATTAAAAGATATATAAAAAATTTGAAAGGTTTTTTTCTGAACTAGTTTGAAAATAAACATTTTTCCCTGTTCTTGTTGTATGTTGATTAAGCAATTGACATTGAAGTTTCTAGTTCCTCAAGGTATCTCGATCATAGAGAAATCCGAAGAGAGTAACAAGGAAAATCCTAGAATGAGACAGAATCTTCTAGTAAGAGAGAGGCGGTGTTGATTTCTAACACTTGTAATATATATATAACTTCGTGTGTAATGCTGGCGTGAGTGGGACTATCTCCAAGATTTGATTGCTTCTTTAAATTTAGTGATTTATATATAGAAGCAATCAATAAATTTTTTCTTGGGTTTTTTCCTTTTATTAATTTATAAGGGCCTAATATATTATTAAGGGGACCAAAGTTTAAAGAAAAAATTTGGGTACAAACTTAGTTGTAACCTAAAACTACAACTCTCACTAAACAAATTAATATTACTATATATTTTGAAAATCTAACTATTAAAACACATGTCAATCGGATACTATTTACTATTCAATCAATGAAATTATTTTTTATGTATAATTTTAGACGACAATTATAAGGGAGTAATACAAAACTGTTCAATGAACTTGTTGAAAAATTTTGTATAACTACCCTATAATTATCGTAGTTTAAATACGTCAACGCCATCTTCATTCTGAAAAGTGAGAAACCATGAAAAACAAAGAGCAAACTCGCATAGTTGTTAGTGATTAAAACTCCTTGATTAATTCCTCTTGGTTGAACAAGTACACTCTCTCAACTCCAGAGGTTCAACTGGGTTAACTTTGAGCCTCTCACTATTACGTTTCTTTTAACCATAAGAAGCTCTCTATGTGAAAAAAAGTATGGAACCACTTGAACAATGGTCAAATCATACAATTCTAAGAACCGTGACTAGTTTTAGCGGTTCACATGGTTCCTTTTTAAAACAAATTTATAGCCTTAAACGGCGTAGTGCTAGGATATTACTAGCTGGAAAACAGTCGGTAATGAATTTGAAAAAAAAAATAAATGAGAGAAGAAATCACGAGAGAAAGAGAAAGAAAAAGATAGCCACACTACCACCTCTCATTTTCTTCTTCTCCTTCTTGGCAATGCTTTGCCTAGCTAGATACTCATATTTCCTAAGATCCATTTCTTGCACTTAGCTTTTTTTTCTCTTCTTTCAGTTCATTTTTTTTTTCTTACTTTTCTTTCAACTTCTTAAGCATTTTCTGACTACTTCTCTACCCCTTTAGTTAGGGTTGCTTTTTATAGGTATGTGAACTAGCTAGGCACATCAGCATTGGAAATATAAGTCTGAGACTTTATTTCTTAGTATCTTAGAGAACCAGCATCAGTTGTTGCAAAAATATGTCATTTTAACACATTAAAAATTTATTTTATTTTAGCACACCATTTTACCATATACCCTACATCACATTTTTTATTTTTCAATTTCATAATTAAAATAATATATACCACACATTAAAATAATATTAACTAATAACACAACTCAATACAAAACATAACTGGTGCAATGGCCACCGCCACATCCACCATACAACCACTACATCCTCCACAACTCAAAACACAACTAAAAATAAATAAATAAACCCAATCAAATTCCAAATACCCGCAACTACCACCGCCACAAACCTATAGGCATAACCGCCACAAACCTAATCAAATTCAGCCAAACACCCACAACAAAATCATAGCCACCACCACCACAAACCCACAACCACAATCGCTAGAATCCTCTTACAAATTTCAATCCAAAAACTGCAAAAGAAAGAAAAAAAAAATCATCCTATAAAATAGAGAGAGAGAGAGAGGAGGACCGCTATCGTAGGTTGCGAGTCATCTACTTTGTCATGGGACACTTAAAGATAGAACGAGAGGAGAAAGAAGAAAAGAAAAGAAAGAGAGAGAAAATAAGAAAGAAAGAAAGAAAGTGAGAGGTGGTCTGAGAAGAAAGAAGAATGAGAGAGTGACAAAAAAAAAAGGTGGCGAAGAAAGAAGAAAAATGATAGAGAGTGACTGAAGGGGAGAGAGAGAGAGAGAGAGAGGTGGAGAAAAAATTAAAAGAAGAAAAAAGAAAGAGAGGAAAGAGATGAAAGAAAGAAAGTCATAAAGAGGAGAGAGAAAAAGAATAAAAGAACTAATTTTTTTAGCATTTGTGTCCATACCGTTTTAAATTTGGAAATGTACTGTTCATCCATACCAAATATTTTGGCATTTAGAACATCTCATGTGAGGGGTTTTTTGGTGTTTGGTATGCCAAATGCCAAATATTTGGCATTTAGCACACCTAATACTAATGCTCTTACAAAGTCTTGAGCCCACATGTGCCTGGTTCAGTCTTTATTGCTTTCCTTAATTTGTATAATCATATTATCTTTTTTTCTGTCCACTTGTGCAAATTGATGATTTTAATATATATGTTTTAAATGGTTATTATTATTATTAGGTAGATATATGGGCTTTAGATTGATACGTTATTAAATATTAACTAAAATATGGATTTACTGTTTTAATTGGACTATTTTAGTTAATTTTTCTATTTGTACTAATTTAATATATATATATATATATATATTTATATTTTAAATAATTATTAAATTAATTATGACATCATTAAGGTTTGATCTTGGTTCAACCTCGATCCGATCCTATATAATGATATCTTAATCTCACCAAGTTGAGTATATTATTCAATCATTTTGCCAAATTTTCCTATTTAAGTTATAGATTCTATCTTATAATATATATATTGGATGGTTTATATATAGGATGTTCAAACTAAGAATTATTTGTCATATGCGACTCTCTAAAGATCTTATTAGTTGTATAGATAGTACTTTTTGTTTATGAGATAAGATTAACAAGTTGAGATTTTTATATGATTAAATTTAGATGATATTGCAATGTCATGACGGATAGGTTGGTCTTATTTTACTATATAATCTGAGTAATCGTGTAGTTTATGAATTTTAAGAGTTATATTGTGAGATTTGTTCATATGATCATATGATGAAAACAAGTTTTTTTTTTTTTTTTTTTTGCATTTTTTTATATTTCATTTTTCCTCTTTATGATATATTACTTATTGTATAGTTATCTTTATTTAGTTTATCACTTAGTTTAAATTGTGAGGAAGAAAGAAATGTTTGTCTATGTTTTAAAGAGAAATTTATATGTAAGAGTTTATTTGCATACATATGTATAGTAATTATCGAAGTATATATGATTACAACTTGATCTAACAATTCAACACTATAAAATAAAGCAAAACTTTTTTATTGCTTCATACATATCTCCCTGTATATAATACCTGACTACAAAATTCATTATGTTACACTGTAAAAATAAAAATAAAATAAAAAACTTGTAATTTAAAACATAATTTCAAATAACAAGTTAACTTTTTAAAAATGTACAATTTAATATATTAATTCAATAACTATCCTATAAAAAAATAAGCATATCAAAATTTTTTTTTTTCATATAACGCAGGTTTGGGACTAATCTATATATTACTAAAAGCTGAAGCGTAGCAATTAATGTTGCTACGCTCCCATTGAGCCACGTCAGCAGCCATGTCATTATCAAATTTTTTCCAATTTTTTTATACAATTTTTTAACATTTAAAGTGAATTAAAAACTCTATTTTATTACAATCAAATATCATATTTAATTTATCTTATTTTTAATTATTCTTATTTATTATTAAATTTTCAATTCCATTTTAACTTTTCATATCCCCACTACTCTCTATCTTAACTTTTTTCAACCTTTCTCATTCCATTTCAACTTTTCATATCCCCACTACTCTCAATATTAATATTATTCTATCTTTTTATTTTCCTTTATTTTTGACTCTTCTTATTCTTATCCTCATGCTATAAAATTGTCATTCTCCCTCTTATTCCATGCATAATTTCTATTTTTCCACACACAAAAGCCTCTCTCTCTCTCTCTCTCTCTCTCTCTCTCTCTCTCTCTCTCTCTCTCTCTATATATATATATATATATATATTACTTCAATTTTTGGTATATATATATATATATTTTAAAATTTTAGTGCAACAGGTTGACCATCAAAACATACTGATGCAGTATTGAAAGCTCCACCAAATGCATCGCAGAAATCAGTTTTAGACTACTAGAAGTCAGTTAGTTTGCTAAAATTGGAATTGACAGGTAATCTAGCTTGATACGATTTTGTTTTATATTTTATGTTGTTATCTTTTTTATTCTTATTGGTTGTTAAATGTTATATTATTGCATTATAAAAATAGTATATAAAAATATAATATTATTTTATTACATTGCAGAACTAAAATAATATGGTGTTTATTGCTATACATTTCATTTTTATTATTTTATTCTCATCTTATTTTATTCAACATTTAAATTTAGCAACATCCTCAATATCATAATTATTTATATTTTGTCTCATTTTTTTTAAAATTAAACGTATAATATTTTATTCAATAAATAAAAATTGTTCTTATAAAGTCTTCCCATGAAATGTTACAATGCATCAATGGAAAAATGAAATACAAAAAAAATATCAATTTAGAAACACTCAATTTAAAAAAAGAAAAGAAAAAATAATAAACAATTTTCTTATAAAGTATTCCCATAAAACATTACAATGCATTAATAGAAAAAGAGAATACAAAACACATGCTATTTTAGAAACACTAAATTTATAATAATAATAATAATAATAATAATAATAATATCAAACCAAACATATCATAAAATAATAAACTAATAGTTATGGATGTACTAACTTCATGGCAGCAAAATGGAGTAAAATAAAAATAAAAATAAACGTTACAATATGCATATTTAGTACATTAGAATTATCATCAAATTTGGGAAAACAATAGGACGTTAACAAAGAGGGAGAGAAAAAGATTAGTAAAAGAAATCAAACGTCAATTAAATAAATTAATTAGTAACCGTTAATTGGAAAACAAAGAGACCGACAGCTAAAGGAGTAAAAAATTAATTAAAGATGACCTTACGAATGTTATTATAAACTTTACAATGCAAATAAATAAATCGTTAAATTCAATTAATTAAATCATATAATCAACAATTAAATAAAATCATACAAAATTTAAACTTGAAACTAATCAAACTCTAATCTAGAAAATCATATTTATTATCAAAACTAAAAGGAAAACGTTCTTCAATAATAATAGAAATATATAAGAAATAAAGATGAAAAATTTCAAAATCTTTTTTTTTTGACATTTCATTTAACATTATTTATAAATAATAAAATATAAAAAAAAAGTCCTTAAATGCTTATATTCTTCACACACCATGACTTTTAAAATCTAATGAAAGGTTCTAAGAATTTAACTCTTATTAAATTCCTCTATTATGAAAATCAACAGCCAGTAAAATATGGTAATAGTAAGAAACGTTATAAACGAGAACATGAAAAAACTAATTAGCCACTATTATTATGGAATAGATGTCTTTTTTTATGCATCTAAGAAAATGAAATGTATAGGGTTTACTTATTAAGGTATATGTAAAGATTCACGTTAAAAAAATATGTAAAGGTTTTTTGAAAAAAAAAAGTAGATGTAAGGTTTTTATTAACTTAAAAGACAATGAAAAACCAATTTAATTACTACAACCGTCGCTATTCTATAAATCACGCACAACACTATATTCAATATCCTAAACAACATAGTTAGGTCCTTTTGGATATACACTACCATATTCAACTTATAAATTACAACCCAAATCAATCATACAATTACACAATCAAAGCATGAACATGTAACATGTATTACCTTCTGAATTATTGCTTGGAATTTTCACAATTATTGAAAGAGAATCTCCAAATTTAATTTTTAGAAAACATCAAGACAAGGTGAATTTTATTCTTTTTAACTTCCATAGAAAAAAAATATTACACATATTATTTCAACCCTTATGGAAAAGAAGGTTTACATGTAGCATGCAAAACGTGTTTAATTGACTTAGAGATGTAAAAATTAGTCAACCAACTATGGTAGAATTAAGGTTTCAAATTTTAAATAATTACTAAAAGCTGAAGCGTAGCAATTAATGTTGCTACGCTCCCATTGAGCCACATCAGCAGCCATGTCATTATCAAATTTTTTCCAATTTTTTATACAATTTTTTAACATTTAAAGTGAATTAAAAACTCTATTATATTACAATCAAATATCATATTTAATTTATCTTATTTTTAATTATTCTTATTTATTATTAAATTTTCAATTTCATTTTAACTTTTCATATCCCCACTACTCTCTATCTTAACTTTCTTCAACCTTTCTCATTCCATTTCAACTTTTCATATCCCCACTACTCTCAATATTAATATTATTCTATCTTTTTATCTTCCTTTATTTTTGACTCTTCTTATTCTTATCCTCATGCTATAAAATTGTCATTCTCCCTCTTATTCCATGCATAATTTCTATTTTTCCACACACAAAAGCCTCTCTCTCTCTCTCTCTCTCTCTCTCTCTCTCTCTCTCTATATATATATATATATATATTTTACTTCAATTTTTGGTATATATATATATTTTAAAATTTTAGTGCAACAGGTTGACCATCAAAACATACTGATGCAGTATTGAAAGCTCCACCAAATGCATCGTAGAAATCAGTTTTAGACTACTAGAAGTCAGTTAGTTTGCTAAAATTGGAATTGACAGGTAATCTAGCTTGATACGATTTAGTTTTATATTTTATGTTGTTATCTTTTTTATTCTTATTGGTTGTTAAATGTTATATTATTGCATTATAAAGATAGTATATAAAAATATAATATTATTTTATTACATAGCAGAACTAAAATAATATGGTGTTTATTGCTATACATTTCATTTTTATTATTTTATTCTCATCTTATTTTATTCAACATTTAAATTTAGCAACATCCTCAATATCATAATTATTTATATTTTGTCTCATTTTTTTTTTAAATTAAACGTATAATATTTTATTCAATAAATAAAAATTGTTCTTATAAAGTCTTCCCATGAAATGTTACAATGCATCAGTGGAAAAATGAAATACAAAACAAATATCAATTTAGAAACACTCAATTTAAAAAAAGAAAAGAAAAAATAATAAACAATTTTCTTATAAAGTATTCCCATAAAACATTACAATGCATTAATAGAAAAAGAGAATACAAAACACATGCTATTTTAGAAACACTAAATTTATAATAATAATAATAATAATAATAATAATATCAAACCAAACATATCATAAAATAATAAACTAATAGTTATGGATGTACTAACTTCATGGCAGCAAAATGGAGTAAAATAAAAATAAACGTTACAATATGCATATTTAGTACATTAGAATTATCATCAAATTTGGGAAAACAATAGGATGTTAACAAAGAGTGAGAGAAAGAGATTAGTAAAAGAAATCAAACGTCAATTAAATAAATTAATTAGTAACCGTTAATTGGAAAACAAAGAGATCGACGGCTAAAGGAGTAAAAAATTAATTAAAGATGACCTTACGAATGTTATTATAAACTTTACAATGCAAATAAATAAATCGTTAAATTCAATTAATTAAATCATATAATCAACAATTAAATAAAATCATACAAAATTTAAACTTGAAACTAATCAAACTCTAATCTAGAAAATCATATTTATTATCAAAACTAAAAGGAAAACGTTCTTCAGTAATAATAGAAATATATAAGAAATAAAGGTGAAAAATTTCAAAATCTTTTTTTTTGACATTTCATTTAACATTATTTATAAATAATAAAATATAAAAAAAAGTCCTTAAATGCTTATATTCTTCACACACCATGACTTTTAAAATCTAATGAAAGGTTCTAAGAATTTAACTCTTATTAAATTCCTCTATTATGAAAATCAACAGCCAGTAAAATATGATAATAGTAAGAAACGTTATAAACGAGAACATGAAAAAAACTAATTAGCCACTATTATTATGGAATAGATGTCTTTTTTTATGCATCTAAGAAAACGAAATGTATAGGGTTTACTTATTAAGGTATATGTAAAGATTCACGTTAAAAAAATATGTAAAGGTTTTTTGAAAAAAAAAAGTAGATGTAAGGTTTTATTAACTTAAAAGTCAACGAAAAACCAATTTAATTACTACAACCGTCGCTACTCTATAAATCACGCACAACACTATATTCAATATTCTAAACAACATAGTTAGGTCCTTTTGGATATACACTACCATATTCAACTTATAAATTACAACCCAAATCAATCATACAATTACACAATCAAAGCATGAACATGTAACATGTATTACCTTCTGAATTATTGCTTGGAATTTTCAGAATTATTGAAAGAGAATCTCCAAATTTAATTTTTAGAAAACATCAAGACAAGGTGAATTTTATTCTTTTTAACTTCCATAGAAAAAAAATATTACACACATTATTTCAACCCTTATGGAAAAGAAGGTTTACATGTAGCATGCAAAACGTGTTTAATTGACTTAGAGATGTAAAAATTAGTCAACCAACTATGGTATAATTAAGGTTTCAAATTTTAAATAAAACAATTCTACAATAATAAAAAATTATTTGTGATAAATATGATTATGAAATGCATTACTTTTCATTAAATTAGTTCAAATTACAAAATAATAATAATAATAATAATGAGATCACCATAAAAAATAATCACGCGCAACGCGCGGGTCTGCGACTAGTATATTTAAAAGTCGGAAGTACAAAGAGTGTGCGAGAGAGATACCTTTGGAGATCTTTTCAAAAATTCAACCATGCCCATATGCTTCGTATTAACATAAGGAATGTAAAGAAAATCGCGTTTATCACTGCGACAATCTACTGAAGCCAGACCAGTTTCACCCGAAGTCCACACGATGAATTGGTTTGAGTAGTTTTCCAGTGAAGTACATCTTCGTGCCGTTACAAATCCCATACTTAGTGGAAGATTTGGCAATGATTGCAGCTTACTACAGTCATTCAAGTTAAGATCTACAAGCTTAGATAGTTGAGACATGCTATCAGGAAGGCGTGTAAAATTGTTTTTGCTTAAATTCAGAAACAGTAATGAAGATAAGCAAGTAAGATCATCAGGGAGTGCTCCGTCCAATAAATTGCAGTCACTTAGATCAAAAGATACTAAATTTAACCCAGATAACCTGGGCAATAACTGGTTGAAGGGCCCAAGAGTAGGGAAGAAATCATTTGAAACATGTGGAGCACGGATGACGGGAAGTCCATGAGAAAGCCGGGATTGAGTAGGGAAGAAATCATTTGAAACATGTGGAGCAAGGATGACGGGGAGTCCATGAGAAAGCCGGGATTGAGGAGGGAGGAAATCATTTGAAACATGTGGAGCACGGATGACGGAGAGTCCATGAGAAAGCCAGGATTTAGGTGGTTGAAACTTACATCCTGAAAGAATGAGAGTTTTAAGAGATGGAAGATTGACTCTTGGAAACCCTGTAAGTCTTTTGCAATCCTTAAGACTCAACAATGACAGACCAGTAAAATGCTCAATTGATGGTGGCAATTCTTCTATGGCAGTCCCATCCAAATAAAGCCCCAACAAACTTGTCATATTTTTTCCAATATCTGGAAACTTCTTCAGTGTTGAACAGCCAGATAGAATAAAAATTATAAGAGATTCCAAGTTGATCTTGGAAGGGAGGCTTTCAAGATTTTTGCAATCTTTCAAATTTAACAAAGTAAGACGATTGAGAGCTCCAACAGGTAGGCGAAGCTCATACAAACTTGTACAACCTTGAAAAATCAACACTTCGAGAATTGGGAGTCCATTAAAGTTGGGGGTCTGGACGAAGTCTTTAGAGTCACTAAGATCCAGGAGTCGTAACTTGGCCAAATTCTGTGATAATAAATAGATATGGACAAATTAAGTAATCAAGAACTTAATTGATATTCATTATAAATTTATAAATAAATAAATAAAAAACACCAGCATGCCTTTATGGAAAACTTACACCAAATCCCTCCGGCAATTGCTTAACGTGGCTGTGAGGCATGATGAGTTCAACAAGATCGTCCGGTTGAAAATTGTTTGGCATGGAATTCAAAGGATAATCATGCCATTCCAAGATACGTAACTTTTTAGAAAGAAAATTGAGGCCTTCAGGAAGATGCACATTAGAAATTTTAAGCAACCTTAGACTTCTCATATTTGAGAAGGCTTTGTCATTCAAGTTTTCTTCTTTATGTGGAGGCGAGTTTAGCACCATGCCTTCTACAAGTTCGGTTCCCTGTTAATCAAAAACAATGAAATTAATGTTGGGAAAGATATAGCAAAAAAGTTACTAGAATTACACAAATATACACTTCTCTAAGTTTATGTCTATATACTAATCCACTTACAGTATTTTCCTTTAGCACATGAAACACATCCTTAGAAAGCCACAACCTACTGCGTCTTCCAGGCTCCTGAGGCGATTCACGACGAACAACTCTCCAAGCCATCTCTTGTATTAAATCATGCATTCGTAATTTTTCCCCTAAAATGGAAATGAGAGATTTGTCCTTGAGAGTTTCTATATTCTTCTTGCAACCAGAACCTTCTATATGTACCACTCGATTTTTATACGCCCCTTTGAAGAAACATGCAATATCCAAAAATAGATTTTTCTCTACTTCATTCAATCCCCTATAACTTATTTCAAGTTTATCAAGAATCTCTCCTTCAGGGATTTCTTTTAATTGATGAAGGTAATCTTCCCATACCTCTCTTGATCTATCAATCAACGAGGAACCCAGAACTTTAAGAGCTATAGGAAGCCCTTTAGCATACTTCACAAAACCATTGGACAAATCCTCAAAATCTTTTTTAGGATATGTTTGTTTAAACACAGTCCAACTAAAGAGCTCCAAAGCTTCATCATCATCTAATCCATTAACCTTGAATATAGTAGTACCCAGGTGATGCCTTATTAGCAAGTGCTTATCTTTACTTGTGATAATGATCATACTACCTAGACCAAACCAGTCAGGGCTCCTTGCTAATGCCTTTAGTTGTTCATCTTTGTCAACATCATCAAGAACAATAAGAACCTTCTTATTTTGTAGTCTCTTCTTTATGACTTTGATCCCCTCATGCTCATGATGAGGCCATACATTTACTTCTTTTTCCTTCAGGATCTCAGAAAGAAGTTGTTTTTGTAAATGAACTAAACCATGTTTTTCAGCTGTTTCTCTAACATCACGAATAAAGCTGCCAGCTTCAAATTTATGACAAATTCTGTCATAAATGGCATGTGCTAGGGTGGTTTTACCAATACCAGGCATCCCCCAAATCCCTATAAAGTGAACATCATCTGACATTGTACTGAATAAGGTCATCATTTTCTTTACACGTGAGTTTATGCCAACAATGTGCTCAGAATCATCTAAGATTTCACGATTCAATTCATCCAATATGCTTTTTGTGATTTTCTCAATATCTTTTGATTCATAACTGTAATAAAAATAAATAAATAAGTAAAATATTAATTACTTTTTACTTGTTTTAGATAAAAATTCTACTCTAACTTAATTTAAGAGGGCGTTTGGTTCCTTGTGATGTGACCTTAATATGATGCACATTACCTTAATGTGACATTAAGATGTTTGGTTCATTTGATTTTTTCTAAGATTACAAAATATACTATATTACCTTAATCTCATCACCTTCTTAAATGGGGGTAATCTTACATCACTTATTGGTGGGATATAATAATTTATACAATGGACAAAATTGTTCCCACTAATAAATTTTCTTTTCCTCATGAGAATGACTAAAATACCCCAAGAACTAAACTACCCCAAAAGCTCTAGAAAACAAAAATACCCCTGAAACCACCAAATGACTAAATACACTCTGAATGTCCAAAATAGCTCTAAAACTCCAAAATGACCAAAATGCCCCTCCCCCCCCCCCCAACAAAAAACCACCAAAATGACCATAATGCCCCTCGTCGAAAGCCTCTAAAATAACTAAAATACCTCCAAAATCTCTAAAATGAGCCAAAATACATAGAAAACTCTGAAATTACCAAAATACCTTCAAAACCTCTAAAATAACCAAAATATTCTTAAAGCTCAAACATTACAAAAATAACCTTGAAACCTCAAAAATTACCAAAATACCCTTGAAACTTAAAAAATGACCAAAATACCTCCGAAAACTTCTAAAAAGACCAAATTACCCTCAAAATCTCTAAAATAAGCAAAAATACATTAAAACCTCTCAAATAAGCAAAAATATCTCCAAAATTTCTAAAATGGCCAAAATACTCCCTAAAACAACTAGAATAACCAAAATACCCCTAACCCTAAAAAATTACCAAAATAACTCGAAAACATCTAAGATGACCCAAATACCGCCCCCCTAAAAAAAAAAAAAAAAAAAAACCTCTAAAATGATTAAAAATAGCCCAAAACCTCTAAAATGAACAAAATACTCCAAACACCACAAGAATGGCAAAAATACACCCGAAATTGACCACTAAAATGACCAAAATACCCAGAAACCTCTAAAATGACCAAAAATACCCCTTAACTTGAAAAATGACCAAGATACTCCCAAAACTTCTAAAATGACCAAAATACCCCTAAAACCTCTAGAATGAACAAAAGTACCATAACCACTAAAATGACCAAAATATCTCAAAACCTCTAAAATGATTACAATACCCCCCCCCCCTGGTGAGAAATTGCTAAAATGAAAAAAATGCCCTCGAATCCTATAGAATGAGAAAAAAAATACTTTGAAACCTCTAACATGGCCAAAATACCTCAAAATCAGTAAAATGACCAAAATACCCTTGAAACGTTTACATTGATATTTTCTAGTCATTTTAGAGGTTAATGAGTATTTTGGTCATTTTTGGTGTATTTAGGGTATTTTTGGTAATTTTAAAGGATTCATGGGTATTTGATCATTTTGGAGATTTCAAGTGTATTTTTTAGGTTTTAGGGGTAATTTGGTCATTTCGGGTCTTCCAAGGGAATTTTGTGGTTCAAGGGTAATTTTGGCATTTTTAGGTGTTGAGGCCTGTTTGGATCAATTTGTTATTATAAAAATTTTAATTGTTTCTAAGAATGCTTATGAATCAAGCATAAGAATTTTACATTCTTGGATTATGATGAGAATATAATTAAAGAACCCAATGCCTTAATCTAATGTTGTTGTACTGTGATTCCATTGATCAAAGATTACAATAATGTAACATTACGGTATAATATAAAATCAAGAGATCCAAATTTCTCCTAAATGTATATGTATGTGAAACTTCATCTTAGAAACTTGAACGCCACAAGAATTTGTACATGTGGAATGACCATCACACCAAAGATGCGTGGTGGTGACAAAACATCATTAAATGTAAGATGTTTTTGCTTCAGTAGAGAAATATTGGCCATGTTTTACTAGTTAAAAAAGAAGAAGAAAAAAAACGCAAGAAATCCAAAAAATAAAAAATAAAAAACTATTCTTTTATGCTTAAGAGTTGGGAGACAAAAAAACCTTATATTTTAATTGTCAATTTAAACACTACTACCAAGGTTATCAGGATCGAGATCCTACATGGGATCAATGAGAGAGTTCAGGAATCTGATCATAGGATTGGCACAAGGATCGTAAGATCCTACTTTACAATTAAAAATATATACTTAAAAATACCTATAATCATAATTCATAATATATATTAAAGAAATATTGAAAAGTTTTATTTTTGACACAAATTAGTGAAATTACTAATAAAAGGAAAAATACCAAATTACAAATGCATAAACAAAGTCCAAATTTCAAAAGTTACAACTTACAAATACCAAGTTCTAAGTTAAACAACTCAAAGCATACATGATGTCTCACATAAACAACACAAACAAATAACAATGTTTCAAACAATACCACAAACACACTTAATCATGAAAATCAAAGTTTTGGTTATCTTGGTGGGTTCTTCAAAGTACGGTTGACCATTATAAACAATATTCTCGTCATTCTTAGCAGTAGGGGTGTGCAGTGAACCCACCAACCCGCCAAAACCAACTTGATCCAACCAAACCCTGCTGAGTTGGGTCGATTTTTAGGGGTTAGAGGGTTGGGTTGGGTTATATATATTTTTTTAAGTGGATCGAGTTGGGTTCGGGTCATAAGATTTACAAATCTGCCTAACCCGACCCGACCCACCTATATTTAATATATATTTAAAAATATATTATATAATTTTTTATTTACTTTTTTGCTCCTCATCCAAAATAAAACTCAAACCCTAAATTCTCATATAATTTGTGTTTGTTTGGTGTCATGTTCATGGTTATTTGGTTATAAATTTGTCATTATTTTGTAGTGGTGTTATTCCAATGCTCAATTTAATAATAATAATAATAATAATAGTAATTAAAAAAAAAAAAAAAAAACTATCCAACCCATGGTCCAACTTGATCTACATGGGTTGGGTTGGGTTGAGTTGGACCTCTGTGATTGGTTAGGTTGGGTTAAATTCTTTTAACCCACCATGATGGGTTGGGTTGAAAAAACTCAAGCCGACCTATGCACACCTCTAGTTAGCAAAATTACAAAAATAAACATAAAAATTAGCTTTGTCGTCAATGGTTTCTTTCCCAATGGCATCATCATTGGATTTCTCAGCTTATCGCACTTGCCTTCTACTCTCTAGTAGTCTAGTACATTCTCTTTTCTTTTGACTTTTGTGATTTTGTTTATTTGGTTAAGGTGACGACTAGCAACTAACATGAGCCCTGGGGTTTTATTTTTTGATATATATACATATATCAATTTGGGCTAGGGTGACTAGGCTATTTGCTTATTTCTTTTTTTTCTTTTTTCTTTTTTCTTTTTTATCAGTTTGGGGCCTTTTTGGGCTCCATTTGGAGGCTCAAAATAAGCAAATTTTCCTTTATAACACAGAATTTTTAATATCGCTATAAGATCTTAAGATTTGGATAGGGATCCTACACATACGGATTTCACTTTAGTAGAGATCCTAGTGAGATCTAAGATGTTTTAGGGATATAGGATCTTAAGATCCTAAGATCCAAATTGGGATACTGATAACCATGACTACTATACTTTCATTTCCATGACTATCAAAACCCTTGTCTCACTCCATTAAATTTTGTGCAAGAAATCTAACACACCAATACACATATATAGATAAAGGCACTCTCTAAGTCTCTATTCAACCCGCATAGCTCATTATCAATTTCTTTCCTCACATAAGAGAGATAGGGGGAAAGTGGAAAAGTGGAAAGATTGAAAACTATGAAAAATGAAGTTAGTATAAACTTACAATTATATTCCTTTTAAATAAAACAAAAAGTAATTCCATTTTCTATACACATTTTTTCTAATAAAAATGTAATACCGTTTTTATATATTTTTAAAGCACAAGCCAAAAGATCCAAAACTGGTGAACGAAAAAAAAAAAAAAAAGAATTAAAGAACCAGAATGGAAGAAACAACTCTAGTAAATGACCAAAAGAAGCCAGAGATTCATCCGCCTTTACCTTATTTGAGTAGGCTCACTCAATAGTCTTAAAATAAAAATTAAAAAAAATGGCTAAATGGCATAGTGATTTTAAAGAAAACGTACGTTTTTAACTTGATTTCATTTTATATAGCTTCTTCTTGTATCAGACAAAGTTTTAGCCTTTTAGACCACGGGTTTTTTTTTTTTTTTTTTTTTTGAGTGAAGGCCATTTGTATTTTAAAAGATTTTATAGGTTTCATTTGAAATTTTTTTTATTCGATTTAAGAATTTCACTATAGATTTTTTTTTTTTTAAAGAAAAAAAATCACTAATGATTTTTTTAAAAGAAAAAAAATCACTATAAAGATGATAATAGATGAATTTTATTTTATGAACATAATTTTATTTTTGGAAATCTTTTATGAACATAAATTTAATTAGTGGATTTTTTTTTTGGCTCCGCCACTTGAATGAATTAACTTTTAACTCTATAAAGTTGTATCTTATGTTCTTTCATTAATTGTATGTAAATATTTTATAATTGATTATGAACTAAATTTTCTAACCATCTCTCTTTCACATTTTTAAACCTTTTTAGGGGTTCAACATATATAGTTGAAATAGAAGATTTAGCAGTAGTTAAGATTTTTTTTTATAAATTAGTTATATAAAAAATTTATATGAAAGAAAATTGTGAATAAAAGTGTGTAAACTATTGTTTAGATGTAATTAAAAAAAAACAATTAAACAATTGATTGTTTATATCTAAAAAAACCTACAATTATCATACATAAATATATAAGTTGCAAGATATTCTATACCTCAACCCATTTACTACCCAATATATATAAAAAAATTTATAAATACCAAATATAAATAAATAATTATAAACAACAGTAATGTATGTTATATATTATAATATTTTTTTTATGGTAAGCATTTTTTTAATGAGTTTTGATAAGCATTATATATTATTATATGACATTAAACTCAATCACATTAGTATTTATTATCTTTTGTAATATATTCTATTGTAAGCATTATATATTATAATAGGACATTAAACTCAATCACATGGAAACGTCTCAATTCTCACAGAACACAGTGTTCTATCAAACAAACAAAATATGAATAAGTCTAGGTTCTGCCACAAGTTGCGGCTTGCCGATACTGCGAGTTGTGGTTAGTGATAATGTGTTGTGACACAAGTTATTCAACTAGACTTAGAGGGAAGCGCATTTTGCGCTTCCCACATCTGTGTTTTCACGTCTTTCCTTTTTTTTTTTTTTTTTTAACCATGATTTTTGACTTTTTTCCAGTGCACTTTGTGCATTATTTACAGAATTTATAAACTTCACTTTTCAGTAATCTTTTTTATGAAAAATAAGTCTCATAATACTATTCACACATTTAAAAATTATTCTACTACAATATTTTTAATTTTTAATAAAATAAACTATATTCAAAATGGACCCTCGTTCAAAAAATATACCAGTACAAAGGCTAGAGAGCAATAGAGATACCAGTCATGCCAGCCGTACGGAAGTCACAGACTCATAGCAGGTAATTTGTATTTCTTTTTTTTTTTTTCAATTGGTGATTTGGAATGTATTAAATGGAAAACTGGGGTTTTTCAGCGTGTTTGGAGGACCACGGGGCTGAGTGCATTCCCATCAATGCTTTTAAAAATTTTAGCATTTACAATATATCTAACATCAATTTTAACATCAATTTTAACGATTTATTTTACAATATATCTATCATCAAAGATTCTATTTTTACTTTGTCTCGTTTAAATAATATAAACAAATTAAAATAAAATAAAAGTTCAAAAAAAAGTTCATAACAACCAATCACTTTCACCACCACCACAGCAGCCACAACTTACCGGAAAAAAATAAAAAATAAATAAAAAACAAAAAGAAAAACAAAACCATCACCACAGACACAACAACAACCACCATCATCATCAACCACCCACCACAAAACCCATTAAAATAGACCAACACTACCAGCCATAACAACCACCATCAAAATCACAAGCCACCTCCAAAATAAATAATAATAATAATAATAAAATCCACCAAGACCACCACCAATGGAAAAAGAAAAAAAAAATACCCATAAAAAAACCTACCATTGCCTACCAATACCACCATGACCTGGAGAGAGAGCAAACTCACCATGACCCACCACATCCCCACTACCACAACACACCGAACCCATGACCCAAAATCCACCACCACCACCATAGCATAGCAAACCACGACCCAAAACTATTTACCACCAACACTTTTTTTTTTTTTTTTTTTGAGAGAGAGCTTGAGCAAGAGGAGAAGAAGAAAGAGCAAAAAGAGAAAAAGAGATAACAAAAAGACAAATGGAAAAGAATGAAGGAGAAGAAGCCAGCAAATAAAGAAGTTTTTAGAAGAAAGAGAAATAAATATTATTTAAGAGGAGAAGAGAGAGAGTGGAATAAAAATTAATTTTTTTTTTAGATTATTGCTACAGTAAGCTGTTAAAGATGACAGCTCACTGTAGCTTGCATGCTAAATGTTTTAGCTTTAATATTATTGATGTAGATGCATTTTATTGTTTTTGTTGCTAAAAAATAGCATTTTGAAAATTTTGATACGAATGCATAAATTTTTGGTATCAAATATAATTTTTTTGGTTTTTTTTTTTGTTTTTGGTACCAAATTGAATTTGTTGGGTTTTACTTTACTTCTATAGTTTTATTGGACAAGTTCAACAATATTTGTTTTTTCATATTATTTTTCAGATAATTAGAACAAAACCAATTCAAAAGTTATCCAAATCATTGATGATATGACCAGAAGATAAGGTAGAAGAACCTTACCTATCCAATAAATGCCTCCCTTTAATCTTGCTTACTTCTTTCAGTGCAGTTCTCCAATCTTGCATCTGATTTATGCTAACTTTGCCCTCTTCTTTATGCTTGAGAAATGCTTCCTCAAAAGTCTCTCTCTGATTCTCAACATCAGAGGGACGTACATGGTAGAAAATGGGCCGAACTTTCAGCCCCTTTTTTTTCCAGCATTCAAGAATTTTGACAAGTTCATCCAAACACCACTCTGAACGGGCATAATTTTTTGAGAGAACAATAATTGCATACTTAGATTCTTCTATTGCTTTCATGAGTTCTGAACCAATGGATTTTCCTTCCTCGAGATCTTCATTATCTCTATAAACAATAATGCCTTTTTGTATCAAAGCAGCATATAGATGATCCGTAAAATTTTTACGGGTGTCATCCCCATAGAAACTAAGAAAAACATCATGTTTCCGTTGAAATGTAGAAGAAGAAGATGAGAAAGACGAGGATGCACAAGCTTTTTGAGTGCTCATGGAAGTCATTGGAAATTCACAACCTATAGCTTGTTTATGGAAAAGGGAGTACTAAAAGAGAATGGAATTTTTTTTTTTTTAAGGAAAAAAAGAGAATGGATTTTTTTTTTTTTTTTTTTTTTTTTGGAAAAGGATGAGAATGGAACTTGATCAAAGATTTATGAGAACTACTACCTATAGCTTGTTTATGGAAAAGGGAGTACTAAAAGAGATTGGATTTTTTTTTCTTAAAGGAAAAAAAGAGAATGGAACTTTTTTTTTTTTTTTTTTTTGAGAAGGAAGAGAATGGAACTTGAGCAAAGCTTTATGAGAACTTCTACTTTCTATATCAAGGTTTCAATTATCATTCGCGGTATTAAATTCCTGGCAACGTGGGAGAGGCATTTATAGGTGCTTTAAGTGGGAACATGTTCTTACTTTCACATCTCCATCCACCTTTGTGGGAATGGATCCTATGATTTTCTTACTTTCACTGTTTCACACTCCATCCACCTCTCTGGGAATGGACCAATCCCCCTTTTTTTTATAATGTGTATTTTTGTCAGGTTAAAATAATCCATAATAGTCAAATTATTAATTATTTAGTATTTACCTCCTAAATGAGTTTGTATAAGATTTTTTTAAACAAATTAAATTTATATTTTTAGTTAGTATTGTTTATATATGATATATTAATTCAAGTTTTAAAAAGTTCTATGTATATCTAGTAATCCAGATAACAATGGCAACCTGCAGAAATTCTCATTTTTGAATGTTTAAAATCTAAAAATTTATAATGGCACCATTGGTGTGATGGTGAAATTTTAAATCAAGCATATAAGTTTTAAATTAATAATGACACTCCTGACATTATAGTCACTCTACAAGTATAAAGTTCTTGTGAGGTAGGAGGGGCAAGAGCCGGAGTTTTAGTCTCTAAGATTTAATTTCACACACATACACTTAGATTATGTTAGAGTAGAATTCTCATTATGTATCGGAAAAAAAAATCTTAAGAACTGAGCAACCCCAGAAGTAAGTTTCTTTAGAAAATGCAAGCATGTGAGTCTTCTACAACATTTACTTGGAAAAGGATAAGATTGCCGTAACTAGGCTTGAAGCTATCATTTTTAACCAAAACAAAATTGAATTCAAATATTTATGTGTAAGGACTCAAATTGTTTTGGATTCAAACAATAACATTTGTAGAGCATGGGTAGAAGGGCTAAGCACCAGCAAAGCGAACTATGGTCGACATGAGATTCATAGGAATAATAATAAAGGGATTTGACTAAGTGTTTGGGAGGATAATAACAATGATTTTTGCTAAGTGTTTGTGAAGAAAGTTCATCCTTGGCTCAGTTCGAGGATCTATTTTCTTAGAACTGACATACACAAGGGTTGTCCTCGGACACCCTGGAGATCCCTTTTTTATTTTTCTTCCTGGGTCCTCCCCCCTTCCTTTACGTTAGAGGTTCTATCTATTATATAGTCTTGTTTAGTTGATCTCTGTCTTCCACTTGTCGGTCATTTGAACTTATGTCTGAGGACTCGTCCTATTAGTCACTTCTGCAGGCTTTCTGTTAGTTGGAGTAACCAAAACTGCACTGTTCACTGGTCAATTCACCATTAATGCGGTCAGAGTGTTGGTAGCATGCATTTAATGAGCAAGTGACAGCTTCCATCCTTCAACGCCACCAATCCGAGGACGTGGGAATCCTCGGCGAGGTCCCTTGACGATTTGGGCCTCGTCCGCTTATTCTCGGATTCTGTCTCTCCTCTGCATGGACCTTAGGCCCGATGTGGAATGGGCCGGGGTTGCTAAATATTTGGGGCCCCACAATAGCCCCTCAAAATTCTGCTGTCCGACCTCTCGGGCGGGGAGGAGGATTTTGACGTTTTCAGGCCTCTTGTCTTACCCTGTTGAACCTTGCCTTTCTGTCAGTGTATCCATCCTTTCAACTGCCCCTGCAACTTTCTTTAGCACAAAAGGCTCGCCTGAGGAGTTTTTTCTTATTTCTGTAAGTCTTCTTTTCTTTCTAGTCTATACTTTTCCGCCTGAGTCCCTTCCTAGTTCTCCTAGGATGGGTAGGTTTAAGTTGTTGTGCTTTAGCGCTCAGCTTTATTTGGTTTCCGTTCCTAGCAGGGCTCATTACTTAGCCCCAAAGGGGTTGGCTTCGCCGTAGCTTTGGGCCTATGGTCAATACAAAACCCTAGTTCTGTCCAGTACTTAGATCGTCCTATAGTGACTAGTTTCCCCAGAGACTTGAGTCCGAGGACCATGCAAAGCCTTGATTCTGTCCAGTACCTAGTTTTCTGATTTTAAGTAGTTAGTTTCCCCAGAGGCTTGAGTCCGAGGACCATGCAATGCCTAGGTTCTGTCTAACACTTAGTTTTCTGATTTTAAGTAGTTAGTTTCCCCAGAGGCTTGAGTCCGAGGACCATATAATGCCTAGATTCTATCTAACACTTAGTTTTTGTCTGAAATAGCTGGTTTCCCCAGAGGCTTAAGTTCGAGAACCATGCAAGGCCTTGGTTCTGTCCAGTACCTAGCTTTTGTCTGAAGTAGCTGGTTTCTCCAAAGGCTTGAGTCCGAGGACCATGTAAGGCCTTGATTCTATCCAGTACCTATTTTTCTAATTTTAAGTAGTTAGTTTCCCCAGAGGCTTGAGTCCGAGGACCATGCAATGCCTAGGTTCTGTCTAACACTTAGTTTTCTGATTTTAAGTAGTTAGTTTCTCCAGAGGCTTAAGTCCGAGGACCATACAATGCCTAGGTTCTGTCTAACACTTAGTTTTTGTCTGAAGTAGCTGGTTTCCCCAGAGGCTTGAGTCCGAAGACCATGCAAGGCCTTAGTTCTGTCCAGTACCTAGTTTTTGTCTAAAGTAGCTGGTTTCCCCAAAGGCTTGAGTCCGAGGACCATGCAAGGCCTTGGTTCTGTCCAGTACCTATTTTTCTGATTTTAAGTAGTTAGTTTCCCCAGAGGCTTGAGTCCGAGGACCATGCAATGCCTAGGTTCTGTCTAACACTTAGTTTTCTGATTTTAAGTAGTTAGTTTCCCTAGAGGCTTGAGTCCGAAGACCATACAATGCCTAGGTTTTGTCTAACACTTAGTTTTTGTCTAAAGTAGCTAGTTTCCCTAGAGGCTTGAGTTCGAGGACCATGCAAAGCCTTGGTTTTGTCCAGTACCTAGTTTTTGTCTGAAGTAGCTGGTTTCCCCAGAGGCTTAAGTCCGATGACCATGCAAGGCCTTGGTTCTATCCAGTACCAAGTTTTCTGATTTGCTCCGCCGAGGAGGGGACCTTACTCTGTTCTAGCCTCTTCGTTTGGCGTGCCTCTTCTGATTACGAGGCGTCCCTTGGGCTGTTCGAGTAACGCGCTTTGACGCTTCGGTGCCTCCTCGTTAATGAGGCGCCTCCTCATTAATGTCCTTGCGGATTTATAAGGATCTAGCGGCGGATAAGCTCCTTGGAAATTAGGTGGAGTTATTGCCTCCGGTAATCTCTCCCTAGGATTTTGTGTGAGTTGGCTCTCACCAATTTTCGCCTTCTATAAAAGGCATTTCTAGGACAACCCTTTTCTTCAAACTTCACAAACATCTGAATTCAAATTTCACAAATACACTGTTCGGGGGCTCTGCAAAAATAGCAGTTTATGTCCCATAAAATGGATTGGCCCTTGGAAAGGGCGATTACGAGGAAGCCTAGCCCCCTTTAGGAGCCAAGGATGGCACCCCGACCCTGGACGTCATGTTGGGGTTGGGGTAGGAGGAAGCCGAAGATTCTTCTTCTTTTCAACCTAACCAGAGGTGGAGCCCTCCTTGCTGTTTGGAGGAGGATCCAGAAAGAACGTAACCTCCCTTCCTTGGATTTGGATCCGTCGGCCCTCCAAGCTAGCAGTAATGGGGTTGGGAGGGAAACCAGGCGGAACCGAGAGGTGGAACCGTCAAGCGCCGCGGCCTCTTCTTCCTTCAACGTTGCCTTCCTTCCTTTCTTTCCTCTTCTCTTGCTTCTCAACTAGCCTTGTTAGGCGTTTTTCTTTATAGTTAGTTTTAGAACAAGCCTACATGGGCATTAATTGTAAAATGTAACTTTTTCTTCATATATTAATAAAGAAGTAAACCCATTTCATCTCTTTTATTTTTCGCATCTTTTTGTTTCTTGTGATTGTTGCCTTCTGAGTGAATGTTGTTGCCGCACGCTGTATTGTTTTTTGTTTTTTTTGTTTTTTTTTTTGTTTTAGAAATGTGCTCTTAAACTTTTCACACCAACCTCCGCACTTGCCAGTGCACTAGTCCTTCCCACAGACAGCGCCAATTGTAAGGACTCAAATTATTTTGGATCCAAACAATAACATTTGTAGAGCATGGGTAGAAGGGCTAAGCACCAGCAAAGCGAACTATGGTCGACGTGAGATTCATAGGAATAATAATAAAGGGATTTGACTAAGTGTTTGGGAGGATAATAACAATGATTTTTGCTAAGTGTTTGTGAAAAAAGTTCATCCTCGGCTCAGTCCGAGGATCTATTTCCTTAGAACTGACATACACAAGGGTTGTCCTCGGACACCCTGGAGATCCTTTTTTATTTTTCTTCCTGGGTCCTCCCCCCCGGGTCCTCCCCCCTTCCTTTACGTTGGAGGTTCTATCTATTATATAGTCTTGTTTAGTTGATCTCTGCCTTCCACTTGTCGGTCATCTGAACTTATGTCTGAGGACTCGTCCTATTAGTCACTTCTGCAGGCTTTCTATTAGTTGGAGTAACCAAGGCTGCTCAGTTCACTAGTCAATTCACCATTAATGCGGCCAGAGTGTTGGTAGCATGCATTTAATGAGCGAGTAACAGCTTCCATCCTTCAACGCCACCAATTCGAGGACGTGGGAATCCTCGGCGAGGTCTCTTGACAATTTGGGCCTCGTCCGCTTATCCTCGGATTCTGTCTCTCCTCCGCATGGACCTTGGGCACGATGTGGAGTGGGCCGGGGTTGCTAAATATTTGGGGCCCCACATTATGAATAAACAAAAGTTTGATGATTCTTTTCTCAAAAAAAAAAAAAAAAATTTTGATGATTCATGACCCTTCTCAGAGATTTCAAGGGAAAATTATTAGGTATTCCTGAAATACCATAAATGCGTAGTCCCCCTTCTCACATGAATGGTAGGTCTTACCATGAATTTAATTAGTGGTACCGACCATTCATATGAGAGGAGGGAGTACACATTTATGGTACTCCAAGAGTAAACAATAATTTTCCGATTTTAAGTATCAAATCATAATTGCGCTGGAACAATTTTGTTAATACTTAATACTCCAAGTTATAACTTATAGCTTGGGGGGTCAAAAACCCAAACCCAAGAGAGGGAGGTTACGTTCTCTCCGGATCCTCCTCCAGACGGCGAGGAGGGTCCCTCCTCTAGTTAGGTTGAAAAGAAGGAGAACCTCCGGATTTCTCCTACTCCAACCCCAGGGTGACGTCCAGGGTTGGAGTGCCATCCTCGGCTCCTGCTGGGGACTGTGCATCCCCAGGATCGCCCTTTCCAAGGGCCAACTCGTTCGAAGGGGCTCAGACGGCAATGTTTGGCAGAGCCTTTTTGGGTGATATTTTTGGGAGGAGTTTATGATCGATATTTGTCAAGTGTGAAGGAGAAGGCTGCCTTAGAAATGCTATATATAGAAGGTGGAATATTGATGAGTGCCAATCCGCAATAAATCCCAGGGAGAAATTTTCGGAGGCAGTAATGCCGCCCCAATTTCCAAGGGGCTTGTCAACCATTAGATCCTCGTAGATCCATGGCCGGTATTAATGAGGAGACGCCTCATTAAATGAGAAGACACCGAAGCATTAGAACGCGTTACTCGGACAACCCAAGAGACGCCTCGTTATCAGAAGAGTCCCACCAAACGAAGAGGCAAAACACGGCAAGGTCTTATCCTCCACCTACTCCAGCCCACGTTTGTTATTATTATTATTCTGCTTGAAAAATGTGATTATTTAATGCTTATTGTAAATTATAGCAATGTAAAATTAAACGGCTACGGATAAATAGATAAAACAGACAAAATGAGAAAACTAGATACTGGACAGAACCAAGGCATTGCATGGTCCTCGGACCCAAGCCTCATGGGGAAACCAGATACTTCAGATGATAAAATGAGAAAACTAAGTGTTAGACAGAACCTAGGCATTGCATGGTCCTCGGACACAGCCTCAGGGGAAACTAACCACTTAAAATGAGAAAACTAGATACTGGACAGAACCGAGGCCTTGCATGGTCCTCGGACCCAAGCCTCATGGGGAAACCAGATACTTCAGATGATAAATGAGAAAACTAGGTACTGGACAGAACCGAGGCCTTGCATGGTCCTCGGACCCAAGCCTCATGGGGAAACCAGATACTTCAGATGATAAAATGAGAAAACTGGGTACTGGAAAGAACCAAGACATTGCATGGTCCTCGGACCCAAGCCTCATGGGGAAACCAGATACTTCAGATGATAAAATGAGAAAACTAGGTACTGGACAGAACTAAGGCATTGCATGGTCCTCGGACCCAAGCCTCATGGGGAAACCAGATACTTCAGATGATAAAATGAGAAAACTAGGTACTGGACAGAACCGAGGCCTTGCATGGTCCTCGGACCCAAGCCTCATGAGGAAACCAGATACTTCAGATGATAAATGAGAAAACTAGGTACTGGACAGAACCGAGGCCTTGCATGGTCCTCGGACCCAAGCCTCATGGGGAAACCAGATACTTCAGATGATAAAATGAGAAAACTAGGTACTGAACAAAATCAAGGCATTGCATGGTCCTCGGACCCAAGCCTCATGGGGAAACCAGATACTTCAGATGATAAAATGAGAAAACTAGGTACTGGACAGAACCAAGGCATTACATGGTCCTCGGACCCAAGCCTCATGGGGAAACCAGATACTTCAGATGATAAAATGAGAAAACTAGGTACTGGATAGAACCGAGGCCTTGCATGGTCTTCGGACCCAAGCCTCATGGGGAAACCAGATACTTCAGATGATAAAATGAGAAAACTAAGTGTTAGACAGAATCTAGGCATTGCATGGTCCTCGGACACAGCCTCAGGGGAAACTAACCACTTAAAATGAGAAAACTAGGTACTAGACAGAACCGAGGCCTTGCATGGTTTTCGGACCCAAGCCTCAAGGGGAAACCAGATACTTCAGATGATAAAATGAGAAAACTAGGTACTGGACAGAATCGAGGCATTGCATGGTCCTCGGACCCAAGCCTCATGGGGAAACCAGATACTTCAGATGATAAATGAGAAAACTAGATACTGGATAGAACCAAGGCATTGCATGGTCCTCGGGCCCAAGCCTCATGGGGAAACCAGATACTTCAGATAATAAAATGAGAAAACTAGGTACTGGACAGAACCAAGGCATTGCATGGTCCTCGGACCCAAGCCTCATGGGCAAACCAGATACTTCAGATGATAAAATGAGAAAACTAGGTACTAGACAGAACCAAGGCCTTGCATAGTCCTCGGACCCAAGCCTCAAGGGGAAACCAGATACTTCAGATGATGATAAAATGAGAAAACTAGGTACTAGACAGAACCAAGGCATTGCATGGTCCTTGGACCCAAGCCTCATGGGGAAACCAGATACTTCGGATGATAAAATGAGAAAATTAGGTACTGGACAGAACCAAGGCATTGCATGGTCCTCGGACCCAAGCCTCAAGGGGAAACCAGATACTTCAGATGATGATAAAGTGAGAAAACTACGTGTTGAACAGAACCAAAGTCTCGCACGGTCCTCGGACCCAAACCCATGTGAAAATTAGTCACTATAGGGAGACATGCACCATGAGATGAACCAAGATATTTACGCTAGCCACGGATCTAAGCCGTCAACGAAAAACCTCACCATAAGCGAAAACCAAGCAATGGCGAGCATTAAGAGCATTGCGAAACTTAATCCTACCTCTCTTGGGGGAATTGGCAAGGAAACAATCCTCGAACAGGCCTTCTGCGCCAAAAGAAAGCAGCAAAAACAGCTAAAATAACGATAACACTAACAAAGCGGTACGACTAGGCAGAGCACGAAAATGCGCTGAGGAATTCAAAATCCTCCTCCCCGCCCAAAAGGACGTGCAGCAGAATTTTGAGGGGCTATTATGGGGCCCTAACACATTAACCACACTGGCCCACTCCATATCCGGCCCAAGGCCCACGTAGAGGATGGTTGGGAAGGGCCCAGGTCATCCAAGAGACTCGCCGAGGATACACCTATCCTCGACGCACCGACGGTTGGTAAAGGGAAAATATCCCACCAACATTCTGGCCGTCTTAATGAAGACGTGACCAACGGACCCAGTCGCCTCGGTTACCTCAACTAATAGAAAGTCTGTAAAGGCGGCTGAAAACTAACATAAAGCCTGTAAACTACAGATTATGGGACAAACTCCTGTACACAAAGATCAGATAATTGACAAGTGGATGACTAAGATCAACTAAAATAAAACTATATAACCAGTAAGACTCTGAACATAAAAAAGGGGGACCCAAAAAAAGGAAGGGCAGAAACAGGGATCCGTTCTAAGAAAATAGGCCCTTGGCTTGAGCCGAAGATAAATATGCCTTACAAACACTTAACCAAAATCACAACTGAGATGGTCCTCAGGACTTAGCCAAAGTGAAGATCATTCTTACAAAAACTCCTAGTCCGATTCGTTTATCAGGATCCGCCATGAATTTCATATTAACCGTTGTTTGCTCGTTAGATGCCTAGTCCTTCCTACCCATTCTCTACCAAATTTTATTGTCCAGGGTCCATTACATTTTGAGTCCCTACAATATTAATTTATAATGATATTTTTATGATCTATAAGTTTATTTTTGAGGCTGTTTGGCACTGTCAACAATATTGCATAAATGATAATTTAAATTCTTCTTTCATTATTGAATTTTTTTTTTATAGTCAACAAGTTTCCCGTGCATCGCACGGGTCAGGGACTAGTGATTTATGATATGGCAAACCACAATAACCAAAGCAACCACCTTATTGACGATGATCATGGAGTAAAATTTCTCATGTGGCGATTTATGCTCATGATTAGTGGATTCCATGAGATTTGCAACATGCTCATCATCTTGGTTTTAGATATATGTGTCAAAGACTGTGATCATAGCTAACAAGACTTCTTAGATATCTTAGATCCTGAAGATTATTTTGCTTATGTAAAGATCTCCGAAGATTTCAAGGTACAACTTGTATCAAGCAATGGTTGATACAAGTTGTATCAAGCAAGCAAGATTGAGAACGATGCAGCAAATTGGTGGAATGATATATAATATTTCATAATGCAAAGAGGTAAGCCTTACCTAAAATTTCCACATGGCCAAGAATGAATATATTGATGGTTAATTTTTTTCCTTTTCCCGTGATTATGATGACATAATATTTTACACAACTTATGGTCATAGAGAAAAATATATATATATTTGATGAGGATTATAGTGAGAATCTCAATATCAGTTCATTGAAGATTTAATTTTAGATATTATTGATGAAAAGAAATTTCAATAAAAGAAGTCAAACAAGATCAAGTTTTGACAAAAATTGAAGAGTTGGAAGCCAAACCATTTGAAGAAAGATTGTCTATTGAAGGTGATATTATAGAAGTTCTTGAAGAGGCTCAAGAGGAAAATATGGAGTTGATTGGGGAGAATGACAAAAAATATAAGTTGAATACTGTGAATGATTAAATTGATGTTAGATATGAAGGTGAGCTCATAACTCTCAAATCTCTAGATCCCATTGACAACACATTTAAGCCTATTCACTTTTGGCAGTAACAAATTTTGATTTTGCCTTCAATCCTTTGTTGATTGATGTTGAAAATCAATTGGAGGCCAATGACATCTCAAGGATGCAAGTTTCAAAACCACAAAAAGTTATGGTCAAGTTTCATTCAAGTAAATGTAGAAGGGTCTAATATAGGACAAGATATGGGGTTTACTTTATATGTATCATCTGTTAATTTTTGTTTTTGTAGGTAATTTTTGTAATTTTAGGAAATAGAATTTTATTTCCTTGATTCAATGTGTTTTCAAGGGTTTGTTAGTTAAATTAGAGTCTTAATATGGTACTACATCAATTAGGATATGTTAAGGAACATTTTCACTTGAAAATTAAGTGTTTTTTTTTTTTGAACCTTTAAATAGACATTTAATATGCAAAACAAAAATTAAGAGTTCAAAATATCAATAACATTTTTAGAGAGGTTTGTTCTTCTTTTTGGTAAATTCTAAAATTCTTTATTGTGGAGTCAAGAATCCCTTATTGATTAAAAGGTTTTGCGAAGCTAGAACAAAATCTAGCCCATTTCACGTTTTCCTTACTTTTCAAAATAAGAGAACGATACCTTAAGCTTTTTGGAGCAATGGTGGAGTTCAAATTTGTTTTTTCTCCACTCAAATCATAACTTGAATTTGATCTCGAAGCTAGTGCCCTGAAAATCTTACTGTAGTCAAAAGGCCCCAAAGAAATAAAAGCCGAACGAAAAAATAAATACTAGTTAAAATGCTAACTACAACGTTGGATTCATTCTCCGAAACTTCAAGCCATAATGTGCCTATTTTTTTCACACGAAGGCCCACACTACAAATCAATGTGGTCGTTTTGCAATTTGCACCACCCACACGACACGAAATAAATGGAATGAAACTCATCAGTCTAGTCATGGCAACTTCCAGGCAAAAGGGAGAAAGAGAAAAAAATACATTGGGTTTGTTTGGATTGAACTTATTGTTGCTGAAACTGAAAATTAAAAACTGAAAACTGAAAATACTGTAGTAAAATAATTTTTAAATGTGTGAATAGTGCGTGGAACTTATTTTTAATATTTTTTATTGCGTGAACAGTGCATAAACAGTGCACGCACTGTTCATGCACAGTATTTTTTTCTCCCAAAGTCAACATAAGCGTAACTTATCTTCTATAACACGGTCTAGTCATGCCACCACCCACACGACACAAAATAAAAGGAATGAAACTCGTCTGTCTAGTCATGGCATTAGCAACTTCCTTGTAAATGGAAAAAAAAAAAAAAAAGGACAATTATTTGAAGAAATGACTAATCATAATTGCGATGGAACAACCATTGTGTACCAATCAAGTCAGCTTTGAAGAAAAGGTTTTTTTTTTTTTTTTGAAGAAAAGTTTATTTGGCTTTTGCAAACAAAAATATATTTTTGTTTGTTACCTAGCTAAACTTTTTTTCTTTTTTACTTTCCCCGTATGAAAAGCCTTTTATTTTCACGTTTCCCCGTACACTCATGGGTTTGAAACTGAGAGCGCTCTTTAAAATGTGTCAAGTTTAGGTTTTTTTTTTTTTTTTTTTTTTTTTTTTTTTTTTTTTTTTTCACATCTCGTGTCTTTCTCCGTGTTTTATGCTACTATTTGAAATAAAAAGTGATGGTTCTCATAAATTTGTGGGTCTCATTGATCTGTCTCTGATGTATGAACTGATTGGCCATGGGCCCATAGAGTAATTGGTGGTGTTAATAGTGACCTTTTTCGCATGGGTTTATGTGCGTGGCACTTGTTAGTTGGATTCAAGTTTTTGCTTATGGAATTTTCTGCCGAAAGAGCCATGGTTTGTTTGATTGCCTCAAACATTTCTTTCAAACCTTTCTGGCCACTTGCTTTCCAAGTGTGAGGGCCAGATCTCTCTCTCTCTCTCTCTCTTAAAGTCTTTGGTACATCATCAAACTGATATGTATCTTTTTTTTATTTTTTACATGTTAATTAGGCCAAACATTTTTTTATTTTTTTTGAGAAACACATCTCAGCCAAACATGACAATGAACTGATAGCAATTGGATTTCTTTTTTCTTTCTTAGCAAGGACTTTGTTTTTTCTAGAATTTCTTGCAAGGACTTTAGTATCATTTTTATTTTTTTTCAATTCTATGACGTCTGTGCATAAGGCCAAAGACCTATATGAGATGACAATAGACTGACAGCAATTGGATTCTTTTTTTTCCTCTTTGGCAAATACTTAGCAATGTTAAACGGCTCATTAGTTTGTTTTCTATCACACAATTTTTGTTTTTATTTTGAGAACTTGTCCATTAAGTTTCAGTTTCACTTTTTTTTTCAATTTTTATTGTGAGTTGTGACAATGAATATATAATAAATATATCACACATGTTAGTGACTTATTACACGTGTTGACCTTAATGCAATATTTGGTATGGAAGAATTCACGTAATTTGTAACATTTAGATTAGTGGTTTTCGATATTTGGTTTGATTTAGAATTTAATAAAAATCTTCAGAATATTATATTTGGTTTATTTTTAAGAATTTTATAATAATTATTTATTTTTCTCCAAAATAGCATTTGAATTGTAAATACAATAAATTATGAATAACAAAATACAAACTATAAATCATAATAAAAAAAATCAACGAAACTATAATATAACATTTTTAAATGACATGTATAATACAAAATTAGTTATTTAAATTGTTAATTTATAATAATTATTTTTCTTAAATTTTATTTCTATTGGGTAAAGGTAGAAAGAGTGGGTAAAATTATCAGATTATACAAAAATGTAACTTTATCTAGACATGAGAATGTAAATATCAACATTTTTTTTAAAGGGAATTCATATTTCCACAAAAGTGTGTTAAGTAGAAATCCAGATGCCCTTGTAATCTAATTTCCTTTCATGATTTGCAACCAAACACCACTTAATGTTTAGATTTTGATTTAGATTTTTTATTTTTGGTTAAAATGCAAATTACACCATTTAAATTTGACTGAAATTCATTTCAGACTTTTAACTTTATTTTTGCTTTATTTAGTACTCTAAATTTAAAAAATTATTCAATTTAAGTTTTCCGTCTAATTCAATTAAACTTTTGATATCAATGAAAATAAGGAGTTACATTTTTTTTTTATCAACAATCTATTAAAATAATTTTATAGATTTTTTCCATGTGATTTTTTTCAAAAATAATTTTTATGGGAATTTTTTTATTAGTTAATTGCATACTAATGAAATTAGTTTATGGATTTGTGTTTTGGTAGTCTAGGATAGAGAATTCTTCTATATATATATATAAAAGGTTAGAGAATTCTAAACTGAACAAAGTTTATCTCCAAAGTAGTTTGAAGAGAAACCCTTCAAATTTCTCATTGATCTTTATATTGAATGTGAATTTTAAAAATCGAACAATTAGATTGCATGTTTTTATTATATCCTTCATGCTTTCAAAATTTCAAGAAAATCAAAAATCAATTTCTATGTCATCAAATAAATGTAAAATTTCAAGTTTTTATGATCTAAAATTGTGTATAAAAAATAAGTTTATTGATCGAATTGTAAATAACATATGATTTGAATGAAATTTGATATGCATGTTAAGAATATAAGAAACATGAAATTTAATGGTTATATTTTGAAAATTCACACCTCAAAGAAGAAATATATAAGAAGTTTGAAAATTTTCTCTCTAAACTAGTTTAGAGGAAAAAAAAATCTTCTAAACCACTCATTTTTCTCCTCGTTTTTTCACTCCCCACCAAACAAGGGAGAGCTTTTCTCCTTAGTTTTCTTTCCCCTCCTGACCAGTGTCTAGCATTAATATTGGGCTGCCATGTTGTACTGGAATCGAAATTCTATCAAGCATTAATATTGGGCTGCCATGTTGTACTGGAATCGAAATTCTATCATTATTGTCGGCATGAGAAGCTTACTTAAAAATTCTATGCAATGTCTTATCAAAAAATTAAAAAAAAAAAATCTTTACAATTGTGGATTCTTTTTTTGACAGCACATAGACCCAAGTTGAAACAAGGATTCTAAGCTTTTGTGCTTAAATTTAAAGGACTAGGCTTGGTTCACCGCAGGTTAGTAGGGCTGATTTCGAACCAGGTTGTGCACAAAACGTGGATCTTACAATACATACATAGTAACACATAGAATGTACATATGCATTACGCAGTAAGGAACAATAAAGAATGATATAAATAAAGGGAAAATGAAGTAAAACGTTAGGAATCCTCAAGATAATAAGAAATGCTTCATTCTTTTCTTAAGTTTTCAATACATTATGCTCTCATTGCACTAGGATATATCTTAAGGTCCAAATAAGTTCAAAAATCACAGACTTAAATTGCTCTTTTAAGCTTCTAAGACTTGTGAAGTTTGAATTCCTTTGAATCCAAGTATATTCTCTAGTGTTTGTCTTAGGATCCTAGACGGTGTTTTCTCTCTCTTTTCTCTTTTTGAATTTTGAAGGAGTTTTCTAAAGGGTCTTTTCTCTCTCATTCACTATTGTTGAATGATTTTTTCTATTGGCTCCCCCTCCTTTTATAGTGTCATCTTAGGGTTTTTGATGTATTACAGATTCCCTCTATTTGCTGCCCTGGGTACCAGAACCAATGTTGTGTCAACAATATTGGTGGCTAGCCCCTTCCTTATTTTTTAACTATTTTTCCCTTTTGAGGTTCCCCCTTCAAAAGCTTGTAGCTGACCTTCCTCTTTTGAGAGGTCCTAAGGGTGACTTCTAATCTTTCTTTAAACAATAAAATATATGTTGTGTTATTTAAACAACAAAAACTGTTGTTTAAACAACACAACCAAACATGCCTTATTATAAAATAATAAACAAAAAACAACTAACCATTGAGAAAAGAGAGGATAAGCACATTAAATAAAAATAAATAAATAAATAAATAAAACGAGGAAAGGATCAGCACGAAAGAAAAGAGAAACCGAATGAACGTAGAAAATTTCTCTAGAAGATGCAAGCATGTGTCTCCTAAAATATTTGCTTGGAACACGTTAAGAACAGGATTGCCGTAGGCTTAAAGCTATCTTCTTTATCCAAAAGAAAATTAAAAAAAAAAAAAAAATATATATATATATATATATATGTCTTTCAATTGAATTTTTATGTGGTTCAAAAATTTTCTTATTAATGAAGAATAACTTCTTTTAAAAATAGGGTTATAAATGTCAAATAACAAATTTTATTTTGAATTCAAAAAGAGAATTCCTAAAATTTAGAATTTTTTTCAATTTAAGATTTTTTTTTCTTTGTGTTCAAAAAAAGAAATAACTGCTTATCTCTAAAGTTTATTATTTTTATTTGTTTAAAACATAAAAAAAAAAAAATTCTAAATTATAATAAATGGAAATTATTAACCTCTAAAAAAAAATAGAAAAATATGCATTCTCAGAGGCTAATATATATATATATATATATGAATAGGTTCAGGCCTTATTTGGTAATAGTGTTTAAAGAATAAAAATTGTTGTTTAAACAACATAATACATATTTTCACACATTTTTTAACCACCCATAATTTTTAAAAACTTAAATTACGATCCTCACCTTTATTCACGACCATGTTTAGAGGTTTAAGGGTCAAATCATAAATCATAATTGTGATGGAACAATTCAGTTACTCGTCCCAGTGGGTCAACTTTAAAGAAAAGTTGATAGCAAACAAAAATATAGCGAATCATTCAGCACACTGCACACACACCTTTTATGAGTAATTCTAGTACCACACAAGTTGTGGTGAGTGGAGAGAGTGATGATGTGTTCATATATGGATACTTTTTTATTAATCACAACTCACCATAAAGATAATTTATAAATAAAGTTGTGTAATTGAGTGTGGCACCAAAAATTTTCACCTTTTATTTTCAAAACCTTTTGAAATCATATAGATTCTAGAGAAAGCTCCCCACCCTCCCCCAAAACAAAGTTTAGAAGGATCAAATCTGAGCTGCCATTCTTTTTTCTTTTTTAATTAGACCTGTTATTTTTAGAAAACTTAGGGGTGGTTTAGTAGAGGAGTTTGAGTAATATTGTTGAGGTGTTTTTGATATACGTATGGGTGAAAATAAGTGTTAGTGTGTTTAAAATGTTCTAAAATTTGCTTGAAATGGCCTACCAAACAGGCCTTTAATTATTAAACATGAAAAAGTTAATGAATGCCGTAAGTATTTTTTTGGTAAATATTTTTTTTTAAATGCTCTAATAGGACCCTTATTAAAATACAATGTAGGATAAGATATGAGGTTTAATTCGTAATGTGTGTTAATCTTTTAATTTTTATGTTATTATCCTAATTATAGAATATAGGATTTCCTTAATTCTAGGTGTTTTAAGGATTTGTTAGTTAAATTAGAGTCCTAATACAATACTATATCAATTAGGATATGTATGGGAATATAATGAGATCAAACTCATTTCATGTTTTCTTTTTATTTCAATTGGTATCAGAGCTTGTAATATCATGATTCATGATATGGCAAACCACAATAACCAAGACAACCACCTTATTGACGATGATCATGGAGTGAAATTTCTAACCGTGGCGATTTATGCTCATGATTAGTGGATTCCATGAGATTTGCAACATGCTCATCATCTTGGTTTTAGATATATGTGTCAAAGATTGTGATCATAGCTAACAAGACTTCTTAGATATCTTAGATCCTGAATATTATTGTGCTTATGTAAAGATCTCCGAAGATTTCAAGGTACAACTTGTATCAAGCAATGGTTGATACAAGTTGTATCAAGCAAGCAAGATTGAGAACGATGCAGCAAATTGGTGGAATGATTTATAATATTTCATAATGGAAAGAGGTAAGCCTTACCTAAAATTTCCTCATGGTCAAGAATGAATATATTGATGGTTAATTTTTTCATTTTCCCGTGATTATGATGACATATTATTTTACACAACTTATGGTCATAGAGAAAAAAAAAATTATTTGATGAGGATTATAGTGAGAATCTCAATATCAGTTCATTGAAGATTTAATTTTAGATATTATTGATGAAAAGAAATTTCAATAAAAGAAGTCAAACAAGATCAAGTTTTGACAAAAATTGAAGAGTTGGAAGCCAAACAATTTGAAGAAAGATTGTCTATTGAAGGTGATATTATAGAAGATCTTGAAGAGGCTCAAGAGGAAAATATGGAGTTGATTGGGGAGAATGACAAAAATTATAAGTTGAATACTGTGAAGGATTAAATTGATGTTAGATATGAAGGTGAGCTCATAACTCTCAAATCTCTGGATCCCATTGACAACACATTTAAGCCTATTCACTTTTGGTAGTAACAAATTTTGATTTTGCCTTCAATCCTTTGTTGATTGATGTTGAAAATCAATTGGAGGCCAATGACATCTCAAGGATGCAAGTTTCAAAACCACAAAAACTTAAGGTCGAGTTTCATTCAAGTAGATGTAGAAGAGTCAAATATGGGACAAGATATGGAGTTTACTTTACATGTATCTTCTGTTAATTTTTTTTTTTTAGGTAATTTTTGTAATTTTAGGAAATAGAATTTTATTTCCTTGATTCAATGTGTTTTCAAGGGTTTGTTAGTTAAATTAGAGTCTTAATATGGTACTATATCAATTAGGATATGTTAAGGAACATTTTCACTTGAAATTTAAGTTTTTTTTTTTTGGAACCTTTAAATAGAAATTTAATATGCAAAACGAAAATTAAGAGTTTAAAATATCAATAACATTTTTAAGAGGTTGGTTCTTCTTTTCGGTAAATTCTAAAATTCTTTATTGTGGAGTCAAGGATCCCTCATTGATTAAAAGGTTTTGTGAAGCTAGAACAAGATCTAGCCCATTTCACGTTTCCCTTACTTTTCAAAATAAGAGAATGATACCTTGAGCTTTTTGGAACAATGCTAGAGCTCAAATTTGTTTTTTCTCCACTCAAATCATAACTCGAATTTGATCCCGAAGCCCTGAAAATCTTACTGTAGTCAAAAGGCCCCAAAGAAACAATAGCCGAACAAAAAAATGAATGAAAAAAAAATTGTAAAAAAAGTAAATACTAGTTAAAATGCTAAATACAGCGTTGAAGTCATTCTCCGAAACTTCATGTCATAATGTGCCTATTTTTTCCACACAAAGGTCCACACGTACAAATCAATGTGGTCAATTTTGCAATTTGCACCACCCACATGACACGAAATAAATGGATTGAAACTCATCAATCTAGTCATGCGAAAATTATATGTTATACCCGGCATATATGCTCGGTCTTTCACACATAGGCAGGCCCCACAATGTGTGGGACCCGCCAATGTGTAAGTGACTTGGCATATATGCTGGGTACCCCTTATAGCAGCTCCTAGTCATGGCAACTTCCATACAAAAGAGGGAAAGAGAAAAAAAATACATTGCGTAATTCATCTTATATACCGCGGTCTAGTCATGCCACCACCCACACAACACGAAATAAAAGGAATGAAACTCATTAGTCTAGTCATGGCATTAGCAACTTCCACGTAAATGGGGAAAGGAAAAAACAAAGACAATTATTTAAAGAAATGACGTGACATGTGAGAGGAGAGAGAAAAGAAAAAGAAAGGGTAAAATAATTATTGCACATGGTACTGTACACTACTACTAAATAGAAGTGTACTATGCCAGAAGCTTTTTTTTTTTTTTTTTGGCATTTGGGAGATCTAGGGTGTTTTTTTTTTTATTATTTTTATTCTTTTATTTATATGTGTGATGTGTTAAATGGTAAAAATATATCATTTGACACATTTAGATGTGTTTTAATAATACTTATTTTGTTGAAATTGAAAACTTAATTCTAAAAGTACTGTAAATAAGGGTAAAAGTTAGTTAAAATAGTATAGTAGGGTCTATGAATAGTACCAAAAAGTGTGGTAGAACCATAGATAGTACAAAAATAAGCTGAATAGTAAAATAATCTTAATTTTCCATCCCAATCCAAACACACACTTAATGCTAGTATTGTAAGCCATCTTATAAATTTACTTTCCAAATAAGTCAATCACTCTTTTCTTTTTTTAGAAAAATAAGTCAGTCACTCAATACTTTATAATACAAATACTCTTCTTTTTTATTACTATTGTGGGTGAGAAAGCCCGACGTCACAAAATGGGCCTGAGGCCCAGTTCAAATACGACTCAATGTCCGAAGAGATTAAATGTATCAATGCTCAGCCATCCTGCGGAAGCACAGCCCGTTGATAAAAAAAAAACTCGGTCCGAAGACAACCCAATACGGCCGAAGAGATCCTACTTGAGGGAGCAGCCCAGAGCTTGATCGGGTAGCCGTGCTGAAGGTCTCCCTCCCAGGACAGAATTTCGAACACGTCTGACTGCGTAGCTATCACAAAATGTCTAGCCAAAAAAGCTGTCACCGCCACATTTAATGCATTACAGCAACTTTCCTGGCCGCATTTATGTGGAGAAGACACCTGAACAGTGCGTCTTCACCCACCACCACTCACTGCAGGTTAAAGCAGACGGCTGATGTGACTAGTACTCAAGTGGGTGTCTGGATGGAGGACAAGTGTGCGGTGAAGATGGGAAAAGGGGGTCTATATAATGGAAGCAAGTCTCGCAGAGTGAGGGGGAAAAAAGGAGATTGTATTTGACTGAGCATTTAAATAAAAACAAACTCTTCGGACTACAGGGGTTCATCTCGTAAAAGAACTTGACTCAATCTGTCTTTGTTATTAGTTTTTGTTCATCTGGACCGTTGCTAAATCCACCATTAGCCCATTTGTTTGGCCCATTCTCTACAAATTTATTGTGGGAAATTTGGAGGGCTCATCATATAAAAGTCTTGGTGCCTGGCCCAACAAATTTTTACCCTACAACTATAATTTCAAACTAATTTAGAGTTTTTAGTGATAACTCAATAGTATATAATATATATAATCAAATTGATTAATTGCAATTATCATATGCAAAAAATCCTAACAAACCATTTAGTCAAAAGAATTAAAATTATAAATCATATTATTGACAAAAATCATATTATAAAAACTAACCTGTAACCCCATGCATATGCATGAATATATTTACAAAATACACATTAAGATGCATAATATAATAACCTTACATATATAATTTAAATATTATTGATAGTCATTCTTTTATATTTTTTTAACTCTTTAAAAAATCTTGTAAGAATGTTATTAGGTAGAAAATATAAATTATCTATTTTTTAAATATTTTTATGTTCATTAATTCTAGACTTTTTATACACAATAACTCACTCGAATGGATATTTATGATATAGTCTCATATTTGATTCAAAAATTACTAAATGAAACTCTCTTTAAAAATAACTAATTTAGGACAAATTAAAATGGCGCAAAATTGGACTTTAATTGTATCTTTATAAAATTTTTGGATTTTCTCTTTAAAAAAAAATCGTAGAATCTAATTGGATTTTCTCTAAACTTTACCTATTAATATATATATATATATATATTTTGTGCCAAATGAATTGTTTTTAGTTATAAAAAAAAGACTCATAAATATAAAATCATTCAAACTCTCTTTTCCTCTAATTTTATATACAGTGTTAGATATATGAATATGTTTCTACTCTAAATTAACTCATCTAGCACAAAAATTAAAAAAATTTCAATTAGATGGAACACGTGCCGTAAAATTAAATTTTAATCGAAATCCAATTTTTACACTGAACTAAATAACTTGGTTCAAAATTTTAAAAATTTTGATTAGATGGGACACATGGCGCAAAATTAGACTCTAATTGAATTTCAATTTAAAATCTAATTGGATTTTCTCTCAGCTTTACTTATTAATATATATATAGATGACTTATAAACTTGAATTGTTTTTAGTTCTACAAAGAAAAATGCTCATAAATATAAAAATCATTCAAAAAATTATGTTTTTTTTTTATGATTTACTTATATTGGATTCCTTATTTTTTACACTAAATTAACTCATTTGGTACAAAAATTTAAAAAAAAAAAAACTTAGATTAGATAGGACACATGTCGCAAAATTAAATTCTAATTGAAATCCAATTTTTACATTAAATTAACTCACTTGACACAAAAATTTAAAAATTTAGATTAGATGGGACATATGGCATAAAATTAGACCTTAATTGAATTCTAATTTGAAATCTAATTGGACTTTCTCTTAGTTTTATCTATTATTATATGTGTATATATATATATATATATAGATAGATGGTTACAACATCAAAAAATTCAATAATTGTTTTTGTGCATCCCTCTAAAATAAATATCATGTTGTGCAACATGCACAGTATTAAAAAAGAAAAAAAAAAGAAAAAAGAAAAAAGAAGTCTTTGTATGTGTCAAGTAAACTACCAATTCAGGGTATTCACCATTATCACACATTTCTCTGGGATAATTTTTTTTTTTTTTCCCTATTGCAGTGAAAATTCCATAATTAGTTGTTTTTTTTTTTTTTACATAAAATAAGATTTAAACTTCTCATGTTTGTTTTATGATAAACGCATTTATAATTATCATACACCAATAGATTTTTAATAAATGTAGAATTTGAACCCAATTTGCCACATTAAAGTTTCATTTAATTTTCTGCGTGTGGGTGCTATTGTGTCCCTGACATGACTAGCTGTATTCACCTACTATTAATTTGTTTTTATGTATATTTTTCCCATTCTTCAGAACTAAGTTTTCCAAAGAATGACAGGTTCGTTGACTTGGCTGGCAAAAGAAACGTACAGTTGAATGCTTTTGCAAAAGCCATATCAACTTATCTTTTTTTTTTTTTTTTTTTTTTTTTGAAAGCAATAATTCAACGTGGACCCCCAAGCACATGAGGAAGTGCCATCATGAATTGGATTAATCCTATAAAAAATAACAAATAGATTAATTGTAGAAACCATCATGAATTAGGGTTATTTGTATTTTTCAATTTTTTTTAAGGCTAAAATGAAAAGTTCACCATTTTCCTCCTAGACGGCTGGACCCCAAGCACATGAGGAAGTGCCAACAGAATTTATTTTAGTCTTCTAAATTTAAAGTGTATTCAATTAAGGTTCCTTTCTCAACTTTTGCTAAAATTTTTTTAAAAAAATTATGGAAGATATTTTTTAATCATTAATTGGTTTTTTTTTTTAATTTGAAGAAAAAAAAATAAAAAATTTGCACATTTAACTGCAACTTTTAACAAAATTTGATGAAGTGACCTTAATTGAATAAACTTGAAATTTAGTGGATTGAAAAGAATGAAAACAAAATTAAAAGACCAAAATAAATTCTAGTGAAACTTAGATGGTCAATTTTGCATTTTAGCATTATTTTTATGTGACGTATTTTTCAATTTAAACAATAAAAATTTGCAATTTTAATCTTAATTATAATAAACCTTAGAAATATATAGACATGAAATTGTTATTGAATCCACATGTCATGAAAAAGATGATGTATTTAAGGAATGTATGTAATAATTATTATTCAATAAAATAGACTTGGAATTCAATCTATGGGGTTTATTTTAGTCCCCTTGATTTACTATAGCTTTTTTTTGGGAAGAAAAACCATAGCTATTTTATTCTTTCAAATGCACATTGCATCTCACAATATCCTGTGTTGCCAAAGCATGAGGAGCATGGTACATACCTACAATTCCTATACAATGAAAATACTTCCCTCGAACCAGTAGGTAGCCCATCTAATATTATCCTCCAGCAAATCCAAAGAGGCAAGTCAAGTATCAATGTTATGTCAATCATGATAGGAAACTTTTGGCCCATAAAATTATTACCAGAATGGGCCGACCAACTCACTACCTGACCTTTTTCAACTGGGCTAAGCTAAAAAGTCTCTTAGTGATAACTTGGTCTTCCAACCCAAACTAAGAAAGAGGAATCGAAAATCTACATTCTTTGGTTGTTGAATCTATGACAGGATGTTTTGTTTTAGAAGAATAATTATTCAAGCAACCTTTACAAATTTTTTGATGCACATGTAATCAACAGTATCTATAAAATCTCTAGCCAAGACAGGCATAAATGAATTTTGCCCCTTCAAATTCAACACAAGGAATTAAAAAAAAAAAAAAAAAAGGTTTGGCATAATTTACCAATCTAGGGATGGGCTGGACTAGTTTGAGAACTTTAGGCTCGACAACATAAAGATGAAATTGATGATTTTTATGATATTCATATGTCTATTTAACATCAATGTATCTAGTAAGTTTTCCTTCACTTCTCTACAAAATTTATTCTTAACAAAAACAAACATCTAAATTTATAAATCTCATCAAAAGGCAAAAATTGACACAAATTCACATCAACAACTGAAAAACACAAATCTACTACCAATTTTACACATTTACTGAAAATAAATTTACATAATCGAGAAACCTAGGACTAGGAGCTCATTGCCTTGTCTCGTTTGAGGCGGTTCAAAGACCATTATGAGACGTCATATTATCGAGGAATTGAGGAGGTCAATCTCGTCATTGTTGCCTACAAGAGCTAGAAGAAAGTTCCACCATGTCCTCCATGAGTCAACTTCATTCTTGAGGTCCTCCAAGAAAATGGTATCCCTATTCTCAACCACACAAAACTACTAAGGTAGAGAAAGGAGAGAAAAAAAACACTAATAAAGATGAGAGATGAGGTGCATAGCTTATGCATTTAACCAAAAATAACAATAATAAAAATTAAGGGAGCATACACATGTACAAAGAGTGAAATGAAATTCTATTAAACCCACAACCGGCTCAACCACCTAGATTTTTTTGAACCTTCATGCCCAATTTTTTCTTTTGATAATTTGATAATTTCAATGGAGAAGAGAGATTTAATTCTCCACTCTATCTCATTTCCATACTTGAAAAAAAAGAGGAAGATATATACTGAAAAAGATATGCCACTTTTGAAATTTTGGCTGATTGTAAAATTCAATGGAGAAAAATTATGTATGATATGAGGTAACACTGTTGATAGAAAAAGACACCATTTAGCTGAACAAATTTAAAATGATATCAATTTTGCCAATAATGTCAGGGAAATTAATGAAAGGTTTTATTCGAAATGTTTTGAAAAAGTATAAGATTTAAATTGAAAATTTTGAAAGAGTATGATCAGTTTAATATTACTGCTATTCCATATTGTTTAAAATACGATTTATTAAAAAAAAAATAGTGTTGAGGTAAGTCCAAGTTAAGCCATTATAATCACATAACCCATAAGAAATAAATAAATTACACTATAATTGGCAGTCCAAGTAACTCATCACCCAATCAAAGTCCTATATCATGACAAAGAATGTTTTCCATCTGATTTATCTGTGCAGTAAATATTACAAGTTCTTTTGTATAAACTAAAAATTGAAAATTAGAGGGGGATGACTTACCAGTTACCTGTAAGTTCAGAAGGAAATTAGAGTGGCTATTCTTCTAGAACTCCCTTGCCCTTGTCTTTACGATCAATGGATCCCCTCAGACTTTCAAAATTAGACTCCTCCCTAGAGCTGGAGGTTTTACTAGATGTTCCTTCTTCATCAAGCTTTTGCTTATCTCTATTTCCATTATCTATGGTCAATTGAGGGATGAGATCCGAATCATCAGACGAGGATTTCATGCTGTCACCTATTGTTTGCTTAAACTCGCCCTTGTCATGATTGTACACGAGACGAAGGCCACTTTGCTCCACCTTCAAGCCTGGGCACCGGGCTGTAATTGAAGCCTTAATGTAGTTGCATTGATTTGGACAATTTCGAAGCGACCCACGTGGTATATAGGACAGCCAAATAAATCTGGTACCTTGCTTTAACATTTGGAGATTTTCTTTAGTCAGTTGATAGCCAATGAAAGAGCATGCAATAGTATTCAGAATCCATGATGTGAATGTGAGCAATCTGATTCACGTCGACAGAAAAAGAAGCACATAGTACCAGTCCCATCCAAGTACTATCATTGTCCAAATTTGGAGGGAGAGGGATTGTCACCCAGTGCTCATCGTTCCAATCACTGAACCACTCCAAAATTTCACTTGGAGGAAAGTGGGGATCATAGAAAAGGCATCGATCAAACCCCTGTGAAACAGAAATATTGTGTTTAATGAGCTGAGAGAAATTAAAGAGAGGGAGATGGAAAATTATGTTTAAGACAGCAAATAATCATAGTTATTAATTACCAGTAGGTTGCTTTGGCAGCGTTGATCCTTATGATGGGGGTAAATTTCGCCAAGTTGACTCTCAATCCAAGACCTCATTTTTCTATTTCTGTTCTTAATCTTCATTTGATTAAGGAAACTCGAAGAATCAGTCATGGACTTCATGCAGTCCCTGATTATTTTCTTGAAATTTACCTCGGAATGCTGGTACAAGAGACGAAGGCCACACTTCTGCACCTTCAAGCCATGGAAATTTGTCTTGAATGAAACCTTAATGCAGGTGCAATCATATAGCCAATCAGGAAACGATCCACGCGGTATATAGGATAGCCAAATGGATCCACCTTGCAGTGACATCATGAGATCTTCTTTAGTTGGTCAATAGATATGGCGAGGTTTCACACTCAGATCATTAGGCCCATTACTTGATTCCAAGTGACAAATAAGTTTGAAAGAAGTTTTTAAATCCATAATGTCATTGACATTAGCTTCATCCTCTGCAACTGAAAAAAGAGCACATAGGGCAACTCCCATCCAAGTAGTGTTGTTATACAATTTTCGAGTTAGACATAATCTCACGTCACGTGGGTCTCACTACTCTGAATGTTGAACCAATGTGGAATTTCCTTTTGTGGGAAACAAGAATTATAATCTCGGGATGGATCAAAGTTCTATAAAACAAAAATATTGTGTTTAATAAGTCTGAGAAATTAAAGATAAGAAGAGAAAATATTATGTTTGAGGTAAAACTTTATTATATTTAGTATATTTCTACTATAATCTAGCCCCTCCAAGTAATTATTTCTAGCGATGCCCATAGGAAAGGGGAACCTATTACAATCATGATTATAAAAATTGCAAAGCATGAATACCAAGCTCATTGAATCTATAATAGTTTGTTAAAACAACGTTTTAGAAGAATAATTATTGAAGCAAACTTTTCCAATTTTAATGCACATGGAATCAACTGTATCTCTAGCCAAGACAAGGACAAGTTGACATGGACTCCTCATTCATAATATGAAATTTGAATTGAACATAAAATAAAAAAAAAAAAATTATAATAGAAATTCAAATTGAACAGAACGAATGTAAAGGGAAATTCACAGCTGGTGACACTACAATGTACACAAACAGGCCACCCCAATTTGCAAGCAAATAAAAGCTCCCAATGACCAAAAACACTGAAAATCAGAAAGGAAGAACACAACATATATACATGTAAATAGACCACTAGCTCAATTATTCAATTTCAAGATAGCAAAATACCAAAAATTACCAATAGATTATAGATCAAATATGCCTATCTCAAAAGTAACTTTAAGTGCAAAATACCAATAGATTATAGATTTAAGTGTAAGGCTGTGTTTGGTTTTATGGAAATTGATTTCTTGAAAATATTTTCTGCAATTACAAGTGTTTGGGGGCGACAAAAAATGTTGATCAACCTGAAACTGTTTTCCAATTGACTGTAAAATAAAAACACTTATAACGAAAATTGGTTTTATGTTTAATTTTCCATAAACTATTTTCTGTCTCACTCAAAACTTATCAACCGAACCTCCACCCCCCACACCACACCTCACATGTCTACCACCCAACTACTACCCCACTAACGTCCCTAGTCTCCAATGGCCAACTACCATAGGTGATAGGTGGCCACCGACCACTGCCACCATCGATAACGATCACAATTTTTTTTTTTTAATCTAAAAATTTCTTATTTTTATTATATATGTTCTTAAGAGATGAGAAAATGTGAGAAAATAGTAAAAAATATATTTTTCATGGCATTTTCTACAACGCAACCAACACTCGAAATGTTGCTTGGAAGCAAGGTTTTGTCCAGAAGACAACCTGCATTCAAAATATTTTTGCTGTACTTTTGTTTTTGCTTCTGATCATAGAAAGTAATGAATTGCACCTTTCTAAGGTGGTTTATTATAGCATGTTATTGGTAATAACTGTATTAAGTATTAACTATATTGAGTAAAACATTTTTTGAACCATTCTGTTATGCCTCTTTTTATTACCATCTTTTCCCATTGAAAAAGAAAAAAACAAAAAACAAAAAACAAAAAAGAAATTGATTTTCCCATTAGTCCATCCTTTAATGAAGTTATGCTCGGAGACCAGTTGTTATAGTTGCTACAGATATTACAAGAGATTCTCTCACTATCGTTTTAGTTGGGCCTCTAGAGAAGTGTCGCAGTAACACAGCAGCAAGGTATTCAGAGGTTAAACGACAAAGAGGCTGAACAAGATGAGAAGAAAACGACACCAAGTAGCCTTGCAGTTAGAAATAAGGCAGTGAAGGAAACGGCAGCGTTTAGTTTAATGAAGACACGCAGCCCACATAGCTCACATGTGAGAAGAAGCAAGGCAGATTCAGTTACTCAAAGAGCCAGTTGTCACTCATCTATTGGTTGAAGCCTTAAGCAGTTACACAGTGTAATTAGTTAGGAAATTAGTTAGGGAATTCCTAATTTCCCGCTTCTTTGCTTTCTCTGTTTTTGTATATAAAGGAAGAGTAGTTATTTATGTAAACTCATTCTTCATAATCAATATACAGTTTTCAATCAGAGTCTTCTTTACTCGCTCTAAGCTTCTTTGAAGTTCTGTTAGTTTCCAGAGAATTCTTTTCTTTACAAGAAGCCTATGAAGCAGCCCATTCCTGCAGAAAGTGGGCCTTGAAGTCCTGTACTCCTAGCCCCCTCATTTTGTTTTTTTGTTTTTTTTTTTCCCCTTCTTTTTAATTTTTAAAAAAAAATAATTTAGCCTTTTTTCTCTTAAGGAAATCAAGCAATGCCATTGAAATACAAGATTTTTGGTCTGTTATTCTTGTCCTAAGTTTAGGTTGCACGGACACGCCATTTTTGGCGTCGTTTCGGTGTCAAACACGTGTTGGACACCAGAACGGGTATGACTCGCCGGATTCCGGTGTCCAGCGAGTGTCCTCTCTTTTTTTTTTTTTTTTTTCGTTTCTCCGACACGTGCCGACGTGGTTCCAACGCGTCCGACACGCCAGCAGTGAAGAAAAAAAATAGAAAATCATAGATTGAAGAGAAAAATTCCGGTCGAAATCACACATTTTGGGCTTCTTTCCCTCTTAAAAAATAAAAAGAAAAATCACTGCCACTGGATCTTCTATAGAGGGGATGAAAAAAAAGGAAAAAAAAAAAGAAAAAAGAATGAGATGAAGGCATGAAGCAGAGCCGGTGTAAGACAGAAAATACAGAAGAAGAAGAAGAGAAAAAAGAGGAGAAAAGAGACTGAAGAACCTGAGCCACTGAAGATTAAAGAGACGTGTGAAGTAGGAACGTTGGAAATGAGAAAAAGAAGAAAAGGTCGTCAGGTGAGAGGAGAAATAGTGTAGGCCATGTGAGTGAGTTGGGAAATGGGAAAAGTTAGTGGAAGAAAACTTTTGCCCAATTTGTTTCTTTTATTTACAAAAAGATCATTACTAATTATATTTTAATAGCAATTAGAATAATCTATTTACTTTATTTTATAGGGAAAATCATATGCTTATTTTATTTGAGTTTTTTTTTTTTTTTATATAAAAAAGTGTGTATATATATATACACACACACAAGGTAATATATATAAAATGTTTACCAAATATATATATATATATATATATAAAATATGCCTAAATATAAAATATAATTAATTATTTAACCGCCGTGTCGTGTCTTTATTTTTCAAAAATTGCCGTATCTCCGTGTTCGTGTCCGTGCAACATAGGTCCTAACTTGTTTAATATTCAATTCCTATGGTTAATTTAAATAAATTAGGAAATTTTAGTTTTTAAATTTAGATTGAAATATAATTTGAATAGAGAATGAAATTTCAATTATTTTAATTGATGAAAAATTATGGAAATATTTGAGCTTTATTAAAATGTAGCATTGATTTAACTAATTATCGTGTGTTTTTATTTGAGTAAATCTCCAAAATCCATTTCATCATATACATATATTGGTTTTTTATTTTGTATAAAATGTTTGTTAAATTTATATAAAGTAATTTATACTAATAGTCATTCTTCAAAATCCCTTGATTTTTTTTTAAAATAATCTAATCCAAAGTCCAAAAAAAAAAACATTTTTGATATAGCAATTTTTTTTTTCCTGAAAAATAAAAACCCTATGAGACATTTTTCTTGTCCTTTTTGGCATTTTCCTTTGTTTACATTTTTCTAGAATATTTAGTAACCATAAACTTAGTTGAAAACCTAATACCTCCTGAGGTGAGGTCTTAGAAACCCACTCTCTTTTGAGGTTTTGAACTAGGTATCTAAAGGTTAATTGAGGATAGGTTGAGAGTTGGAGGAAACCTAAATTATTAGTGGCAAAGCTATTCACAAACAAATTTTTTAACTGGGAGGCATTCAAGATTACCATGATAATAGATGGAAGCCAATTGTGTCTTTACAGGCCTGAGATTTGGGAGAGAATGCGTTCATATTCTATTTTTAGGATCCCCCTCAATAAAAGGATTGTACAAATGAATAGCCCTTAGGCTTTTGATAAAAGCCTTGTACTGTTGCATGTCTTTTTGAATCAATGTCATTAGAATTTTGAAATAACTTGGATTAAATATCTCAGCACTTTGTCACAGTTGTAGTGTCTATATTTTTCATTTTTCATTGTTACTTGCATTACGACATAAAGTCCTCTTAGGTGAGCCATTTAATCCATGAAGTCAGATTTCACTTCGAATTATAATTCCTCGAGTTTCACTTCAAGCCACGTGCGGAACATTGAAGAGACCAAACTTAATAAAATTTGGTTTGCTCAAACAATTACTTACTAATATTATCTACATGAAATAAAAACTTTATTTTGATCTGATTATACACCTGATCACGCGCAGCCTCAAGTCATGTGCCTTTATAGCCAGAAAGAATGGAACCAAAGATCTCTAGTTTGCTTTCCAAGGCCACAATCAACTGTTGAATCCTTTCTGTTCCCCTGCCTTTTTTCCACCCAAAGCCTCAATCAACGACCAAACCATATTAGTTCTTGAATATTAGAACTGGTTTTGTACATTGCTAATTTACTATGACCAAAAAACCTACATTATTATTTAATTGAATTTCTTTTAATTTCAACTTTCGGTTAAACTTTCAAAGCTAGCGACTCATGCATCAGGTGGTCATAGCATTTAGCAAACTATTATAGTAGACTTACTGCGCAAAAAAATTTATTTCTGGCTTGCAATGCGAAAGTATGACAGAAAACTCTGCAAAAATTGGTAATACCTGTGTTCTTTTACATGAGCACTAGTATACATATTATGCTTGTTAAAAATTGTCTCTGCTGTCTATTGTCCAACCCACAAATAATTTTCATTTCATCTTCCCTTCTTTTGCCTATAAATTTAATCTACTTGGTGCCCAAAGAATTTGTTAATAAAACAGATGGTTTAAATTCTTCTTGCCGTGCTTGAACTTGAATTCTCAGCACCAAATGAAGGTGATACTTGAGCCAAAATAAAATCCAATGGTCTAGTATCACCAGCTATTGTCAGTTCAATTATTTGTAGCCTTCTCCCCCCTCTAGGATTCTATTGAGGGTAGATGAAAAAAGTCTGGAAAAGAAGATCAAAGGGAAAAATGTCTGTACACTCCCTGAACTTTAAATAAGTAGCCAAGACACCTCCTTAACTTTTATATTGGTTAATTTACTCTTGAAACTTTACACAATTGTCAAATTAATACTTCCGCTAATCTCCTGTTAATATGATAACGGAATAGTCACGTGAGTGTCACGTGTAACTTAAAATATAAACTCATCCCATGAAATTGAAATCCAACGGATCTTACCATAAAAAAATAAAAAATAAAAAAACCAACGGAGAAAGAACAACCTAGGTCTGACCGGCAGCGGAGAGGGGAGAGAGAGAGAGACGGTAGAATTAGAGCCACCACGGCACGGCGTCGAGTTCTTTATCTGGCTGTTGTCTCGCCGTGCTTGTCCTACTTGCCCTCGTGGTCCCACCACTGTCACAACCTCTCGCCCCTGGTATTTTTTCTTTCTTTCTTTCCAATGCATGTATTGTTATTTCAAATTTTCAAGTACTCTCTGTTTTTCAGTTGGAATTTATTGGTTTGATTTAATTTTTGGGTTGGGGGTTTTTGTGTGCTTGTTGCATAGAAGTTAATGGAAATTACAGATGAAACAAACATTAAATTTGAGACTTGAAATTACCGTATACATATCAGGTGAGGTGATTCTTTTGTCAAATTTTCTTCTTCTTAGTGGTTCAGGTGAAGTGATCCTGTTAGTTTGATTTCCAGAGAAGAAGAAAATGATAATTTCAACCGCCCTTGAGTCTGTTCGCCTGTCAAAAATTTTACAAAGGACAATATTTGATGTTGTGATCCTATTGGTTTATGGTTTGCTTCATCTTTCTATTGATGAAATATTTCAATAGTTTCATCTTTCAACGGTCCTTGAGTTTGTTGGTCTGTGAAAGTTTGGCCTTTTGTGTGTTGATTTTTGAGTAGAAACTAGAAATGGCATTTTCCCGCATGGGAAAATCCATCATGTGCTTCTGGTAAGTGAAGGGATTATAAGTTTCATTGCTAAGAATTGCTACTTGGGGATTTGCAACAAATAAGTAATTGTAGTGAGCAATCTTGTGTCTTATATAGAATTGCAGGTAGTTTAAGTGGTGTATTAAAAAGTTGTTGCTGGGGTTTCAACTCAAATTGTATTGAGTGATAAAACTATAATGAATTTTTAAGCAGTAGCAGAGATTGACAATACTATGGAGAAATCTCCTTGGTTTTTTTAATAAAAATGTGTTGAGTAATCTTTGTCGGTTCTTGCTTATATTATGCAAGTATCATGTTGTACAAATTTGATATTTGCACTCAAAATAAAAAAGGCCATCTGCATGTATTTCATCAAATTTAGCTCACTTTGACAGTGGTATTGGTGGTATTGAGGTTTTCTAATTGAATGCAAGGATTGTGACAGGTAATTGATTGGTGGAATTCTATCCAAAGATAAGATAGTTAGGGGGAAATTGGAGATCGCTGTGGCAAGTAAAACCAGAACTATGCTTGAAGGTCTAGCAAGAGAAGGATCATTCAGACAGTTTCTCGACAAACAAAGTTCTTTCAATGAAAAATTGGATACCAGAGCTTTCTCCAGTTGCAAATATTCTTATTCGCAGATGCTCAAATTAAGCTTGTACTTTGTACTTCTTACATGTTTACTTTAACAATAGATGTATCTTGTAGAGTTTTGTTCTATTGTTATTTGAAATTTGTTCGTAATATTGGGTTTTAGTATGGACATCATGCATCCTAGCTTATTTCAAATCCATTTTTTATGGCAAGCATATGGTCACGGTTTTCTATTTATATTTATGCCAACAATGAAAACTGAATGATGCAAAATCCTTGGTATTTCTTCAAGCGAACTTCAAGAAAGCTTCAATGTAGAGGCTGCCAAAAGAAGGGTTTGTGATGTAATCTATATCTATATATTACTAAAAGCTGAAGCGTAGCATTTAATGTTGCTACGCTCACGTTGAGCCATGTCAGCAGCCATGTCATTTCCATAATATTTTTTTGTATTTTCCCAACAATTTAAAAATAGATTTTATCAATTTTAAAATAATAAAATAAATCTCACATCTATCTTCACCATAAAGGCCACTTCTTATTAATTCCCACCACTATCTGCACCACTATCTCCACCACAATTCCCACCACTATATCTATATATCTATATCTATATTAGTTTCTCTCTTCATCTTTGCCAAAACCTACAGTTTCAAACTCTTAATCTAATTCTCACTAGCATTTTCACTTAAAAACCAACAAACACAACGTTTCGGCTTTAGGAAGTTACAAATCTCACCTCTATCTCCACCATAAAGCCCACTTCCTATTAAATTAATTCCCACCACTATCACTACCATAAAGCCCATTTATTAATTCCCACCACTATCTCCACCACTATCTCCACCATAATTCCCACCACTATATCTATATCTACATTAGTTTCTCTCTTCATCTTTGCTAAAACCTACAGTTTCAAACTTTTAATCTAATTCTCACTAGCATTTTCCCTTAAAAACCAACAAACACAACGTTCCGGCTTTAGGAAGTTACAAATTTGTACCTTTCATATTCCTTCTCCCTCAACTTCTTTCTTTTTTTCTCTTTACGTTCTTCTCTCTGTCCCTCTATCTAAGATGCCAAAGCAACCTTCTCTTATTCTACAACCCTTCCTTCTTCTTACCTCTCGCCTTTCTTTGAATCTAACAACGATGAAGAAGCATGATGGTTGAATCCGAACTGTTTAAATTGGAGCTATTAACAACAATGTTGTTGAAGGCGAGAGTGGCCTTGATGATTGCCTCCTAAACTATTCGTTTCTCCAACCCAGAAGACTGAGTCATCCTGCACAATGATTTAAAGGCTTCTTAACAGGTTTATAACTCAAAAGATCAATTTTTTTTTTCTTTTTTGTTTGGTGGGTATCATTGAAATTTACTATAAGAATGAAATGTTTTATTTCTAAACGTGGGATTTGAAGAATTTTTACTTATTTTGTAGTATTACATAAAGCCTAATTCGTGGAAATGCAAATCGAAACATATGGGAAGAATAGAAAGTAGTTTTTTTTTTTTGGATCAAGAAATGGATGTGTGAATATATATGGAGACTATGGCGATAATTAGTTGGTTGATAAATCTTTAATTTGCAAATAATTTGGAGGCCATGCTTAGCAAGTTGTTATATTTAAAGTTGTTTTAATATGCGGTTAAATGGTATCCTTTATTTTGAAGCAAATTGGTTGTGTTAGATAGTGATTATTTAGAGTTTTGTTGTTACATTTGAATTATGCATCAATTCATAATTTTTGTGCTACTATTTAAGCCCCTACATTAAACTTGGATAAATTTCATAGTGTTACATGTGCACAAATAGTTTGATAAAATTCTTAAGTGATGTTTCATTGGCCTTTTTTAAAAATGACATTTTTCATACAATATAACAAAAGTTGCCAACAAATTTTTTTTATTTGGATTATGTTTCTCCAACTTAAAATGAATTACTAGCTTCTATGGATGGCACCAATTCTTTGAACTTGATTTTAGGTTCCTTTTGATTCTATTCTTTTAGAAAACATATACATTCGATCTCCAATTGTAAGTTTTGGTTTGGTTGACAGATCTTTAATTGGAAAACAAGCAAAAGCTACCTTTAATAGTAAGGTTGGTAATTAAAGTCATTCATTAACCTAGCAGATGTTCAGGATTGTGTTTGGTTCTAAAGGGGTGGTTTCTCTCTCTACTATTTGATGAAATTTGTTTTTTTTTTTTTTAAATATAAATTTTATTTTATTTTATTAATCTTGGGTCTCATACTGTTTTTCTCATTTTTTTAATCAAAATACAGAAATTCAATTTAATTCAAGGTCATCACAGCTGTTGGCCAATATCTTGTACTCATGGGCCTATCTATTGGGAACTTAATTGCTTGATGAGATGAAATTGTAACTGTTTTTTCTTGAATTGTCTTTTTGGGTTGCTTTGAATTAATCTATTCTATAGGTGTTCTTTTGGTGTTGCATAACATATGCTCGATGAAATCTCTTTTAAATTTGATGTGAAATCTTTCCATTCAAAGTTTTTTCCCCTCCCCATGTTGTGATAAATCTAAGTAGCTATACTATGGTTGTAAAAAAATTAATTTTTCTATGCAAATGATTAATTTGGTTATAATAGAAATTTCCCAAATATATTTATTTAAATAAAAAATTAATTTGATTGTAGACAACTTAACTACTTTTATGACTCCATGAATTGACTAATATGTCATTTACTATGATATACAACAAATTTTGTGCATATTGTTTATAGGTTTAATTTTCTTTCTTGCTTGCTTTGCACTTCCTACGAATGGTTTAAATTTTTTTTTCATTGCTTGCTTTGACTAATTTTGCTTATTGTTGATTTCATCAAAGAGTAGTATTACTAACAAAATAAAGAAGAAAAAAGAGAAAGGGAGAATTGAGGCTATGGGTCATAATAGGTAGGCTTTTTATTTTTTTATTTATATTTTTAAATGTACTGTTATGATTTTATGAGATTGTTACGGCTCTTTGTAAATTATTAGCCATTTGCTCTAACCTCTAAATTTGGAATGATGTCCTAGGACTATATAATGGTTGTTGGAGCATCAAAGCCAACTGCAATGGCTAATACTGATAGGTTTTCCAATATGAAAAGGTAGAATGTTTGTGAGTTTTATTTAGTTTCAATTTATTTAAAATTTATAAATTGTGTTTCAAATCTCCGACCTTATGTCAAAGAATTGGCATAACAATGATCCTGGAATTTATTGTAGCATAGGAACTATAAAGCAATCTGCTATACGTAGCCATGAATTTTGATTGGATAAAATACTATTTTGGTTCCTAAACGTTGACAAAATTTTGTTTTTCATCCCTAAACTTTAAAAAGTTATTTTTTCATCCCTAAACTTCATAAAGAGTTTTTTCTTTTAATTTTTTAGAAAAAAAAAGGGATGAAAAAGGAACTGATTTCAATAATTTAGGGATGAAAAGTAAAGTTTAAGGACATAAATAAAATATTTTTAATAGTTTAGGGATTAAAAATGAACTTTTCAATGGGGACGAAAAATGAACTCCTTAAAGTTTAGGGATGAAAAACAAATTTTTGATAAAGTTTAGGGACCAAAATAGTATTTTACCCATTTTGATTCTATATATCTATTATACCAAGAAATGATTGATGCTTTTGAATGCTTCAAATTCTATCCACAATTTGTTCGGTTTCATGGATAATAATCTATTGTTTCAGGTTCAGGTTATTCATGATACTTAGATTCAAAGTTTGAGTGTTTGGATTAAGTTTACTGTAAATGATTGCATCATTGTGGTGTCCTTTATTGCTTTGAGAAGTAAATTTTGACTTCAACGAATAAGATGAACTAAAGTATATATGAATGAAAATAAGATGCATGTGGCTGTGTTGTCAATTGCCATTACTCGTATTCTATACCATATATAAACTCTACAATGACATAGCTCTTCATTATAACAAATGGTCTTGGTTGATGAAAGTGAAAAATCACTGCAGACAAAAATCGAAACTGTTATCTTTATTTTGAACTCATATGTGCTCAATTAGGATAGATATATATTGGTCATGGTGAGCAAAGAAAACAAAACTTATTTTTTATTTTGCACACATGCATGCAATGAATATATGAATTCAATCAGTTTGCCAGATAATGCCTTCCAACTCTTTTTCACATTGCTTCATAGAATTAACATCTCATGCTGATGGTGTTTGATGATGTGTAAGGCTATAAGATGTTGAAACATAAGAAACTCTAGGATCTTTTGTTTTTGGTTTTGCATAATAAGAGCATGCAATTACAAAAGAAAAAACCCACCCACACTCCAAAAGGAGAAAAAAAAAGGGCACTTAGATTTGGGCAAAAGTGACTTTTATTTACTCGAAATCATTGGCTGAAACTATTTCACTTAAAATTGTTCATATGCAGGTTTAAAGAAAAGAGATGGGGGACTCTAGAAGGAGGATGCTTGGGTGAAGATTGTTAGGTGAATGATCTCCCAAATCATATAAGAGTAGAATATATTTATGTAATGAGGTTTATTTATATGTTATAATTTATAACAGAAAATAATGTTAATTTATATGTAATATGAAGTCGTATAGATTTGTTGTGCAAAAATGAATGTAGATTTTGCATAAAATTCTCTCATTGCCTTGATTTTTTTTAATAAAAAAAAATTACCATCTTTATTTTTATGTTGTATTCTCTTTTTTCTTTTAGTTTATTTTTGTTGGGCTAATTAGGCTCTTATTGATATTTGATTTCCTTTAAGCTCATATTCCATGTTAATTAGAATTTAGAGGTGCATGTTTAAGAAGAATAAAAAGAATAGAAGAGATTCTAGAATGATATTTATGTTAAAATTTGAAAATCCTTTATTTATTTATTTTTTTTTTATTTTTATGATGGCATAATAGTGTTTTAGGTCTGACTATAGTAGATAGCATGCTTAATCCTAAGAAGTCACAATTATTATTTTTAGACCTTAACAGTATCAAATTGGTCTCTCCAATTTTTGGGAAATTATTCTAAAAGCCTTTCTAAACATTTAGATTCATTTATATTAATTTATCTTTAATGCAGTCACACATTTGTTTTATCTTTGTTATTATAAATAAAAGTGATTTTAAATTTAACTATCCCGTGCATCGCACGGGTTAGTGACTAGTGTAATATAAAAATGTTCTCAATTGTGTAATGTTCAACTTATGCAATTAATGGCATTCCATTAATATATGGGTTCCTTAAAAAGCTTATAGCTTGAAATACTAATGTATCGATCCATATTCTTTGTTATGCTCATGAGAAATATTTTTTAAAAAAATTATCAAGGAAATAGTGGAAATTACTCCTATCAGGAAGAGGCCAATATATGACTTGCGTAAGTCATTGTGGTTTGCATTAAGTCACTACTAGGTATATAAATTGGGGATCAAATCATTCTCCTTAGCTAACACTAACAATGTCACCTTATTCAATTGCTTTAATTCATATATTAAGCTTAAAAATGCAATAAGCACTAGAAGATGTCTGTCTCCCAACAAGGGAAGAAAGTCCCAACCAAAAAATAAACATTTTCCAATTTGCCATGAATTGAAATATCAGTAAGTGTTTACAAGTGGTATATTGTTTCACAAAAATAACACCAAACGAATCAATAATTACACTTTCCTAATACACCACTCCTTTAGTGCCTCCTTGAAGACTACATGTGATGCAAATACGAGTCCCTATGTTAGATGTACATTCTTCATGTCAGTGTGTTGGTTAAACTGGTTAAACTCAGGGAATCTAGAACTTGAATTCCTTCATCATCAGAAAACCCTTCTACAATCCTCAACTTATCGCCATGGTCTGAATCTCCTTCACCATTCCAACTCAATAGAATCACATTGGGACTGAAGGGGTGGTACATTTGGTACAGAAGGTGAATTTGCAGGGAGTGACAGTGGACATTCTTCCATGGCTGTAACACAAAATTAACAAGAAGATTAATAGAAAGAGCTGGAAAAAGAAAAGGAAGAAGAACAATATAGAAAATAGGGGGTAAAAATACACAAAACTCCCTATCCATAAACTATTCCCTCAAAGCTAGAGATTTTTACGAGTCTACTTATGTAAATGAAACAATATGGAGAATATAATTCATTGTAAATGGCCAATACAAACAAATAAACACCTCACACCCAGTGCTTGCACCAAAGGATTCAAAAAAAAGAAAACAAAAATATGTAATACTCTGGATCAGAATGCATATGAAATAAAATCTCACCAATAACATGCTCACTCAGTGATCAAAAAGATTTACAGTGCTTCAGACACACCCACATCTAGGCTGACGAACTGAGTGGTATGAGACCTTTATGCGCTCAACAAGATGCTCACTGATGAACTGAGTGGTATTGGTCCATCATGGTCTAGGTTGTGCTATCAATGAAGGCTTGGGATTGAGTATGTGTGTCCTTCGTGTAGGTGACCATCTTACAACAAGAGGTTGTGCTTGCAATTGTTATGCTAGAGGAGCCTAGAAGCTTGAAACGATTTTGTGAACTGGTAGGAACAATGAATATCACTAAATTCAAATATGTAGCTTTGACAAGGTGGCTATCATTATGTATAGTATCACAAAATACGATCAAACAACAATGTATTATAATCACTTCTTTTCCAAATTTTCTTCTTCAATTCCTTACTTTTGAACCAATAAAAGTAACTTCAAAACGCAATCTTCCACTAGAGAGCAGAATCAATGCAGCGGATATATTAGAGCAGTAGCCATATTTCTCTCAAGCATTTCATCAAACAGTTGTATAGCATACTCAAAAGCAATAATGCAATACATGTTCACTATAGCACTAGCCACATAAACATCAATTGCAAAAAAATATAAAGAACATCATTCATTCACCTAATATGTATACTGTAATTACAATTCCAAATTTTTAATGTTCGTTTCATTTGTAAATTTCATTTTCTATGAAGCAAACAAGCTCACAAGACCCAACCCCAAAAATTAGACCAAACCAAGAAATTCCTATAGAAATTCATACAAGGAGATTAGTAAAACAGCAGAGAGCTTTTTGTGGATTTGAATAATAAAAATACTTGGATTAGAAAGAAAGATAGAAAGAAGAAGAAGAAAAAACAAACAAACCAAGCGGTGGCTATTAGACGGCGCGGTAGAACCATCAGGCGCTGTCGGGACACGGGCGGTGAGAGGACGGGACGACGTGCCGCGGTGGCTGTCTCTCTCTCTTTCTTTCCCCTCTCCGGTCAGACCTAAGTTTCTTTTCCTTTCATCAATCCATAGTGTTTCAATTGAAAAGGGCACAGTTTGTTTTTTAAAGCTCATGCGTCTCACGTGACCATTCTGTTAGTTTTTTAACGGTAAATTAATTGAGGTAAATTAACTGGGGTACTAATTAGGCAGGTAGGTAAAGTTTACGGAGTAAATTGGTTAATAAAAAAGTTAAGATGATGTATTGGCTACTACTTCAAAATTTAGGGGGGGTGTGTGGGCATTTTTCCCAAAATCAAACATAGGAGTGACACTGTCAGTTGTAAAAAAATGTAAACTGACAATACATTCGTTTGGTGCTATGGGAAAATTTTTCCTTACATGAGGAACTCCATTTCATAAGAAAGTTGAATGTAAAGGAAACTGCCCAAGCACTAAACCAGTTCAGCAGCACCATCAAGCCACTAGCAGCCCCCTTCACATTAATTGGGAAAATTTGCAAGAGAACAGGTTTCAGGTAAGCTCAATGAATATGGAAGAAGCCATATCTAATAATTCTCTTTATGTAAGTATTGGTGTCACTGCCCGAAATTGGGAAGGGCAACCAATTACAATATTTACCATAGAAACTGCAAAGCATGAATACTAAGCTCATTGAATTTGTAACAGTTTGTTATGCACTTGCATCAACAGTATAAATAAAATTAAAATCTCAGGCCAAGATATGGAGGATTGATCACTAACCAAGACAGGGTGGACAAGTACTCCTGATTGCAGTGGGAAATGCTCAATATCAGCTTATATAAAATTTCCTCTCTGCCACATCAATATCATAGCATATCATCTCAACAATTGTGAATTTTTGTGTGTTTGTATTTATATAAATATATATGTGTGTGTGTGTGTGTATTGTGCATGATTGTGGTTTTTTTTTTTTAAATAAAATAAAATCTTATTATATATATATATATATATATATTGTGCATGATTGTGGTTTTGACTGCCATTCTTAAATCACAATTTGAAATTGATTGAACATAAATAAAACCCAAATGTTATATAATAGAAATTCAAATTGAACAGAAGGATAAAAAATAAAAATAAAAAATTGGCATAACCTAATCGGCTAGGTTGTGCACTTTATGCTTGACAACATAAAAGATAAAAAATTGGGGCTTTTTATGATATTAAGAGGTCTATTTAATATCAATGCTTCTAGAAAGCTCACCTTCACTTCTCTGCAAATTTACTCTTAACAAAAAAAGACATTTAAATTTATAAATCTCATCAAAAAGCCATAAAATTACACAAATTTACATCAACAACTGAAAACGTATATATACTACCAATGTTACACATCTACCAACAAATTTACATAATCAAGAACCTAGAAACTCTATTAAACTTGCCACCTGCCCAACCTCACTGAATATTTTTTTGACCCTTCATACCCGATTTCAACTGACCCATTCATTCAAAACAGTCCTTCATGCTTAGGGTCAGATGGATCGATTAGATTAGCCTTAGGACAGTCCCTTCCACTTCAAGCTCAACCCTATACAGGTAGACAAAATTAAACTCTATAATTTTGAAACGTTTCAAATAAGCCCATCCAATTCTTTGAATTACATATCAAAACGTCCTTTTCATCAATGATGTTAGGAAAATAATCTAAGGCTTATTTAGAAACCTTTTGAACAAGCATAGTTTAAATTGAAATTTTTGAAAAATGTAGGATAAGTTTAAAATTACTTCTAAAAAATATGTTTGAAATATAATTTAAAAAAAAAAAAAAAAAAAGAAAAAGAAAAAAGAAGAGGTTGAGGTAAGTCCAACTTAAAACAGGGTAAAATTATATCTTCACATAATCAAAAAGAAATAAGTCAAAAAACACAGTTGTTGCACAGTCCAAGCAATTCATGGTTTGGGTGGAGAGGAGCAGTGCTAAAAAAACAAAAAATTTCACAATATTTTTCACAACAATTAAATTAGCAAGTTTTTACTGATTTTTATATATACCAATCATGACATCAATTTTTTAAACTATCGCTAACACATTAATCGGTGTGAAAATTTTATATATATATATATATATATATTTGTATCTATGGACTTTCTATTTTGAAAAACAACCACCCACATGATTTCCAACTTATCTTTCTGTGCACTGCAGTAAAGATTATCGGTTCTTTGGTATAAGGTTAAAATTGAAAATTAGATGAAGGATGACTTACCAATAATTTCAGAAGGAAGAGCCCCATAAGAGAAATTATTCTTCTAGAACTCGTTTGCCCTTGTCTTTAGGATCAATGGGTCCCCTCTGACTTCCAAAATTAGACTCTTTGCTAGCGCTGGAGGTTCTACTAGATGTTCCTTCACCATCATGCTTTTGCTTATCCCTATTTACATCATCAGGCGAGGAGTTCATGCTATGGCTTATTGTTTGCTCAGACTCTTCCAAATCATAATGGTACAAGAGACGAAGGCCACATTTCTCCACCTTTAAACCTGGGCAGTTAGTTGTGAATGAAGCCTTAATGCAGTTGACTTGATTCAGACAATTTTGAAACGACTCACGCCATCTAAAGGATAGCAAAATGCATCCATATTCCTGTACCATCACGAGATCTTCTTTATTCAGGCAATAACCACCAAGAGGTCTCACACTACCAACATTGGTTTCAAAATAATAAGCAACGTGATAATTAGTATCTGAATCCGGAATGTCAAAGTGGGCAGTTGTTTTCACATCTATAGCAAAATAAGCACATAGAACCAAACCCATCCAAGTACTATCACTGTACAAATTTGGAGGTAGAGTGATTGTCAACCAGGGCTCATCGCTCCGATGATTGAACCACTCCAAAATTTCACTTGAAGGCATTTGGGGAATAAAGAAAATGCATCGATCAAAGCCCTGTGAAACAGAAATATTGTGTTTTACGGGTGAGAGAGAGAAATTAAAGAGAGGGAGATGGAATGTCTTGTTTGAGACAGAAAAACAACATAGTTATTAATTACCTGTGGGTCATTTTTGCTGAGTCCAGTCTGAATCAAATACCTCATTTTTCTATTTCTATTCTCAATCTTCTTTTGATTAAGGATGCCCGAAATATCAAACTTGGTTTTCATGAACTTCTTGAAATTTTCCATATTTCTGCACCACAATGGATGAAGGCCACACTTCTGCACTTTCAAGTCAAGGCAATTTGTGTCAAATGAAACCTTTATGGAGAAACAATCATATAGCCAATCAGGAAACGACCCGCGTGGTATATAGGTCAGCCAAGTGAATCCACCTAGCAGAGACATCATGATCAGATTTTCTTTAGTTGGCCAATAGATATGGCGAGGTTTCACACTCAGGCCATTACTTGCTTGCAAGTGACAAATAAGTTTATAAGAAGATTTTGACTCCACAATGTCATTGAGGTTAGCCACATCTCTAACTGAAAAAAGTACCCACAGAGCAACTCCCATACAAGTACTTCCATTATGCAATTTCCTAGTTAGACAGAATCTCAAGTGGGACTCATCACTTTGAATGTCGAACCAATGCGGAATTTCAATTGGAGGGAAACAAGAATTATATTCACAGGATTGATCAAAGCCCTGTAAAACAGAAATATTGTGTTTAATAAGTGAGAGTGAAAAGTTAAAGAGAGGTAGAGGAAACATTATGATTGAGGCAAAGCAAAGTCAGTGTTTATTAATTACCAGCAAGTGGCTTTCGGAGAGCTGATTCTTAGCTCTACTAGTTTTCGCTTTATAACTAGCTGTTAATTGATCACAGAAATCTTGAGGCGCAAATTGCATATTGCAATGATCTCTTATTTTCTGAAACCAATTATCACGCATATGGTAGAAACTAAGCCCACATTTTTGCACAATGATCCCTGGCCAATCGCTTATAATTGAAGCTTTGATGCAACTACTTTGATTGGACCTATCTATAAACATCCAACATGGAATATAGCACAGCCAGAGAAATCCACCCTCAATATCTAGCCACGTAAATTCTTCTCTAATTGTGCGATGGACATGGATTTGTTGCTCTTGACCAGCTATGTCAGTTTCCAAAAGACAAATAAGGTGGTGAGAAATTGATGAATTGGAATTTTCAATAATTGCAGTTTGATGCTCGTGGCTTGAAAAATAAGCACATATAACAAGTCCCATCCATTTGCTGTCTTTGAAAAAAACATTGGATATATCGATTTTCACTGAGGGCTCATTACTCTGATACTTAAAATAATGTAAAATATCCACTGGGGGGAAACAATACGAATATTCAGAGCGCCCATCAAAGGCCTGCAAAATAAATAAAATTAAGGACATAAGAGGGGTAGTTAATGGTGTATTTGAAACAAAGAAAGTACTCTTAATTTCTTACCAGCTGGTCATATTTATTGACTGGAGATCTAACACCCACTTGCATAAATTCCTCCATTCGTTCTAACCTTGTGCCATGACGTCTAAGTTGACATCTGAAATCCCGTTGTGCAGAAATGAAGACATTGCAATGTTTTAGTTGTTGCTCAAACTGTAACCGATCATGCTGGTACAATAGACGAAGCCCACATTTTTGCACTCTCACGCTTGGCCAATCACTTACAAATGAAGCCTTAATGTGGCCACATTGATGCAGCATATCCTTCAATGCCTCACTAGGTATGTAGGATATCCAAATGAGTCCAAATAGTCGATGTAACCAGTTGTGCTCTTCATCAGTGGTGCGGCAAACAAGGATTTGATTGTCTAGACTAGCTTTACTCGTTTGGAATTGACAATATAGAAAGTGAGATGAATTTGCTGAAATTTCATTTTCTTGATCCCTGGGGATTAAAATGGAAGCATATAGAGCGAGCCCCAACCAATTGTTGTCTTCGTACAAATTTGGGGGTATCTCAATTGTCACTGAGTGCCCAAGACGACAATGATGATTAAACCACCTTGGAGTTCTTCTTGTTGGGAAACAAGAATTATATAAATTGGACGGATGAAAGCACTACAAAATGGATAAAATTAAAAATTAAAAATTAAAATAAAAACAAAAATAGTGTCCAATTACAAGGAGAGAGAAGACTGTTAGAAGTTAAAATTGTTTAATTAAGTTTTTTAATATTTGACAATCTTTTAGTGAATTCATGTGAGGGGTAAGGGTTGGAGTTCAAATCTCTAGGAGAGAGCATCACATACATGTACATTTAGATTATGCTAGAGTAGAAATTCTATCTTATATAAAAAATAAAAAAATAAAAATGTTAGGAGTTTATAAATGGGAACAAAGAGTCCATTTTCAAGTTGAAATTTTATGCCTTAAATAAATAGTGTACAAAATGTTATGCCATGTAAAATTCTAAATGTAGTATTGGGTGTACCTCTATATTTTTAATATTCAATCTATAACATGAATTATTTTTTTAGAAGTCTATAACATGAAATTGATCCACTGTAATCTGTAAATGAAGAGGATCCTAATACTTATAAATGTGGGGAGTTTTTTTTTTTTTTTTTTTTTTTTTTTTTTTTTTTTTTTTTTTTTGAGAATGATAAATGTGGGGAGTTTATATAATAAATGTAATTGAGATAAAGGTCGCATGGTGTAGTATATATATCCCATGCATCATTTCATTCCAAACCAAGAGTGAAAAAGAAAAAAAAAAAAAAAAAGAAGTGAAGAGTTTTCTTCCTCTTCCCACTTCATTCTCTCTCCATGTGTGTACGTGCTGTGTGAATGAGAGTTTCTTCCATATAGCGTTATGTGAATAGGGACAAAACCGAGATTTTATCTATGTGTGGGCAAAACATGAATAATTCTTTTGACCATTTACGAATAAAAAATACACTAAAATTTCAAGTTAAATTAATATATGAAAAATAAAACTATCATTTATTCAGCATTAACAAAATAAAAAATACAATATAAGTGTTTTTAATATTTCAACTCAATCATATATAATCTATTAAAAGGGAACTCAATCTTTTTTATATCTCAAAATGCATATATGTACGATATTAATTTTGTACTAAATTTTGTAGCAATTTCTCTTTTAATATACAAAATCAAAGAATTTATTAGAAAATCACATTCCATTTTGTTGCAAAAGACAGTATTCATTATTGAAAACGTACATGGTCCCTTATGGGGCATCTAAAACTCCAAAGTTGTGATAGAAATTGGAAGAGGTAAGATAAGTATACCCACTTTATAAGCAAATTATTAGGCTATTGATTTCATAGCCCATATTGGCCATTGACATGATCAAAAAAAATTAGCAATTTTTTGAAGTTTAAATGTCGAACTACATTATGCTCATAATGATGAATTTTCATTTTTAAGAGTATTTTTTTCATGATTTGTGAAGTCTTACTAATAAAACCTGTTTACTAATGAACAAATATAATCAATTCTAAAAAATATTTATATGCCTCTTGAGAATTCAAAGATGAGATAATAATAAGCAACTACATGCTTACCAAATCCATGATTCAATTATTGTCATAGAAAATTTTCTACATTAATATAGAAAATATTTAGTTAATAATGATACTTGATTGTAAAGTCATCCTACTAATGGTGAAAGAAAAGACCACCCTAACAAATTTTTTATGAGGAGCTAGACAATGAATATGGCAACATCCAAATCCCAAATTCTTTAGGCCTCGTTTTCAATTTTGGAGGGAGGCCATACATGATTTTTTTTTTTTTTTTTTTCCTTTCTTTTAGTAAAAAGCTTCAAATATGATAAATTAATATATATTAATTAACTCATCAAATATACATATATATATATATACACACGCGCGCGCGAAGGTCCACCAACTTCCAACACAGATGACTATACATATAATAAAATTCTATGTTTACGTTTACTTGCAATGTAAACTTACATCATAAACAAATAAAAAGTGGCATATATTGTACGCATTTACGAAAAGTGTACAATATTTAACACTTTTTATGTCTATAATGTAAGTTTACATAGTAAGTATAATATAAATATATAAAGGTTCATATATATATATATATATACTTCTTATTAAATTTGCACAAATAGTTATGAATTGTTACCCGTAAATGATTGTGAGGGTATAAGTACTCCTCATAAGAATATTGGCCAGTTGCACCAGTCTCCTCCTGAGAAATGAATAACCTTTGGGGGTGTAGGTCCTCATAAGAGTTCTTAGCACCAATGAATACCTCAGGATAATTTTCCCAATAATAGTAGAATAACCAGGAGAATAACCAGGGATCGCAGGAGCCAAGGAAGCTATCAAACGGGGAAGAGCATCGCTTCAGTTCTTGCGTTAACTCTTCCATGTTATGCCTGAATACAAGTCTGATCCCAAAACTCTCTGCCGACAAATCCGGAAATGAGCTTTCAAGCTTGAATTCAACCCAAGAGCTTTGACTCCATAAATGTGCATGCGTACGTGGGATGAACATTACCCAAATGAATGCACGTTGATTTAACGTAACTAATTCGTTGCCCGTAGTCAATAATCCACAGCGTACTAAACGCCAATTACAAGAGCTGGTCCGCAAAGAACAACTGAATCGGAGATTTTCAACATAATTGGAGCTGGCCAGTTTCTGACGAACAGCAGTTGGATGCATATTAAATAAGAATAGACCGCATAGTGCAAATCCCATCCAATCAGGATTATTAACAAATTCTGGAGATAGAGGGATTTTCAATGACTTGTTATCTATGGAACAAAACCACAGTGGGATTTCACGCTCAGCAAAACAGCAATTGAAAATTTCACCCTCATCAAAGCTTTTCTGGAAAACATGGCGGAAATTTATATCAGGCGCGGTCAAAGTTTTGCTTTTTTTTTTTTTTTTTAGATACAATAGTATTTGAAATCTGTAAATGATTATTATTCTTTAAGCAAAGACATCAATGAAATTCCTTTTGCTGCAGGCTAAATTTGAACTCATTTCCCTTATTTAAGGGCAAGAAATATTACCAGTTGAGTAGCTTAAGCTAACTAAAACCAACTAATATATTGGTAATTTAACAAAAAATCTAAAAACACTAAAAATTCTTAAAATCCTTTTTCACAATTGATGAGATGGTATGTTTTGATTGGTGTTATACCTATGTGAAAGGATGTTATTTCAATCACAACTTAGCATATCAATAATTGTGAAAAATATTGAAAATAATATTTGTGACCAATTTAATTCAATAAGTGAACAAGTTGTAAAATCTTTATTATTTATAATTATACTTTATTGTAAGTAGTCTAAAACCCCCGTTTAGCTAAAAAGATATTCTGAAAGCACAGAGTTTCAGAGAGAGAATAATACAACTCGTACTATATATCCTATAAATATGTTGACGGAAAAAATTGGCTCTAGAAATATACTGTGGGGGTGACAATGCTGTAACTGGAACACATCAAAATACAATCGATTCAATATGTATGAAGGAATATTATTTAAGTTGTTAAGAATTAAGGTTGATAAACGATGCTTGTCAGATTCTAGTACAATTGAAATCCAGAAGTTAAAATGCTGAAAGTCGTTTTTTAATGAAAAATACAAGTTGGTCAATTGTTTTTCAGTAAACGAAATTTCTGGACTTCTGTAGTTAAAGAAAGTAGAAGTGATTGAGGAAATTTTTTTTAAAAAGATTCTGTTCATACATAGAGCAGATACTCTTTTACTTGATTTTACCTTGACAAGATGGAAATTCGTGATTCCTTGAAGTTTCAAATTACTTTTGCTTTCCAATAATATTTGCAAATTTTGGTTTCCAAATACAATATAATTTGTTCGTTAGAGTTTGCATCAGTTCATATGTCTAGTAAGTAGTAATATTGCTAAATTATAAATTCACATTGTTTTTAGTGCTGTGAAGTTCATGATTTCTCACGAATAGAGAGTTTATTGATACTCAAGGATGGTGTTCAAAACTAAGATCATAAATCTGAACGGATTTGATTAATCAAAAATAATAATAATAATAATAATAATAATTACTATGTGAATAGCTTAGAAAGGTTCCCTTTATAAAGTAAGACTCAAATGATAGTCCAACGTTTGATCATCGAAGCATGTGAAGGTGAAGACACTTAAGTTGATTCTACATAAACTTCTCTTTTTAGCTAAGTGAATGAAGCTTAGAAAGTAGGTCTCCAGCACATTTTAAAAGGGGTATTATACTATGGTAATTCTACTCCTATGAACTATTCAATTACGATGATAACTTCAAAATGATGGCATCTGCATATAGTATTTTCATTAAAAACCTAATTTGAAGGAGGCAAAGTAAAAATGACAAATTAACCTTGACTAGATTACCCATATCGATGTTTTAAATGTATCTATGAATTCTAAGCTTATTATGTATTTTACCATTAGCAACTATAATAATTTTAGTTGTGAGCAGAAAAAACTAAATTGTGTCTTGTTTATCCTCTGTATTTATGCTATGATACTAATGTTAACTTTCGAGAGAGAGAGAACCTCTAAACGCGCTTTGATCAAAGATTCACTTGACATAATACTTGCATATTGCTCTTTCCTAGTGTTGAAGGAAAAACAGAGCCAGAAAATGTTGAAGGAAAAACAAAGCCTAAACGACAAACTAAACTAAACGGCAAGAAGAATATTGCAGCAGAGAAGAAGAAGAGTTAGTTACAACCCATGCCACATCACGTGCCAGAATGAAGTAGGTGCATTACAGCTGTCAAACGGTTATGCAGTTATTGGGAAGAAAGTGCAGTCCCTGTTTTACAATGTATATAAATAGAGTTGATTATTATGTATTAGTTAGTTTTTCATTTTGTAAAGTTTCTTTTCAATGAGAAGTTTCTAGTTCTTCAGAACTTTCTTTTCTAATATGGTATCAGAGCATTTTTCTTTTCTCAGATAAATTTCCTTTTCTTTTCTCAGTTCCCAAACAACATCTATTGACATTTTTGTTTCTTGATCATGGCCTCTGATCCTACAACCAACACTCAATCACAGACTGGAAATTCAGCACCTTCTTCTAGTGCTGTAATGGCAGATGAGTATGCCAATAATCCATTTTTTCTTCCAGCGAATGAGAATCCAGGTATTATTCTCACTTCGCAACCTCTGACTGGACCAGAAAACTATATGAGTTGGGCGCGATCAGTGTTCTTGGCTCTAAGTTCTCGGAACAAGTTTGGCTTTGTGAATGGATCAATTCCTAAGCCAGATCCGTCTTCTCCATTGTTCAATTCATGGAGTAGATGCAACACCACAGTGCTTTCGTGGTTAACAAATTCTCTCAGTATGGAGCTCAAAGCAAGTGTTATCTACATCAACACTGCTAAGGATCTCTGGATTGACCTCAAGGATCGACTTTCTCAAGGCAATACTCCAAGGCTTTTTGAACTTCAAAAGTAAATTTCACACCTTTCACAGGGATCACTCTCGGTGAGTTCCTACTTTACAAAGTTCAAAACCTTATGGGATGAGTTTGCAAATTATCAACCCTTCACAGTATGTACCTGTGCTTGCATTTGTGGTTCTAAGAATTCTCAATTGGAAGCTCAACACAAGGAGCATGTGTTTCGTTTTCTGATGGGACTAAACGATAGCTATGGCAATGTGATCAGTCAAATTTTGTTGATTGAGCCTTTTCCCTCTCTCAGTAAGGTGTGTTCTTTGATATTACAAGAGGAAAAACGAAGGAGCATTGGTCATAATTTCAATGTGGTTCAGTCCTCAGCAGCTATTGCTATGTATGCTAATAACAGCAGGGGTTTTCATGTCAATCAAGGTCATTCTCATGGAGGAAAAGGAGGCAATTTTAAGAAGGACAGACCAGTATGCACTTACTGTGGTTTCACTGGTCACATAGCAGACAAATGCTATAAGCTTCATGGTTACCCTCCAGGTTATAAGCCAAAAGGAGGTAACAAAGCTATGGCAAATCAAGTTTCTGCAGTTTTGCCATCAAGAACCTATGGTTTGGATGGTCTTTCTTCAGGACCGAGTGCAAGTTTACCTTCTACTGGTGTTTTACATAATGGGAGTGCACAATTTGATCTGGTTCCCACTTCACAGACCTTTCTTGGTCATACCTTTGGGGGATCTCATTCACAAGTCAATCCACAGGCTTCTTTGTCTCAATGCCCTCTTTCCCAGGCCCAATATGAGCAGTTTCTTGGCTTTCTGAAGTCTTATATGGCTCTTGGACCAAGTGCAAGTGCACAGAATGCACAGAATAGTCATCAAGTTACTTTAGTCTTGGCAACACCTTCCATTCCACATTCACAACCTTTTAATTCAGCTTCACCTTCTTCAAACTTTTTAGGTAATCCGTATTGGATCCAACCAAATTTCTCTCATTCCATATTTTCTGCTCAGGTCATTGATAAGCATGCTTATAAATCTGATTCTTGGATTCTTGACACTGGTGCTACTGATCACATGGTGCATTCAGTAACTCAATTCACTGAAATTACTTCTGTAGTCCAAACTTGTGTTTTTTTTCCAAATGGAGAACAAGCTTTAATTACACATGTAGGCACTGTACAAGTCACTTCTACACTCACTCTCACTGGAGTCTTATGTGTTCCTTCTTTTAGTTTTAATCTGATTTCAGTTAGCAAACTTACCAAGAATCTTTCTTGTTGCCTTATTTTTCTTGGTGATTGCTGTTTTATTCAGGACCTTGCTCAATGGAGCATGATTGGTCTGGGTAAGGAACATAATGGCTTGTACTTACTGCAAGATTCAGGTTCCAAACCATTTATTTCTGCTCTTGCTGCTGCTAACAATCAGCTTACTTCTTTAGAATTGTGGCATATTAGATTAGGTCACCCATTTCATTCCAAACTTGATTTGTTGAAGCAAGTTGTACATACTGAAGTTTCAAATAAAACTACTTGCTGTGATGTTTGCCATTTTTCTAAGCAAAAGAGACTTTCTTTCAATTCTAGTACTCATGTATCTTCCAAACCTTTTGAATTGATTCATTGTGATCTCTGGGGTCCTTTTGCAACTAGTACAATTGATGGTTTTAAGTATTTTCTGACCATTGTAGATGATTTCAGTAGATGCACATAGGTTTACCTTCTCAAGCACAAATCTGAAACCCAAATTTTTTTGCCTCGGTTTGTTGCTATGGTGAATACTCAATTTCACAGCAAAATTCAAACTATTAGAAGTGATAATGGCATTGAATTTTTCCTAAAAGATTTCTTTCATTCTAATGGTATATTGCATCAACTAACATGTGTTGATACTCCTCAACAAAATGCCATTGTTGAGAGGAAGCATCAACACATTCTAAATGTTGCAAGGGCTTTAAAATTCCAATCTCATGTTCCTTTATGTTTTTGGGGGGATTGTGTTTTGACTGCAGTCCACTTGATTAACAGAATTCCTTCAAAATCTTTAGGAAATAAAAGTCCTTATGAATTGCTTTTTCAATCTCCACCTTCCTATCTTCATCTTAAATGCTTTGGATGTTTATGTTTTATTTCTACATTGTCTCATAATAGAAATAAATTTGCACCTAGAGCTAGGAAGTGTGTTTTCTTAGGTTATCCATTTGGCATCAAAGGTTACAAGGTTTTGGATCTTGAGTCTAATTCAGTGTACATTTCTAGAGATATTGTTTTCTATGAACATATCTTTCCTTATGTCACTACCTCTCACCCTTCATCTTCTTACTTGGATGATTTTATCTTTCCTCATTGTACATCAGATCATATTGTTCCTTTATCTCCTCCTAGTACTCCTAATTCCACTTTCATTCCTCCACTGCCATTGGATCCTATTACACCTGTTTCTGCAGATTCCATTGCTTCCACTGATATTGTTTCCTTTCCTGAGCATGTTGACACTTCTGTCATTCCTTTACCTGATCCTCTTCCTTCTATCTCCCTTCCTAGTTCTTCTCCACTTACTTTGAGAAGATCCACTAGACCACATAATCCTCCTTCCTACCTTTCTGACTATTCTTGCAAATCTGTCTGCACTACACCTAGTTCAGGGCTGCCATATGCTATCTCAGATTGCTTGGATTATTCTCATCTTGGTCCCAGATTTTATTCTTTGTCATGGCAGTGATTGCAACTCCTTCAGAACCTGTTTCTTTTCATCAAGCAGTCAAATTCCCTGAGTGGAGGACTGGCATGGACAAAGAAATTGAAGCCTTGGAAGTCAATGATACTTGGACTTTAACTCATTTACCACCTGGAAAAACTCCTATAGGTTGCAAATGGGTCTATAGGATCAAATACCTTCCTGATGGTACCATTGAGAGATATAAGGCTCGTTTAGTTGCCAAGGGATTTACACAAAAACTTGGCTTAGACTATTCAGAAACCTTTTCTCCTGTGGCAAAATCTGTCTCTGTCAGAATAGTCCTCTCTTTGGCTGCTGTGAAAGGTTGGTCCCTCCATCAGATGGATGTCAACAATGCTTTCTTGCATGGTGACTTGATTGAGGATGTTTATATGAGTTTGCCACCTGGATTTCACAGCAAGGGGGAGCCGAATTTAGTATGTAGGTTGAACAAGAGTCTTTATGGTCTCAAGCAGGCTTTAAGGCAATGGTTTGAAAAATTTTCAAACACTATTATGCAGATGGGGTTTATGCAATCTAAGTCAGACTACTCTTTGTTCACTCATACTCAAGGAACCTCTTTTACAGTGTTATTGGTTTATGTGGATGATATACTACTTACTGGAAATAACCTTGATTGTGTTGATCGTTTGAAGAAGTTGCTTGATCACAAGTTTGGCTTGAAAGACCTTGGTTCACTAAGATATTTCTTAGGACTTGAGGTAGCCAAAACTGAAGAAGGTATCAGTTTAAACCAAAGAAAATATGCCCTTGAAATTTTAAAGGACACTGGATTTCTTGGTTCTAAGCCTGTGAAGTTTCCTATGGAACAAAATTTAAGATTGTCTAAGTATGAAGGCAAGGCTCTTGCAGATCCGGGTTAGTACAGGAGATTGATAGGGAGGCTACTGTATTTAACCTTAACAAGACCTGACATTACCTATGCTGTACATAGGCTAAGTCAGTTTGTCTCACAACCAAAAGAACCTCATTTGCTAGCAGCTCACAGAGTTTTACAATATATAAAAAGGTCACCAGGGAGAGGAATTTTCTTTTCTAGCAAGACTGATTTGCACATTAAAGCTTTCTGTGATGCAGATTGGGCTGGATGCCCTGATACAAGACAATCCCTGACTGGCTATGCTGTGTATCTAGGTGACTCATTAGTTTCATGGAGATCAAAGAAACAAGGGGTGGTTTCTAGATCCTCAGCAGAAGCCGAGTATAGAGCAATGGCTGGGGTAGCTTGTGAAATAACTTGGATTTTGCAATTACTTACAGATTTAAAGGTTGATCACTCCAGGTCAACTATGCTGTTTTGTGACAATCAAGCAGCACTTCATATAGCTGCTAATCCAGTTTTTCATGAGAGGACCAAGCACATTGAAGTAGACTGCCATCTAGTAAGAGATAAGATTTTAGAGGGAATGATCAAGACATTTCATGTATCAACAAATGCACAAGTGGCTGATATTTTTACTAAAGCTTTAGGCTATGTTTCCTTTGCAAAGTTATCCGAGAAATTAGGATTAAGAGATATATTTGAGACAAAGAAAGTGAAGGAGTCTTCATTGCAAGTCACTGAGCCTGCAACTCAGGACTTGAGGGGGAGTGTTGAAGGAAAAACAAAGCCAGAAAATGTTGAAGGAAAAACAAAGCCTAAACGACAAACTAAACTAAACAGCAAGAAGAAAATTGCAACAGAGAAGAAGAAGAGTTAGTTTCAACCCATGCCACATCACGTGCCAGAATGAAGTAGGTGCATTACAGCTGTCAAACGGTTATGCAGTCATTGGGAAGAAAGTGCAGTCCCTGTTTTACAATGTACATAAACAGAGTTGATTATTATGTATTAGTTAGTTTTTCATTTTGTAAAGTTTCTTTTCAATGAGAAGTTTCTAGTTCTTCAGAACTCTCTTTTCTAATACCTAGCATGTGCGAGAAAACCAGTAAAAGAGCTCGGACTTGTTTCTGAAGAGCTACGACCCTCTGCTATATTTTCAATACTTGGTTGAAGGATGGGCATGGATTGAGGCATCCTGCAGATATCAAAGAACATACTGACATAAAAATTTGATAAATGTCCCATTCAGGTTAATAAAAAATTGTTTCCAGCTAAAAAACCTTTGCAGTGAGGAAGAGAAACCAAAATCTTTGCTTGCCTCCCTTTCCTCAACTTGATGTAACAAATTTTGATAAAAACACTCATGATAGGCATCTGGACTTTCTAACATGCACTGGGCTAATGTTTGCACAAACTTTTCAACATCTTGCTCGTATACAAGGCGGAGTCCACACTCTATAACCCGCACATCTGGTTTATTGTGTTCAAATGAAGCCCCGATATGTTGACACTCTTCCAGCCGTAGTAACACGTGCGGTATATAAAATACCAAAATTCGATGGGATGAGTCAACAAAAATGTCTTCAGATTCCTGAAAGACCTTGTGACGAGTGAGGCAAACTCGATGACTAACTAAAAGATTATAGAAGTTGAGAAAACTCGTTAAATCCTTATTGCCACAAGAAATTGCTGGTCGCTCTTGGACAGTATAATAAGCGCACACAGCGATTCCCATCCATCTCCCTTCCTCATGCAAATATGTGGGCAATTTAATTCTTATGTCGGAAGAAAAACTTCGATTACTGAACCAGTCTGGGACTTTCGTATGAGGAAAGACATAATCATATTTATGGTTTCGAGCCAAGTCTCCCTGTAAAATAAAATGAATTAAAAAATAGTTCAAATGAGTGAGACAAAAATATATATAGAAATATAATGTTCAGTGAATAGGGGAGACCTGATACACTCTTAAAAGCAATGACATTTGCTTTCCTTTAAGCCGGTCATTGGACTGACTAGATTCCACCTTATCCATCTGGAATTGGGATCTTTGCTTGATCTTGCCTCTAGGTAGTGCAAACTGTTCCAGATCTTGCTTGTAAACTACGCCGGCACCACACATCTTGATCTTGACATTAGGGCTGTCACTCCTAATCAAAGTGCTAATCCAACTGCATTCCTTTAGATGGTCTCTAAGTTGACGGTCTTGAAGAAGGAACTTAAAACTAAATGAATTAGCATGGCGAAAAGGTTCAGGTAGGAATTCAGAGATGTCACTGACCAGGGGATGTCTATCCACAAGACCTTGAACCATGTCTGATCCACAATTAAATTCGATAAAAACTTTATAATCTTGACTGTTCAAATTTTTATGGACTACAACAACAGCAAACAGAGCAATCCCTATCCAACTACTATTATCATGCAGATTCAAAGGTAGTGGCATTCTTATAGATGGCCCAAGGTTCTGATGGCTGAACCACTCTGGAATTTCAGTTGAATTTGAACACTGCAAAAAGTCTTTATTTTGATGAACTACTTCCTGTAAAATATTAAAATACATTTACAATGATGTTCAACGCACGTGTTTGTGTTGTGTGTGAGAGAGATAAAATGAGATACAGAAATATGATGTTAAATGAAGAATGGGGGAGACCTGATACGACTCATCAAGGTTGCATTCGGGTATTTGCTTCATCTTGCCAATAGATTGTATAAACTTTATCAGATCTTGCTTGTACAGTACACGCGCATCACACATTTTGATCTCGAAATAAGTGCACTTGCTCCTAATAACAGCCGTAATGCAACTGCAATCCTCTAAATGGTCTTTAAGATTCCCGGCTGGAATAAGTACCTTCAATCCAAATGATCTAGCACGGAATAAGGTATTGGCATTCTTTAGGTTGGGATTCTTTAGGTAGTTGGAGATATTTAAGGGACAATTTATACGTGGAACTTCAATTATATCTGATCTACAAATAAAGTCAATAGAAATTTCATCATCCTGCCCAGAAGAAACATTGTTCAAATTTTCAAGGATTACAACACTAGTAAACAAAGCAATCCCTATCCAACTACTATCTTCACGCAGATTAGAAGGTAGCGGAATTGTTACAGATGACCCAGGGCTCTGATGGCTGAACCACTCTGGAGTTTCTGCTGAATTTGACAAATCGCAATAGATCATGTTTTGATTCATTATACCCTGTAAAAAATTAAAATGCATAAGCATAAAAAAGATGTTTAACGCGCATGTTTGTGACATTGTGTTGTGTGAGAGAGAGAGACCATCACAAATTTTTCAAAGGCGGGATCGAAGTCATTGTATAACAAGCTCGGAATGCGGATGGGTGCAAGTGGGCCATCATACTTGCGTTACAATCAACCATTGTGAATCCCGTTTCACCCGAAGTCCATGCAACACGTTGATTTGAATACTTTTCCAATAAAGGACATCCTCGTGCTGATACAAATCCTACACTTAACGGAAGGTCTGGCAATGATTGAAGCCTGCTACAATCATTCATTGCAAGAGATTTAAGCTTAGAAAGCTGAGAAATACTATCAGGCAGGTGTGTCAAGTTGTTTTTGCTCAAATCCAGTTCCTGCAACGAGGATAAGCCACTAAGATCTTCGGGGAGTCCTCCGCCCCATAAATTGTGGTCAGCTAGATTTAGAGATACAATAAATCTTAACCTAGGCAACAACAGGTTGATGGCCTCTTGGATAGGGAAGAAACCTTGGAAAAAAGCTTGTGCAGCACGGACGAGGGAGCATCCGTGCGAAAGCCAGGATTTAGGTGGTTGAACCTTAAATCCCGATAGATTGAGAGTTTTCAGAGACGGCAAATTGACACTTGGAAAACTTGAAAGGTTTTTGCAACCTTGAAGACTCAAGACCGTCATGCCCGTCAAACGCTCGAGTGATGATGGCAACTCTTACACAGTAATCCCATCTAAATACAGCTCTGACAAGCTTGTCATATTAGTTCCAATCTCTGAAAACTTCTTGAGACTTGAACAGCCAGATAGAATAAAAATTTTAAGAGATTTCAAGTTTATTTCGCAAGGGAGGCCAGTAAGACTTCTGCAATCTTTCAGATTTAACAAAGTAAGCTTATTGAGAGCTCCGACAGATGGGTGAAGCTCATACAAACTTGTACATCCTTGAAAAATTAGCCACTCCAGATTTGGGCATCCGATGAAGTTAGGAGTCTTGACTAAGACTTTAGATTCGCTAAGATCCAGGAGTCTTAACTTGGCCAATTTCTGCGATAATAAATTGATATGGGAAATTAAGTAGTCAAGAACTTAATCTGCATTTTTTTTTTTTAAAGAAAAAAAAAGCAAAACTAGCATGCATTAAGGGAATACTTACACTAAATCCCACTGGTAATTGCTCAATGCGACTGCGAGGCATGATGAGTTCAACAAGATTGTCCGGTTGAAAGCTCATTGGCAGGAATTTCAAAGGATAATCATGCCATTCCATTATTCTTAACTTATTAGAAAGAAAATTGAGGCCGGTAGGAAGGTGCACATTTGAAATATAAAGCAACCTTAGATTTTTCATATTTGAGAAGACTTTGGCATTCAAGTTTTCTTTATGTGTAGTTGAATTCAGCACCATGCCTTCTACATCATCTGTTCCCTGGTAATCAAGAACAATTGGATTAGGGTAGGGAAAGTTGTAGCCAAAAATTGCTAGAATTATCTATATAATACTAAAAGTTGAAGCGTAGCAATTAATGTTGCTACGCTCACGTTGAGTCATGTCAGCAGCCATGTCATTACCATATTTTTTTTAAATTTCTCCTATAATTTTAAAATAATTTTCCTAAATTTTAAAATACTAAAAAAATGAAAATAACCTCAGCTTTATCTCCACCATAAAGCCCCATCCTTATAGCTTTAATTCCACAACAAAGCTCAAGCCCAAGCTGGTGTCTCACGGTTGCAAATTCCCATTTTGTCTCCTCACCTTTTGGTTTACTGTGTTTCACGATTTCTGTCTCCCCACTTTTGAAACGGCAACCCTTCTTCAGCGTTAATTTTTTAGCGGTTTCAATTCCTTAACGGCAACCCTTCAGCTTTTGCTAACGCTAACCTGGAACAGCAATCTCTCTATCTTCCCTCCTTTGTCTCTTCCTCTCCTCACAATATATTAATATTGACAAGAGGTGGATGATTCAGTTCAGGTATTTGTGCTCTATTCTTTTGACTACCCCGCATAATAATTCAATGTAAGGATTAGATTATTTTGATTGGATTTTTTTTCTTTTAAAAATTTGTTACTGCCTCTTTCGTGTTGTGATATGGCTAATTGTTATGTTGAATTTTCTTTGTATTTGATTTTTTTAGGATGTTAAATTTTTGATTGCTGGGTTTTTTAAGTGGAACTCTACCTCTTTTGTATTGTGGGTCGTGTATGGGTTAGTGTGATCTTGATTTCTTCGTGTAGTGCTATTGTGTGGATATCTCAACAATTTGGTTTGGTTAACATGTAGGGAAGTTCTTGCTAGGGGTACGCCAATTGGGTTTTTTAACTGGAGTTCTACCTCTTTTGTGTTGTGGGTCATATATGGGTTTATGTAGATATTGTTTAATGAGAGAGGCTGAATAGTTCATGTAGACTTATCTCCCATATGATATGAGGGGTTGCCCCAAATTAATAAAAAGTGAATCAGAGTGGTCCAAAATTTCCCATATTCTATGTTTTGGTAATGATGCTATTAAAATTGGTCCAAGACAGATCCCAGCCGTAAGTTTTCTCATATTGAATCAACCAAACAATTATCAAAGATTGCCAAATTCCCTTTCAGTTTTTTTTTTTTTTTTTTTCTCTCTTAAATTTCCAGTTATACTTAGTAATAATAAAATGGAATGTTCTGTTCTCTTCTGCAGCAAATGATCGAATTTCAAGAGCTGCATGTGACCACAAAACAAATAAGAGAAGCTCCAGATTTGTTTGCGCAATGGTAATACAAAAACAATGTGGTTAGTCCATCTTCTACTCTCTCTTTTCTTTTATAAATTTTTTTTTCTCTCTGTTTTATTTCCAAGTGTAATTCCCAAATTTTGAATGTGCCTATAGCATTATTTGATGATTATCCAGTTTGGGAGAGGTAAGAAACTGAAAGGGAATTTGGCAATTCTTAACAAATAAAAGAAGTATGTTATGGATGACTCAATTCTTGATAGAGTCTTATGCAAGAATTGGAGTCTCAATTCTAATATCCCTTAAGTCCAAGTAATGGAATGGACTGGATTCATCTGTATAGTTTTGTACAGGTGGTTTTACTGTAATTTGGGTTCTCCTTTGCTGTAATAGTATCAATCTTTGTGTTGTATATGGAGGTTGCAGGTTATTGCTAAAGCTGCAATATGCCGTACAGAATGATGCAGAGCTTGCTTTGCTGTCTGGTTGTTTGGCTTGTGCCAGTGTTTTTGTTTTTGTTTTTTAGATAGGGACTAATTTAAAGATTTTGAGTTTATTTACGTTGCATGCATCATGTGACCCTAGATTTTTGGGTTGGGTCTTATCCTGTGTGATTTCAACGAACATGTAGTGTAAGAGTATAACTTTTGCTGTCATTTTTCAACCACTTTGTTTTATGGCTACTGAAATTGTTGTATAACTTAATTTGGTCCTTTGAATTGATTCTATTGTGGACCTATTTTGCATGTAATATAATAATTTTATATGCTGAAGCTGATGGAAGTTTGCAAAGCCCGCGGCTTTGTCTATGGTATCATTCTTGAGAAGGGTACGTAAGCCAGTGAGTGGTGCTTCTGACAACATTAGAGCTTTGTGGAAAGAAAAGGTGAAGTTTGATAAGAATGGGAACTCTGAAAGCATTCTCCTAGACCTGCAAGATACTACTCTTGGGTCACTTTTGTCTTCTTAAATGCAACAATGTGACCCCCCTCAACGGAAGTACTTGCTAGAAAAGGGAGCTTCGCCACCTTGGTGGCCAACTGGAAATGAAGATTGGTGGGTAAAGTTAGGGCTACTCCATGGTTAAAGACCTCCTTATAAGAAGCCGCATGATTTGAAGAAGATGAAGAAAGTTGGAGTATTAACAGGTTGGATCTGAATGAATGCAATCACATGCTGCAATCCTATAAAAAAAAAGTTATGCACGTCACTTTCAAGGATTCTACAATCACATGCTACTGAATGCAAATTAAACTTGAAATGTCATATTTACATGTTTGCACGTACCAAATTAAAAATGTCACATTAAGTTTGATTGCTAATATGCATATTTATTCTTGATGTGCTTCTACTTTAAAGTAGTGAGACGGGAATTTGAATTATGCATGTCAATCTATTGAACAAATGGGGTTTGATGGATAGCTTAGTGTCAAATTTGATATTTTTATGTTCTGGTCTTTTGCAGGACGGTTGAATAATAAAACACTGTATAGTGATTGACTTTGCATGGATTGTAGAAGGATTCACATTTCTAAGATATTTCTAAAGGCATTTTTTTTAAACTATTTGCTTTGTCTTTGCCCATTAAACAATAAGTTAGATCAAGAGTTGCACTTATAAGTTAAAAAAAAAAAAAGGATCAAGAGCTGCATATAGAGAAACTGACTCTTTCCATCTTTGATCTTGAAAAAAAGAACCAGATTCAATTCCAGTTGCATTAACAAATTCTATTATTTTATATGGATTGTAAATAATATAAAATGTCTTTTTTAATGAATGTTTTATGAATTATTATTTATATTAGTTTAAAATATTATTGATTGATGATTGTGGAAGGGAGTTTTTATTTTTGCTCTATTTTATGCTTTGTCAATGGGTATCATGACAACAATCTAAAATTGACCTACCTTTGCAAGTAGAAAATTTGAATGGAAAAACATTTGTTTTCCAAATATAATTAAATGAATATAATCTTAAGTTTGGATGGGAATTCTACATAGTTAAGAAAGTTTTTGACTCTGTTATAGAAATTGACAAAAAAATTTAGCTTGAGATTTTTTTAATATAGCAAAATTACAAATTTGATATCTAACTTCTACATGTCATATTACATTTCTCAACGTGTTTTATTGACAAGCTTAGATTAGTGGTACTTCAAATGAATGTAAGAACAACAAAGGAAGAAGATACAAAAAGTACTTTAAAGTTGTCTTTCAATTTATTGGAAATTGATATTTTAACATTTATTGGATATTTGAGGATGTAAAGGATTGAAATCCTAATTTTAATTTAAGTTTGATTTATATTTCCATTTCATAATTTAATGTTTCCTATCAAAGATAGGAATCCTAATGTGAAATCAAATATGAAGAAATAAAGAATTGTTTAAATCTTTGTACACAATAGCTTTCCCGTGCATCGCACGGGTTAGCGACTAGTTATATTAAAAAATATACACTTCTCTAAGTTTATGTATACTAATCCACTTACAGTGTTATATTTTAGTACATGAAATACATCCTTATAAAGCCACAACCTATTGCATAATCCAGGCTCTTGAGGTGATTCACGACTAACAATTCTCCAACCCATCTCTTGTATTAAATCAAGCATCCGTAATTTTCCCCCTAAAATGGTAATGAGAAATTTGTCCTTGAGAGTTTCCATATCCTTGTAGCTACCAAAACCTTCAATATGTTCCACTCAATTTTTGTCCATCCCTTTGAAGAAACATGCAATATCCAAAAATAGATTTTGCTCTGTGTCTTTCAATCCCCTATAACTTATTTCAAGTTTATCAAGAATTGCTTCTTCAGGGATTTCTTTTAATTGATGTAGGTAATCTTCCCATAACTTCCTTGGTCTATCAATCAAGGAGGAACCCAAAACTTTAAGAGCTATAGGAAGCCCTTTAGCATACTTCACAAAATCATTGGACAAATTCTCAAACACATTTTTAGGATAGGGTTGCTTAAACACGGTCCAACTGAAGAGCTCCAGGGCTTCATCATTATCTAATCCATTAACCTTATGTATAGTAGTACCTAAGTGATGCCTTTTTAGCAAGTGCTTATCTTTACTTGTGATCATGATCCTACTTCCTGGACCAAACCAACCAGGGCTCCCTGCTAATGCCTTTAGTTGTTCATCTTTGTTAACATCATCAAGAACAATAAGAACCTTCTCATAGCGTAGTCTCTTCTTTATGACTTTGATTCCCTCAAGATGGTTCCAAATGTTTACTTTTTCCATCAATGTCTTAGAAAGAAGCTGTTTTTGTAAATTAACTAGACCCTGTTTATCTTTTTCAACTATTTCTCTAACGTCACAAATAAAGCTGCTAGCTTCAAATTCATGACAAATTATGTTATAAATGACATATGCTAGAGTGGTTTTACCAATCCCAGACATCCCACAAATCCCTATGAAGTGCACATCCTCTGATGTTGTGCTAAATAAGTTCATCATTTCCTTCACATGTGAGTTTATTCCAACAAGGTGCTCAGAATCATCTAATGATTCACAATTCAATTTATCAAATATGTTTTTTGTGATTTCTTGAATATCTTCTGATTCGTGACTGTAATAAAAAATAAATTTATGAGATAGTGTGCTAGCCACAAAGAAACAAAACGTCATTAAATGTAAGATGTTTTGCTTTGTTTCTAAAAAAAAAAAAAAAAAGAAAAAGAAAAAGAAGAGGATGTTTTGCTTAAGTAGAGAAATATGAGCCATGTTTTACCGGTCACTTCCCCCCCCCCCCCCCTTTTTCCTCTCCCTTGACATTTGATTGACCAAATTTTGTTAAATTAATATTAAAAATGTTGTGTACTGACCTGCTCTTTGTTCAATGGTAGATTTCCAAAATTATCTTATTTCATAATTAAAATTTATTTTTTAACATTTTTAATAAAAGTGTATTTTAAAATATTAAGTGTGAATTTTGTTTATTATTATTTTTTCTTTTTTCAGCGAGTTATGGAGAGATTTGTTGTTGCAAGTGTTTTGAGGCTTGTTAAATTTTTCATTTTTATTCTAAATTTATTAGTTATTTTTTTACTAAACATAGTTAAACTTTTCTTAAAATATTCTTATAAAAATTTAGAATATTTTATTACTAATATAAATAAAAGAGAAGAATGTTAATTTCTTCAAATCTCAAGAGAGAGGAGTGTATTTTCCCTTCAAGTTTGGGATGGAATGTCATTCCCCAAAAAAAAAATTTGAATCATGTTTCCTTATAATAATTGTATCCAGTACAAAATATATGACACTCTATATGCATTTAGAACTTTTTAAAGGCTTCCCCCACTAAAATAGCAGTTCCTCCTCCCCCTAATTGGAGTAGGCTCACCCAATAGTTTTAAAATAATAATTAAAAAAAGGCTAAATGGCCTATTGATTTTAAAGAATACGTACCTTTTTAACTTGATTTATTTTATATAGCTTCTTCTTGTATCGGATAAAGTTTTAGGTCATTTGCATTTTAGAATATTTTATAGGTCTCATTGAAAAAATTTTATTCAATTTAGTAGGTAATTTAGTAATTTATACTGCAAATAAAATATTTTAAGAATTTCATGATAGAGATTTTATTTTTTATTTTTCATATATATAGAAAAAACAAATTCATTGTAAAGACTAATAGATTAATTTTATTCTATGAACATATCTTCAATTGGAGATAATAAGTTATATATATTTATATTTAGCGTGGCCCCCAAGACAAATTCTTTGGCTCTGCCACTTGAACAAATTAACATTTAACTCTATTAATTTGTATCTTATGTCCTTTCATTGTATTTAAATAATTTTTAATTGTATGAACTAAATTTTCTAACCACTTCTCTTTCACATTTTAAAGCCTTTTTAGGGGTTTAACATAGTTGGAACTTGGAACATAAGATTTAGCAATAGTTAAGATTTTTTTTTTTTTTTTTTTTTATAAATTAGTTATATAAAAAATTAATATGAAAGAAAATTGTGAATAACCAAGTGTAAACGACTGTTTAGATGTAATAATAAAAATAAACAATTAAACAATTGATTTTCTTTATCTAAGAAAACAGCTACAATTATCTTTTACACACACACACACATATATATAATATGGAAGATATTCTATATATACCTCAACCCATTTACTACGCAATAATATATATATATATATATATTTTATAGATATGTGTTCAAGATACCCACTTACATTTGGTATAACTTCACAAGAATTACACATTTTTTGAACCATTAATTATTATTAAATCTAAGAGTGAAAAAAACACTCATGGTTCCGTCATTATTGTTATCTAGAAATTAGTAATTTAGGCATTAACTCTTCTTATTAAAGGAGAAAAGAAAAAAAAAAAAAAAAATACCAACAACAACAACATCAACTCTCACACTCTCCTCCACGTCATCATTTGCTTCCTTTTATTCTCTCTTACATCTTTCTTCTTGCACTATATATTTTTAGGTCTCCACCATTGATTTTTTAACAGTATACATGGCGAAAGTCACAAGTCACAATTGTTTTAGAGAATAATTGTTGAGGCCGAGAATTTCTAAGGATAAAAAAAACTCATGGCCGAAGTCAATTTAAAAAATTAGTGTTCTAACAATAGTCAACACTATCTCTCAGCCATATCATCATCTCCTACCATGGTCCTAGAAAGATCTTAAAGAAAATGGGCTCCATTACATCAATATATGCAAATCATCATGGTTTATGACAAAATAGGTTAGTACTTTCATGGCGCTATTTTTCTTTGGATAATCAACAAACACTTCGAGGACCACCACCCTATAGTTGAAGTGGGAGGATAGAAAAGTAAAATGGAGAGAAGGTGGAAAAGTAAGAGAATAAAAAATATCTAAGTTTTTTTCTCATGGTGTTTAGTTGGGTGGCTGAAAAAAGTGAAAGAATATAAAACTTTTTTGTTTGGTTTAGGAGAAAAGTGAGAGAATGGAAAATGTAATTTATATAAAATTACTCTTATGTCCTTCTTTCATTAAACAAGAAATTAACAAATTATTAATTTATTGTCAATTAAAATTATTTAAATTACATCTTGTAAAAATTAACACGTTACACATATTGTATTTTTTTTCTTTGATATTATATTTATTTTATATAAAACAATGAGAAAAAAGAGCCTAGATTGGAGTCTGGACGAAAAACAATGGACGAAAAACAAGTAGAGGAGAAGAAGAAGAAGAAGAAGAAGGAGGGGAGGGGGGGGGGGGGAGGGGGGGAACAACGTTAATAAAATTAAAAAAATAAATAAAAAACCTAGAAAACTGATTAACAGAAAATCAATTAATGTCTTGGTCTGATAATAAATAACTATTATTGAAAGTGGACGTCATAAATAACTCTCAAAAAAACAAAAGTAAAGAACAATACAACATAGTTGGAAAGAAAAGAAAACAACAAAAAGGAGTAAAATAATAAATAAAAGAGAAAGAGAGAGAGATAACATTACAATAGAGGGTAAAATAGTAAATAAGAAGGCTGAAGCAAAATCACTCCTATTTTCTCTCCAATTTAAGAAGATTAATGGGGTGTTTGGTACATGTGTTTGAAAATATATGTTTTGTTGTTTAAAAACATGTGAAAATACGTGGGTGAAAAAAGTGCGTGAAAATGCGTGTAATGTTATTTAAAAGCTAAAAACATGTATTTAAACAAGTCTACCAAATAGCCCCTGGGATTTGGTGGGCCTAGAGAGAAACAGCTGCGCCCCATTTTTCACCCCAACCAAACATTAATGTCCTCCATTATCTGCCCACAGCCTCCTCTAATGCTTGCCACACTCCAAATTAACAATTTAATTGCTGACCTCTATTTTCTCAAAAAAAAAAAAAAAAAAAATTGCTGACCTCTACAGTGAAAGCAACGGCAAACCTAAGTAGCTAAATGTACAGCCAATATCTGTCTTGCTTGGTGAAAATCTCGGTCACGAACCTAAGTAGCTAATCTGATGAGGATGATGATAGAACTAGATTTTGACTAATATCCAACTTAATTAATTTGCACAAAAGGCACCATAATAACATCCAACTTAAATAATTTCACGAAAGATGCAAGATACACTATGACGTTTATAACTTATATTTAAAAATAATAGATAAAAGAATCTTTATTTAGTTACGAATTAAAGAGACCACACAAAATAATAAAAATCTTCTCTATATAATACTAATAAAAATCATTTTTCAAAATATATTTTTACTTCTAATATTTACAAGCTTATAAACTTAAAAATAAATAAAAATTGTGCGAAGCAAGGGTTAATCGCCAGCTACATATTATTATATGAAATTAAACTCTCTTTGTTTTCCTTTTTGGAGAAGATATGACATTTTTTTTTTTTTTGAAGCCGGAACCAATCGATTTCATTAAATTAGAAAACTAGCATCCAAATTCAATTCATCCTCCGCTGGCAGAGGATCCTCCTCCAACCAAATAATTTCATTGTCAATTAATCTAGCAAATCTAGCCAATGCATGAGCAACACTATTTGCATTGCACCTAACACAATTAGATGAAAAGGACCTGAACCCCGCAGCCAAACACCAGATGTCTTCGTATATTAAGCCAAGTCTGGAAAGGTCTGGTTGAGCCTGAGAAATCATCTTCAGCACCATAGCATTGTCACCCTCCAGAATAATCTCTGTGAAACCTGCATCAATGGCAAACTCAAGCGCTTTACGGCAAGCCATGACTTCCACCTCCTCACTATCTCGTACAGCACCTCCCCTCACAGATATAGCTGCCATGACTTCGCCCTTGCCATTCCTAATCACAACCCCATAACCCGATGAAGCACCACCATGAAAACAGGCCTCGTCAAAATTCAGCTTGAACAACGAACCCAGTGGAGGCTGCCATGTTTGCTGCGCTGGAGCATGAATCGATTCAGGTACCCTCAAGTGATCTTGAGCATCCGCAAACTCCCTCAAATAATCCACTGCACGCTGGGCCAACTTCGAAGGATGCTGAAACGCACCTCCATGCATGACTGTGTTTCTCTGATGCCATATCTGCCAGCAAATAACCCAGAACAGGTTCCATTCCTCCGATGAAAGTTTCACCATAAGGCCTATGACTAGCTGCACAAAATCATTTTGTTCCGAACAAGATTTTTGAAGCCTTCCTAAACTCCCAACCCACACATCTTGTGCCACACCACAGCTCCAGAGAACATGCAGAACCGAATCAGTCTCCTTATGGCAGAAACAATATTGCGCACTCTCCACTACTCTCCTTCGAATGAGATTATCCTGTGTGGGCAGAATATTAAGGCAAGCCCTCCATGAAAATATTTTGATCTTATTTGGAACCTCTGCTTTCCATATTCTAGACCATAGTGGCCCATCAGCTTTATGCTCTGAAGACTCCCCAGCCTTTAACTCCTCCTTCCTTAATTGCTTTGCCACAAAATACCCAGACTGAACTATATATCTGCCCTTCTTGGAAAAGGACCATACCAGCAAATCTTGGACAACCCGCCTACTCAAAGGGACTTGAAGTATAGCTTCCGCATCAAACTGGTGGAACAAAGCCGTAATTCTTTCTTTATCCCATTGGTGGTTCTGCCAGTCAACTAAATCAGAGACTCGCCATTCCCAAATCTCCTCCTTCGGCTGGAAAAGAATTTTTTTTGTTGGGTGGTTTGGCAACCAGCAATCCTTAAGAACACGAATTGAAGCCCCATTACCAACTCTCCAATAACATCCTTTCCGCAAAATTGGCTGAGCCGCTAACAAACTTTTCCATACATAGGAACTATTCTGACAATCTGTCGCTTCAAGAAAATCACACCGTGGAAAATAGCTATATACTAGAGAACTTTTATCCTGCAACAATCTCCAACCCTGTTTTGCTAACATGGCTAAATTAAATGATCTTAAATCTCTGAAACCCATACCACCCTCTTTCTTTGGCAACGTTAAAAAATCCCAACTTTTCCAGTGTATTTTCCTTTCCTCCCCAACTTGTCCCCACCAAAATTTAGCACACATAGCATCCAACTCATCACATAATTTCCCAGGCAACTGAAAGACCCCCATTGTATACGTGGGGATGGATTGAGCCACAGCTTTGATCAACACCTCCTTGCCAGCCCTAGAAAGCAACTTCCCCTTCCAACCTTGCAGCTTTCTCCAAACCCGTTCCTTCAGGAAAGCAAAAGTCTCATATTTTCTTCTTCCTATCAGAGTAGGCAGGCCTAAATAAGTATCAAATTATAATGTAATCTTCCTATCAGAAAAGATATGACATTAAACTCATTCAAACTATTATTTATTATATATTATAATGTAATGTTTAGTTAAAGAAGCAACTTAAAGTTAAAAGGAAGCCACGGAAATATCTCAGCCACAGGTTTAAAGCCACAGAACAGAGTTCCATAAAACAATACAAACAAAAAAATAATACCAGCACGCAAACTAGATAGCAGGAGAGATATCATTCCAGCTGTATGGAAGTCACAGACTCAAAGCAGGCAATTTTCTTTTTCTTTTTTTCAATTGGTGATTTAGAATTTGTTAAATGTGGGAAAATTGGGGTTTTGTTAGTGTGTTTGCAGGACCACGGGCTGAGCCGCTGAGGAATGGGCCAGGGCCACATAGGAAACGTAATTTTGGCATCAAATATAATTTTTTTAGGCTTCTTTTTTTTTGGTACCAAATTGATTTTGATGGGTTTTACACTTTTACTTTTACTTCTATAGTTTTATTGGACTAGTGCAACAATTTGGTTTTTCATATTATTTTTCAAATAATTAGAACAAAACCATTTCAAAAGTTATCCAAACCATTGATGATATGACCAGAAGAAAAGGAAGAATCTTACCTATCCGTTAAATGCCTCCCGCGGATCTTACTCACTTCTTTCAGTGCAGTTCTCCACTTTTGTATCTGTTCTATGCTAACCTGGCGATCTTCTTCATGCTTGAGAAATGCTTTCCCAAAAGTCTCCCTCTGATTCCCAACATCAGAGGGCATTACATGGTAGAAAATGGGGAGAACTTTCAGGCCCTTCTCTTTCTTGCATTCAAGAATTTTGACAAGTTTATTCAAGCACCACTTTGAAAAGGCATAATTTTTTGAGAGAATAATAACTGCATACTTGGATTCTTCTATTGCTTTCATGAGTTCTGAAGCAATAGATTTTCCTTCCTTGAGATTTACATTATCTCTATAAACAATAATGCCTTTTTGTATCAAAGCAGAATATAAATGATCCGTAAAATTATTACAGGTGTCCTCCTCATAGAAACTAAGAAAAACTTCGTGTTTCCATTCAGATGCAGAAGAAGAAAATGAGGAAGACGAGGATGCACAGGCTTTTTGAGTGCTCATGGAAGTCATTGGAAATTCACAACCTATAGCTTGTTTATGGAAAATGGAGTACTAAAACAGAATGGAATTTTTTTTTTTTTAAAGGAAAAAAAAGAGAACGGAACTTCATTTTTTTTTTTTTTTTTTTTTTGGAGAAGGAAGAGAATGGAACTTGATCAAAGATTTATGAGAACTACTACCTATAACTTGTTTATGGAAAAGGGAGTACTATAAGAGATGGGATTTTTTTTTTTTTTTTTTTTTTTTTCTTAAAAGGAAAAAAAGAGAATGGAACTTTTTTTTTTTTTGAGAAGGAAGAGAATGGAAGTTGAGCAAAGCTTTATGAGAACTTCTACTTTCTGTATCAAGGTTTCAGTTATCATTCGCGGTATTAAATTCCTGGCAACGTGGGAGAGGCATTTATAGGTGCTTTAAGTGGGAACATGTTCTTACTTTCACATCTCCATCCACCTTTGTGGGAATGGATCCTATGATTTTCTTACTTTCACTGTTTCACACTCCATCCACCTCTCTAGGAATGGACCAATCCACCTTTTTTTTTATAATGTGTATTTTTGTCATGTTAAAATAATCCATAATAGTCAAATTATTAATTATTTAGTATTTACCTCCTAAATGAGTTTGAATAAGATTTTTTAAAACAAATTAAATTTATATTTTTTTATTGGTATTCTTTGAATATGATATATTAATCCAAGTTTTAAAAAGTTCTATGTATATCTAGTAATCCTGATAACTGAGCAGCCTCAAAAGTAAATTTCTTTAGAAAATGCGAGCATGTGAGTCTTCTACAATATTTCCTTGGAAAAGGATAAGATTGCCGTAACTAGGCTTAGAGCATTCACAACAGTGGAGCTAAAAAGCTATAATGCTATTTTTATAGCTTTTTAGCTCCACCAACATACCAAAAAGGCCTTGCAACAGTGGAGGTAAACTTAAAATTTTTTGCTGATTTGCTACAGTGCACATTTATAAATATATGTGCACTGTAGCACACATCTAAAAAAAAAGTAATTTTTTATTGAACTCCCCGATTAAAATAATCTGCTCTCTCATCTCTCATCTCTCTCATCAAGCTCAAGCTCTCAGCTCTCTCATCACTCTCATCAAGCTCTCATCTCTCTCATCAAGCTCTCATCAACTCTCTCATCACCGATCTGTTCCGCCGACCCAGCTCGCCGACCCACCCCAAGCCCCATCGCCCACACTGATTCCGACGACAAAGCCCCCGAAGCCGCAAACGCTGAAACTCCGATGAAGACGACTCCTCCATTCGCACCTTCACCAAAGCTCGCCTCGACGCCGCCAACGCAGGTGGAGGCTCCGGTTTGGCTCCGCTCGAAACACAAAGATCAAGACGGAGAATCTGAGCTCCTCCGCCACGGTTAAGATCGAGAATCTGGGTCCCACAGCTCCGGCCGAGAGCTCGGTGCCTGGAATCGTTGTTTAGAAGTGATTGTATCAATGAATTGAGAATAGAAATGGTGTTTGTGGAATTTGTGATTATGGTTGTGGTTTTTTTTTTTTTTTTTTTTTTTTTTTTTTTTTTTTTTTTAAGTTGTGTTGTGGTTGAAGTAGAGGAGTGGTTGTGGCCGGTGGTGGTGGTGGTTGTTGTGGCTGTGGCTGTGGCTGTGGTGATGGCAGAGCTGGTAGTGGTTGGTTTGTTGATGTTTTTTTGGTAGTAGGAAATATTATTTTATTCTAGAGGTTTATTATTTTATTGTGATATTTATATTATTTTATTGTGTTGAAAGCTAAAATAGAACCACTGCTGTAGCATGTGTATAGGTAAAATAGATAAAGTAACTTTTATTGGTGCTAAATAGCTAAAATTATAGATGAGCTGCTGTGAATGCTCTTAAAGGGGTCATTTTTAACCAAAACAAATTTGAAAATAAATATTTATGAATAAACAAAAGTTTGATGATTCTTTTCTCAAAAAAAAAAAAAAAAAAAAATTGATGATTCATGACCCTTCCCAAAGATTTCAAGTGTCAAATCATAATTGCGCTGGAACAATTCTGTTAATAAGTTTAGAAGGATTAAATCAGAGCTGCCATTCTTAGAGCATTCACATTCGAGAATTCTATTTCATCCTATTTTACCAGCTCAAAAAACCACTTTATCAATTCTACAATACAATTTTACAATACTCCCACCATCTCAACTTTTATTTTACAATACAACACATTAAAATAATATTTCCACACAATAAAATAATATATCTCAAAATCATATCTATTCTCTCCCATCTCTTTCCTCTCTCTAATTTTTAGCTCTCTTCCATCTGCAACTTCCACCGGAGCCTTTATTTCCGGCGAGGTGGTGAAATAGTCCGAAGTCATTATCTTATTTAGCCTCTCTCTCAATGCCGAATCTACAACAACACACAAAGAGACAAAATCACACACACCAATTATTCAAAATTGATTCAAAACAAACAGATCGTTGATTGAACCATGAATTGGAGAAGAATCAAGAGATAATTTTTTCTTAAGACCATTGAATACGTTCAAGAAAAAAACGCATTAATCAACAAAATCCAACAATAACCCATCAATTCAAACACCCAAAACTTCATAGATCAACCAAAAACGCATTAATCAATAAAACCCACAAACAAAAAATCTGAATTCACAACAAAATCCTGGATCATAAATAACCCAACAAAAAAAGAAAAAGAAAAAAAAAAAAGAACAAACCTATCATCAATCAAAGAAAGAAAAAACAAATAAATAACATATTTCGGGATTCAGAATCACTAACCCAAAAGGGATTTGTGGGCGTCAGTGAAATCTAAGAAGCATTGGTAGTGTTGGGAATGAGAGGAATGGGGCTCTTCTTGCCGCTCTTCGAGTTGCCCTCTTGTTCACGGATCTTCTGCATCTTGATCATTCGTTCCATGACGAGCTCGTACTCGCACTTCTCATAGATGTGGTGCTCAGTCTCGCACTTCCATGGGAGGTACAACTCAGCTTGCCTACACTTGTTGAGAGGAAACCATGCCACAAACCACGCCGGAAAAAGCTTAAACACGCCGCCAATCATACCACACCGATCTGGACCCAAAAATACCCAAAAAAACCCATAAATTGCCACCATACCACAAAGATCTCGACTTCCCCAGTCTCACCTCCATGCCGGACCCATGACCCACGGCATAATAGCCCACTGTGAGAGAGAGATGTGATGAGAGAGAGAGAGGCCGTTGTGGAGAGAGAAAGGAGATGAGAAACAGAAAAGAGACACCACGATGAGCAAAAGCGTCAGATATATGAATAAAAAAATATTATTTGTTTTACAATTGTGCTACAGTGCAATTCTAAAGGTAGAATTGCACTGTAGCAGTATTTCAAACTTTTTTGCAATACTTGCTTTTTACAAGTTCGGATGTGGGGGGTTTTTTGGGCCTTTATGCTAAATTTTGCCTACATATGGCATATGGCATTTCCAATGTGAATGCTCTTAGAGCATTCTTATCAGAACTTGTATAGGTGCTAAAATGCTATTTTTAGCATTTGAAACCACAAAATGCTGCTCCATCAAACATGCTATATCCTAAAAAATTTGTCATCTTGCTACAGTGCGCTCTTAAAAATGAGAGCACACTATTGCGCAAATCTTATAAAAAAATAATTATTTAATTTCTTCTCTCATCTCTCTCACTGTACTCTTCTTTCATTTTCTCTCATTGTTGTCACTTCTTCTCTCATTTCTTCTTTCTTTTCTTCTTCTCATAAAACAATGTCTGCGTTTCACACTACCTGCTTAACATGAAACACTCTGAAAGGAATGAAATTCTCAGTGTATTCATGGCATCTTCAAAGCAAAAGGGAAAAGAAAAAAAAAATGGTTGGTGGTTTACTTGGCCCCTAGTCACATACAAAGTTTTTATTTTATTATTATTTTATGTTGCACAACATGATAGTTATTAATCAATTAAAAAAAAAAAAAAAAAAACGTATGTATCCCAAAGAAATTTTTTAGACTGACCCAAAAAAAAAAAAAAAAAAAGGATTTATAGAATCGTGTGATGCCACAACAATTTTTATAAAATGATTTTTTTTTTTTGGGTATTATGATTTTTTACTTTTAATATTTTACTTAATTAAATAATTTATTAGGATTTTGCATATGATTATGGCAATGAATCAATATATAAAGGTAATATATAATACATATAATTCAAACACCCACGAACTTTAGGGGGTAAAATCTAAATTATGAAACATCAGAATGTAAAATCCAAACACCCTAAAACTTTAGGAGGTAAAATCCAAATTGTAATACTTCAGGGTGTAAAATCCAAACACCCCAAAATATTAAATGTGTAATTTAAAATTTACCCTAAATATAATTGACATAAAGTTAGAGTATAATTGGAAGAAAAATGTGCATTTAAAATTTAAAGGTCCTTGTTATCAAAATATAATTCAACTATCTAAATTTTTATACTTTAGGAGTTTCCCAAAACTTAAAGAGTGTAATTTGAAATTTAGCTTAATTATAAATATATATTAAAATAATGATGTATAAAAAAATGGACTTTCAAAAACTTATGTGTCAGCATTAGAAGAAATCAACAAAAAGTCGAACACCTTTGACTTTATGTACATTATACATTTTTATAACAAATTTTATGTGCTAAATTGTTACTAGTTCTAATTTGAATCTACAACTGAAAATTTTTTTCCCCACTAATAATAATCTGTCATTTAAGATTTGTTATGAAAATGTTTGGAGCTTGGCCTTTCTCCTAGTCCCCCCTTTTTTTTCTTTTTTTCTTTTTTTTTCTTTTTTTCCTTTTTGTTACAATAAATGGGGCGGAGAGACACAATATTATTAAATTACAATATTCTAGTCCTAAATTGTGTAATTAATATTCAATTTCTGTGTGGCTAATTTGAATAGAGAATGAAATGTCAATTATTTTTACTGAGAAAATTCATGTTATGATTTGAGCTTTATTATAATGGAACTTTAAAATTACGAAATCTAAGATGTCATTACAAACCCATAATATTGTGTTTTTATTTGAATAAATCTCCAAAATTCACTTCATCATCCTTTGGGTTATATTTTTTGGATAATTTTAAATTCTCAGCACCAAAAAGTAAAAAGATGATACTTGAGCCAATATAAAATCAAAATATCTAGGATCTCCAGCTATTGTCCATTCAATTATGTTGTAGCCTTCTCCCCCTCTAGGAGTTTAAGCAGAGTGTACGAAAAAAGTCTGTAAAAGAAAATCAAACTGACAATGCTCTCATTTTGTGCTATGGGGATTTTTCTTTACCTGAGGAACTCCAAGTGATATCAAAGTTCAAATGTAAAGGAAACTACCCAAGCACTAAACAAGTTTACCAGCACCACCAAGCTCCAAGCAGCCCCCTTCACATGAATTGGGAAAATCTGCAAGTGAACAGGTTTATCCAAGTATTGGTGTCATCGCTCGAGATTGGGAAGTGGAACCTATCACAATCATGATTATAAAAATTGCAAAGCATGAAATACCAAGCTCATTGAATCTATAACAGTATGTTAAAACAATTTTTAGAAGAGTAATTATTGATGCAAACATTTACAATTTTAATGCACATGGAATCAGCTGTCTCTCTAGCCAAGACAAGGACAGGTTGACATGGACAATTCTTAAGAAACACAAATGAAAATCAACTCATTCACCTAAGGAATTAACTTTCAATTGTTAAGAGGAAAGCTCAAGATGTAGCTTGCCTCAATCGCTGCATAAACTACAGGTCGTGCAAGCTACTAAACGACAAGAGTTATAAGAGAGTTTATTAACGGAGCACGAGACATGCACGTGATTTCTAGTAGTGTAAATCAGTTAGTTATTTCTGTATTCATTCTCTGACGGCTAGTTTAAAAGTTTTATAGATTAGTTTCAGTCCTTAATATAATCTCTGTGTTCTTAGTATAAATAGCAGAACCTTGTGTAAATGTAATTCTCTCATCAATATACAGAGATTACACTCTCTCAATTTTCTGTTTAAGTAAGCTTTTAAAATCATAGATTTCAGCTAAAATATTTATCGAATAAGCAATAAGGAAAACAAAAAACAAAAAACAAAAAACAAAAATCCTGTAAATTCAAGAATAGAGCGCCCACACGCACAAGAACTTTCTGCGGATATTTGGTTCGTGTTGATCCAAATGCCACAAGAAATTTAAGATGAAGAGGAACCCTCGTAAAGATAGTAAAGCTTTTAACGTCATATATTTTATCTAACTTCATTGTATTTCTCATCACGAGAGTAACGAGACCACCATTATTGACTATGAACAAGAAAAGATTGGGTGTTTATCTGTCTTCCCATTTCCTGTTTGCATATTTTGCAGGTGAGTTTGACACGAATCTCATAGAAAACACTCTTCTGAAGATCAAGTTCAAGGTACTACATCTCAAGCACAAGCAGAGAATCAACCATGGAAGAATGAATGCAGTAATCTTCATATTGCGCTGCTCAGACCTGTACGTGAATGTTGCGTGGAAGCAAAAGTTTTGTCCAGAAAACAACCTGCATTCAAAATATTTTCATTGTAGTTTTGTTTTTTGTTTCTGATCATAGAAAGTAATGAATTGCACATTTCTAATACGGTTTATCATATAGCAGATTGCTGGTATTAACTATATATTAAGAAAACATTTTCTGAACCATTATTTTATGCCTCTGTTTATTACCTTCCTTTGCTATTGAAAAAGGAAGAAAGTTGGTTTTCCCATTAGTCCTTCCTTCAATGAATAGTTGCTACAGTTATTACCAGATATTCTCTCAGTGCAGTTTTAGTTGGGCCTCTAGAGAAGAGTCTGATGCAGCCCACTCCTGCAGCAAGTGGGCCTTGAATCGGGTGTGTTTAGTGTTGTTTTAACTGGTCATGTCCTCTAGGCTCTAGCCCCTCTTCCCTTTTCTTTTCTTTTTTTTAATAATAGTTACAATAATTTGGACAAAGAAATTCAAGATCAGACAATGTCATTGAATTAAAAGATTTTTGATCTGTCATTCAATTCATGTGGTTGGTTTAAATAAATTAGAAAATTTTAGATTTTAAATTTAGATTAAATAATTTGAATAGAGAATGAAATTTCAATTATTTTAATTGATAAAAATTTATGGAAAGATTTGAGCTTTATTAAATCTAGCTTTGAATTAACTAATATAATGTGTTTTTACTTGAGTAAATCTCCAAAATTCACTTCATCACATTGATATATTGACTTTTATTTTGGATAAAATGTGTTGCTAAATTTATATAAAGTAATTTATACTAATAGTAATTCTTCAAAATCCCTTGATTTTTTAAATCATCTAATCCAAACAAAACATTTTTGATTAACAACTTTTTTTTTCCCTCGAAAAAGAAAAAATAAATAAAACTATACTAGGAGACATCAACGCTTCTAGTAAGCTTACCTTCACTTCTCAACAAAATTTACTCTTAATAGAAAAAAGACATCTAAATTTATAAATCTCATCAAAAAGCAAAAAATTACACAAATTTATATCAACAACTGAAAAACAGAAATCTACTACTAATTTTACACATCTACTAAAATACACAAATTTACACAAATCCCTTTGCCTTGTCTAGTCAATGTCATCCTCGCTGAGATTGTTGGAAGACCATGATGAGACATCATATTATTGAGGAATTGAGGAGGTAGATCTTGTCGTTGTTGCCTACAAGCGCTAGAAGAAAGCTCCATCTCAACCACCATGAGTCGACTTCATTGTTGAGATCCTCCATGAAAATGGTATCCTTATCCTCAACCACACAAAGCTACTAAGGGTTCGTTTGAATACCGCTTATTTTGCTGAAAACTAAAAACTTATTACTAAAAACAATAAAAAAATAATTTTTGGGTTACTGTTCATTGCTGAAAACACTGTAACTTTGCCTTAATGCACTGTTCATGTCCCATGAACAGTGCAAGAGGCGATGGTTAAAAAAAAAAAAAAAAAAAGTTGTAACGCAGATGCACTGCGTTTCAGCTGTACCCAAATAGGTACTAAATGTGTGTTTGGTTCCAGCTTAAAAAGTCAACTTATTTTACTATTCAACTTATTTTTGCTACTATTCATAGGCCTCATTGTACTTTTTAGTACTATTCATAGGTCATACTGTACTATTTTAGCTAAATTTTATCTTTATTTTTAGTACTCTTAACAAAAAATTTTCAATTTTAACAAAATAAGTAGATCCTAAATTTTTTTTTTTTTTTGAGAAGCAGAAAATGGGGGTTTTTATGGTCATATTACACCCTCGGGCAGGGAGCCAGTGGCCTCGGTCAGGGAGTCCGTAGTCGGTACCCGTTCTGTACCATCTGTGTGGGAGTCACCTCACATTTTGTGAGTACACCTCACTACTAAGTTTACCCACCAACAAAAGCCTGCGGGCAGCGGGACTCAAACCTAGGTGTGTTGCACGAAGTGTCCGAGCCTTACCCACTCAGCTAAGCCCTTGTTGGCTAAGCAGATCCTAAATAGACCCTAAGTAAGTAAGAGAAAAAAAAAAATCTAATAAAGGTGAGAGATGAGGGGCAACTGGAATACAAAGATAATAATAGGTATTGTAACGTCCTAGTCAAAAAAAAAAAAAAAAAAAACAAAAAAAAAAAACAAAAAAAAAAAAACAAAAACAAAAACAAAAACAAAACAAAACAAAGGATTTTTTAGGCCACACATGCTCCCTACCCCCACTTAATTCCCACCACACATTTCACACTATCACCTTATCTCTTGGCCGGCTTACTCATTTCCTTTCTTTTCTTTTTTTCATTTTCTCTCAAGCACTCCTCTCACATCCTCATTCTCTCCCACTAGTACACTCCACACCATCATCTCTTCCATCATTTTTCCAGCAAGATCATCCAAAAATCTTTAATGACCTCTAAGCACCTTCACATTTTTTATTTGAGGAAAAAAATTTTAATCTTTATGGTGGATTTTGTACTTTTGTTTGAGGTTATTTTTTATCTAAATTTTGATAATGATATTCATGTGATTTATGAGCTTTGGAAGTGATATTCAAGTGTTTATATGTATGGATTTTTTATTGGTGGAATTATTTGATAAGTGAGTTTATAGATTTTACAATGGTGACTATTAAAGTGGTGAAGATTTAGGGGTTTTAGATTTGTAATGTGAAACAAATGGTGAATATAATTTTTTTGATTATTTGAAGCTAGTTAAAGATTCAAATTGTTTGTCTTAGGGGATATTATAATTTTTAGTATCATGGGTTGTCACGCCCCAAACCCAAAATGGTCTAAAGCATGGGAAATACATCTCAAATATATATTTTTCTTTTTTGGCAAATTCAAACTATAGGAGATCTTTCTTTTCCATAAGACAAGAATATATAACTACACTAAGATCTTCACATTACAAGTCAGAGCTCTATAACACATTTACGAACAATAATACATGAATATATTACAAAACACCAATCAAATTACACAAAGTCACACTCTTATCAAGAATAGGGAACCTTAACATCGATTCTAGGCCTACCACGCCAAAGACTAACAAATCTCAAGCGACCAACCTCTAATAGAATTAATTAAGGTCTCATTGAACATAGCAAGATCGAGTCATCAACCATTTGTAGCAAAAGTCTTCAAATTTAACATAGCACTCCAATCATCACCAATGAAGTAAGCTCTACATCCGAGCTATAGCTAATTGATTTGAAAAACTGTTAAATGGTAAGATGAACTAAAGCCCAGTAAGTAGCATAATTAATGGGGGTTGGGGAAATACAAGTTTCATGAAGATGAATAGTTTACAAAGCATGTTTTAATTTGGGAAATTTCTAATTGAATACTACAAGATCATTTTCAATAATAATATGACAAGAATGATTAAATGATGGAACACATAGTTTCTCAAAGTAAATACATTGAAACTATATACTATAACCTGTGAATACTAACAATATAATTTCCAAACCCATAAAATCTAATATACGGCAATTTATCACAAATATATCCACACTACCACATAGACTGGTAAGGGGATTCACCCATTCACAACTTGCATGATATTTTCCTCTCTGTTATGCAGTCTCTTGGCCCCATGGATAGCAACCTCACCCATACCCTCAAGATTTTTCTCTACCCCCATGAGCAGCAAGGAGAGCGCGTCAAATAGGACCTCTTTTGCATGTGGTCCTTTGACCCCATGGGCAGCAACCTCACCCACATACAATCAAGGAACCTCTTCCCCCCCCCCCCCCCCACCCCGCCCTCATAGGTAATAGGAAAGAACGCGTCATCTAAAGTAAAAGGGCACTGACCTAGATTTGATTCCGTTGTCACAAAGACTACGGAAACCAAATTGGGTGATTACCGAGAAATCACACATGGCATAAGGTTAAAACCACATAAAGCTCATAGGTTACATTACTTTCAAATACATAGTTTCTATCTAGATAGTTTCAAAAAAATCTTAGAATAATCTAACTTCTATAAATTTTGTAAGGTTTTCAACTTCATTCTTGTCAAAAGATTTTCTATCAATTTCCCAAACAACAAGACAAGATAAGCATCTTTAAATTTTCTAATATACTATAAAATCCATGATTTCCTTATCAAAGATTAAAGGGATAATTACACTAAACCCACTTGTGGTTTGGGTGAAAATCACTTTGCCTACCCGTGGTTTGAAAAGTATCTCTTAACCCACCTAAGGTATGATCTGTTTGTTTTCCGTAACCCACCTCTGTTAAAATCAAGGGTAAATAGGTATTTTTGCTCAAATTTTATGTCTCTCTCCTCCCAAAACAAAAATAGAACAAAAATATAAGAGAAACAAGATCAAAAAGTGGGATTGATCTCTCTCTTAATTCACATAAATCTTGAACATGAAGAACATATCCAAAAAAATAAAACCCAGATCAACCTACACAAATAACTGAACTATACAATATTGCCCTTCAAAACAAGACTCTTGTTTCCTATATTGCACTGAAGCATACTTCTTTCTTCGGCAGTACCAAGACCCAGTGTTGCTTGAGTAAACCCAAATAAACATCATCATTCACAATAACAGTCAAAACCCAGTTCAGGAAACCTCAAAATCTCTTCAATACTCACACGGCACAAAAGATTTAAATAAAACACATCCCATACCATTTCTATGAATCGAAATGAACAAAATTTTTGAAACCCAGTTCAAATAAAACTCAAACTCTTTACAAAAACAGCCAATACCAACAAAAAACATCAAAACCGGAGCTATAAATCAAAATAAAACCCAGGACATGCCGTGACCTGTTCCACTGAAATCTCCCTCTTCTGTGACCCGATCCACTGAGATCTTCCTCTTTCATGGCCCGATCCACCGTAACGACATGCCATTGGGGTATAGGAAACCCTAACAACCCCTCGCTTCCTACGAATTCAATTCCCTCTGTGACCGCACCAAGGACATCTTGAGTGTCGTCATCACTCTCCTCTTTGGCGTTGGCTGCGAAGCCCTCACCGCCGCCACCATGTACCTCGCTTGGTCTCTCTTCTCCCACCACTTCTCCTCCTCCGACTACTCTACTTTCCCCTTTTCTTTCTGCCTTTTTGGCCTCCGTACTTTACAACTTGTGGCCTGCCACTAACGCACAAGCTCTTTGTTCTCTACCCACCCTTGATTTTCCTAATGTCCTCGGATCACCCTCCTTTAAGCAGGACCATCTTCTTTCGGTGTGGCGCCTCTATAATGAATCCAACCCCAAGATCCACTTCATCAAAGATGGTAAAATTTTGAGAAAATTTTACAAACTCTAACTACGTGGGTGGGTCGCGATAAAAACATGTCATTAACAACCCAAATGCAGATCAACAGCAATCACACATACCTTCCCTAGGTTCGATGTTGTGAAACTTGTGTTTTCTCCCCCTCCAGACACTCCAAACCATGAAGAACACCACAGGTCTCTCTCTCAAAGAGTTTCTAAATTTTGGGTGTTTTGATTCACGTTATGTTGTGTTTTGGGGTTAAGATGTGGTTTTTGTAACGGCTGGGCTTGAGGTGGGTTACAGAGATTGACGGAAACATATCTCAGGTGGGTTAAGTGATACTTTTCAAACCATGGGTAGGCAAAGTGATTTTCGCCCAAACCACAGGTGGGTTATGTATAATTATCCCAAGATTAAATAAAAAATGTTTATTTTTCCATGTCAATAATTCATGCATTTCCCCAAATGCAATACCAAATATAATGCATTTTCATATATAATCATATATATATATATATATTAAGATTACGACACAATAGTTTTTAGGAAAATATACTTTCCATATGTAGTTTCTAAAAGCGTGTCTAACCCAAAAACAACATTTATGCAACATGGTTATTTTTCAAAAATCCCATTAAAAAGCTACTTACCTCACAACCCACAAAAGCCTAATTCTCCAAACTCCAAATGAGATTAGCTAAAACCTAAACAATATCAAGCAACCCTATCACAATAAGCATAGAGCTTGAAATTATATCTAGCTACAATGTAGGAATTGCCAAATAAGCACTTGATTCGGCAAGTCTAGTATTTAACATCATCAATAATATATTCTACTTCCAAAGTTTCTCAATAAATTAATTCATAAGGCATAGAGTCCAATTTATAAAGTTAACCCATTCAATATCATCTCCAACTTTATGACTAGCTTCCATAAGATTTACACAACTTCATCAAGAGACCCATGAAAGCAAAATCAAAATATCCTCCAAGAAAAGAAATTTAAAACTTCAACTAACTCCAAATAAACTCAATAGCAATGGAAAAATTAGATTTACCAACCATCATATGTTATAGCTCAAAACCCCTAAATTTCCACCATAAATAAACTTTAGATAGTCATCACTAGCACAAACCATAAACCCACTTATCAAATAATTCCACAATTACAAAACCAATACATAAAAACACATAAATATCACTTCCAATGCTCTTTTTTTTTTTTTTTTTTTTTGAGGACGCTTCCAATGCTCATTAATCACATGGGTATCATTATTAAAACTTAGATAAAAATAACCTCAAGAAAAGTGTAAAACCCACCAAAAAGATTAGAAATTTTTACCTCAGAAAAAAAAAAAAAAAAAAAAAAAAAAAAAAAAAAAAGAAGATGTGAAGGTGCTTATAGGTTCTTAAAGATTTTCTGGTAATCTTGCTGAAAAAAAGATGGTGGAGATGGTGGTTTAGAGTGGAGCCCGGTGGGAGAGGATGAGGGAGATAAGTGTGTATGTGTGTGTTTAAGTGAAGAGAAAAGAAAGAAAACAAAAAGAAGAAAAGGCATGGCCGGCCAAAAGAGAGTAGAGATATTTGTGAGATGAGTGGTGAGGGTTAAATGGGGTAGGTGGGCACGTGTGGTCCAAATAAAATCTAACCATTACCTTTTTTTTTTTCAAAAGGCTGGGACGTTACATGGGTCTCTTGTTGATGTGGTGTAAATCTTGTGGGAACTACTTATTAAGTGTTAAAGTTTTGATGTTATAGATAATACCTTGAATGATTTATGAGAATAAGTTGGAGTCTATGACTTGTAATTAATTTGTTGAGAAACTTTGGAAGTGGAATACATTATTGATGAGGTTAAATACTAGACTTGCCTAATTAAGTGCTTATTAGGCAATTCCTAATTTGTAGCTAGATAAAATTTAAAGCTTTATGCATATTGTGATAGGTTTGCTTGATATTGTTCAGGTTCCAGATAATCTCCTTTGGAGTTTGGAGAATTAGGCTTTTTGTGGGTTGCCAAATAAGCAGTTTTTTAATGGGATTTTCTTTGGAATATAACCATGTTACATAGACTTTTTTTTTTTTTTTTTTTGTCAAACACATTTTGGAAAATTATATATGGATCTATGTTTTCTTAAAAGTGTTGTGTTGTGATCCTATTATATATTATTATATATGAAAAGTGCATCATATTTGGTATTGCATTTGGGGAAATGCATGAATTGTTGACAAGAAAAATATGAGCATCTTTGATTTAATCTTTGATAATGAATTCATGGATTTTATGGTATATTGGAAAATTTAAAGGTGCTTATCTTGTCTTGTATTATTTGAGAACTAATAGAAAATTTTGTTGACAAAGAATGAATTTGGAAACCTTACAAACTTTGTGGAGGTTTTGGTTATTTAAGGTTTTTCTAAAACTACTTGGATATAAACTATATGTTTCAAAGCACATATAACATGTGAGCTTTATGTGGTTTTAACCCTATGCCATGTGTGATTTCTCGGTGATCACACGATTTGATTTCCGTAGTCTTTGTGACAATGGTATCAGATCTAAATCAGTGTCTTTTCACTTTGGATAATGCGTTCTTCCCTACTACCCATGGGGGAAGAAATTTCTTAATTATGTGTGGGTGAGGCTACTGCCCATGGGGTTAAAAGATCACATGCAAAAGAGGTCCTATTTGATGCGTTCTCCTTGCTGCCCATGGGGGGAGAAACAAAACCTTGAGAGTATGAGTGAGGTTGCTGCCATGGGGCCAAGAGACTGCATACCAGAGTGGACAATATCATGCCAATTGTGAATGGGTGGATCTTCTGACCGATCTATGTGGTAGTATGGTATATTTGTGATAAATTACCTTATGTTAGATTTTATGGCTTTGGAATTATATAGTTAGTACTCATAGATTATAGTAAATAGTTTCATGGTATTTATTTTGAGAAACATTGCGTTCATTATTTAATCATTCTTGTCATATTATTATTGAAAATGATCTTGCAGTTTTCAGTTAGAATTTCCCAAACTAAAACATGCTTTGTAAATTGTTCATCATTATGAAACTTGCATTTCCCCCATTCCTATTAATTACACTACTTACTAGGTTCTGTCCCATCCCGTTATTTTACAAACTTTTTCAGAATAGACAACGATCGTTTTAAGACAACTTTTTGATAGTTGGTAGTAGTTAGACTAACTACTGATGGAGGCTGAACTTTTCTGATGGAGATATTTAGATGTACATCATAGAATAGGCTTGTCTCATTCTTTTGTATATTATAGTGGTTATTACTTTATTTCTATTGATGGGACAAGTTAATGACATGTAATTATGTTTATTTAGACATCTATTCTTTTAAAGCCAATGGTCCTTGTAATTATTGCATAAAACTATGATTTATTTTGGGAGTATTGTTAATGAAATTATTATGATAATTATTGATGTTGGTACTTGATATGAATTATTTGGATTAAATTGTTCAAAAGGGAAAAATCTACAAGTACCTTTGAGATGTTTTCTCATGCTTTGGACCCTTTTGGATTTGAGGCGTAACAAGTATCTCACACATTTAGCCAAAAAAAACAAAATTCAAGGGAACTTACACATTTAGAATGAGTGAAATGAAATTCTATTAAACCTATAACTGGTTCAACCACCTAGAATTTTTTTTTTTTTTAACTTTTATATCCAAAATTTTCTTTTAATAATTCAATAATTACAATGGAGGAGAGGAATTTAACTCTGCACTCTTTCAAAACCATCCTCCACGCTTCAAGTGGGATAGTTTCAAATATATTTGTGTACCTAGGCTTAATGTACAACAACAATAACTTAAAAGGGAAAAAAACTGTACAAGCACACAAAATTGAATGCAGTAGTTGACGTCAACTTTTTCTCATTTCAATACTTGAAAAAAAAAAAAAATACTGGCAAATATATTTCACTTTTGAAAATTTGACCTATTGTAAAATTCAGAGAAAAATCCTGTATGATATGAGGTAACGCCGTTGATAGAAAACGACACCATTTTATTGAACTACAAATTTAAAACGACGTCATTTTTGTCAACGATTTTAGAGAAATTAATGAAAGGTTTTATTCAAAACCAATTGAAAAAATTTAGGATTTAAATTGAAATTTTTAAAAAGAATATGATTAGTTTAAAACTACTACTATTCCACACTGTTTAAAACACGATTTATTGTTTTTTTTTTAAAGGTCGAGGTATGTCCAAGTGAAGCCATTATAATCACATAACCAGTAAGAAATAAATAAATTACACTATAATTGGCAGTCCAAGGAACTCATGGTTTCATCACCCAATCAAAGTCTTATATCATGTCCAATAAAAATAAAAAGTCCTATATCATGAGATTCATGACAAAGAATTTTTTCCATCTGATTTATCTGTGCAGTAAAGATTACGATTTCTTTTGTATAAACTAAAAACTGAAAATTAGAGGGGATGACTTACCGGTTACTAACAATAAGTTCAGAAGGAAGAGCCTTATGGTAAAAAAGGCAGCAAACCAATAAATTAGAGTGATTATTCTTTTAGAACTCCCTTGCCTTTGTCTTTAGGATCAATGGGTCCCCTCTGACTTTCAAAATTTGACTCCTCCCTAGAGCTGGAGGTTCCACAAGATGTTCCTACATCATCATCCTTTTGCTTATATCTATTTCCATTATCAGTTGTCAATTGAGGGATGAGATCCGAATCATCAGACGAGGATTTCATGGGGTCACCTATTGTTTGCTTAAACTCTTCCCCATCATGACTGTACATGAGACGAAGGCGACATTGCTCCACCTTCAAGCCTGGGCAGTCGGTTGTAATTGAAGCCTTAATGTAGCTGCATTGTATGTAGGACAGCCAAATAAATCTACCTTGCTTTAACATTTTGTGATGTTCTTTAGTCAGGTGATAGCCATCCATAGGGCTTGCAGTAGCAACATTGGTTTCCAATTGATAAGCAAGGTGATAAGAATATTCCGAATACAGAATGTCAAGGTGAGCAATCAGATCCACGTCGACAGCAAAAGAAGCACAAAGAACCAGTCCCATCCAAGCACTATCATTGTACAAATTTGGAGGTAGAGGAATTGTCACCCAGCGTTCATTTGAAAGAGGCATCGATCAAACCCCTATGAAACAGAAATATTGTGCTTAATGAGCTGGTAAGAGAAATTAAAAAGAGGGAGGTGGAATATCATGTTTAAGACAAAGCAAATAATCATGGTTATTAATTACCAGTAGGTTGCTTTTGCAGCTTTGATCCTTATGATGTGGGTCAATTTCGCCACGTTGACTCTCAATCGAAGACCTCATTTTCCTATTTCTATTCTTAATCTTCATTTGATTAAGGAAACTTGAAAGATCAGACGAGGAGTTCATGCCGTCCGTCATTATTTTCTTAAACTCTACCTCGGAAAGCTGGTACTCGAGACAAAAGCCACACTTCTGCACCGTCAAGCCAAGGCAATTTGTTTGGAATGAAACGTTAGTGTAGGCACAATCAGATAGCCAATCCGGAAAAGACTCGCGTGGTATATAGGATAGCCAAATAAATCCACCTAGCAGTGACAAAGTGAGATCTTCTTTAGTTGGCCGATAGATATGGCGAGGTTTCACGCTGCCAATATTTGTTTCCCAGTGACAAATAAAGTTGTAAGAAGTTTTTGAATCCATAATGTCATAGACTTCAGCCACATCCCTTCTGACTGCAAAAAGAGCACATAGAACAACTCCTATCCAAGCACTTCCATTATACAATTCTCGATTTAATGTCATGTGGGACCCATCACTTTGAATGGGGAACCAACGCTGAATTTGAATTGAAGGGAATCAAAAATTATAGTCGCAGGATCGATCAAAGCCCTGTGAAACACAAATATATTGTGTTTAGTAAGTGAAGAGAGTGATAAATTAAATAGATTGAGAGGAAACATTGTATATGTTCGAGGCAAAGCAAACAGTCATAGTTTATTAATTACGTACCAGCAGGTTGCTTTGTTGGTTCTTAGGTTGTGGGTCATTTTTGCATAGTTGACTCTTTGCTCTACTGGTTTTCTCTATATAACTAGCCATTACTTGATTGGAGAGATCTTGATTGGAGAGATCTTGAGACTTGTATTCGTTGTTGCAATATAATCTTATTTGCTGAAACCAATTATCACGCCTGTGGTAGAAACTCAGCCCACATTTTTGCACCAGCACACCTGGCCAATCACTTATAATTGAAGCCTTAATCCAAGTGCATTGATTGAACCGATCTGGAAATGTCCCACGAGGAATATAGGACAGCCAAAGAAATCCATCTTCAGTATCTAACCAAATGAATTCTTCTTTAGTGGTGCAATGGACATGGAGTACTACCTCCGGACCAGCTATATTGGTTTCCAAATGACAAACTAGGTAGTGAGAAATTGTAGAATTGAAATTTTCAAGCATTGCAGTTTGATGCTCGTTAATTGAAAAATAAACACATAGAACAAGTCCCATCCATTCACCGTAAGTATCCATTGTCACTGAGGGTCCATTACTGTTATGATTGAACCAATGTAAAATTTCTACCAGGGGGAAGCAATAAGAATATTTAGAGCGCCCATCAAAGCCCTGTATAATAAATAAAATTATGGGACGTAGGGAGGGAGAATAAATGGTGTATTTGAAACAAAGCAATTACTTATAAGTTCTTACCAGCAGGTCAAACTTTTTTTTTTCACTTGCATAAATTCTTCATATCTTTCTAACTTTGTGGCTCGCATTTTAACTTGACATGTGCAATCCCGATGTGCAGAAATGAAGGCATTGCAATGTTTTAGTTCTTGCTCAAACTGTAACCGATCATGCTTGTACAAATGACGAAACCCACATTTTTGCACTGTCACACCTGGCCAATTACATACAAATGAAACCTCAATGTGGCTGCCCTGATGCAACATATGTTTGAATGCCTCACCCGGTATGTAGGATATTCAAATGTGTCCTTTCAAACGTATTAACCACTGATTTTCTTCATCAGTGGTGCGGCAAACAAGGATTTGATCGCCCAGACCAGCTTTACTCATTTGGAACCAACAGTATAGAAAATGAGATGAATTTACTAAAACTACTGCTTGATCCCTACGGATTAAAAAAGAAGCACATAGAGTGAGTCCCAGCCAATTACAGTCATTGTACAAATTTGGGGGAATGTCAATTGTGACCAACTGCCCACGACTTTGATGATTGAACCACTTTGGAATTTGTCTTGTTGGGAAACATGAATTATATGCAGTGGACGGATGAAAGTACTGCAAAATAGAATTAGGTGTCCAATGAGTGGGAGAGAGAAGATTGTATTTCTTATTAGTAGCACAAATAGTTAAGAATTCTTACCCGGAAATGATTGTGAGGGTATGGGTCCTCGTCATAAGAATATTTGGCAGTTCCTCTATTCTCCTCCTGAAAAATGAATAACCTTTGAGGGTGCAGGTTCTCAAAAGAGCTCTTAGTTCCAACGAAGACCTCAGGATGAGAGTCCAATGTGTCATAGAAACACTTCGGAGACCAAGAGTCAAGGAAGCTATCAAATGGGGCAGAGCATTGTACCATTATACGCGTTAACTCGTCCACGTTTTCCTGATATACAAGATTGATCCCAAAATTTTGAACAGACAAATCTGGAATAGAGCTTTCAAGCAAGAAATTCACCCGTGTGCTTTGACTCCATAAATATGCATGCGTTGTACGTGGGATGAACATTACCCAAATGAATGCCCGTTGATTTAACGAAACTAATTCGTTGCCCAAAGATAATAATCCATAACATACTAAACGCTGAGGACAACAGTCGGTACTCATTTTACAACGGAATTGGGAGACTTCAGAACGTTTGAAATCCAGATTCGTACGAATAACAGTTGGATGCATATTGAAAAAGAAAAGACCACATAGTGCAAATCCCATCCAATCTGGATTATTACAAATATGTTGACATGGCTGCAGTTTCACTGACTGCATACTTCGATAGCAAAACCACCGTGGGATTTCACGCTCAGCAAAACAGCAATTGAATATTTCACCCTCATCAAAGTTCTTCTGGAAAACATGGTAGAAAACTAGAAATGTATATCAGGGGTGATCAAGGTAGTCCTTTTTTTTATCCTTTCTTTCTATTAATTAACTTCTTTAAGTTTACTATATATATATATATATATATAGAAAATTAGAGTTGAAATCTATGATGAATGCTCAATGATGATATTCTTTAGCTTCAACTCTAGACACTAATGATTATAATTATTATTTTAGTGCAAGTAGAATTCAAACTTAGGTCCTTTATTCAATAGTAAGAAAATTAACCAGTTGAAATAACTATAACACACTATGATATTGGTAATTTTAACAAAACGTTTTAAAATACAAAATGAGTGATGCTAAAATACCACATTACATTATTTTTGCTACATAGAATTTACAACTAACATGTTGCTAATTACCAAAAACAATAATTCAGACATTCATTTATTAAATGATTAAAGTAAATTACATTCATTGTCACATTAATTTGTAAGCTTTATATATTTAAAATTGTAATATCCCCAAAATTTTCAAAATAATTTCACCACCAAGATGGCATGTTGTAATTGGTACTAATAATAGTATTTTCAATAGTGTATCCATGTGAAAATAATATTATTCTAATCAAAACTTATCAGGTAGCTATGAAACGTGTAGGGAAAAAAGTTTTGACCCTCTAGCACTAATTTTAATTCAATGCTGTGAGTAGTCTAAAACCCCTGTTTAGCCCGAACGAAATTTTAAAAGCACTGGATTTCAGAGATAGAATAAAAGTACTTGGAGTACTATCCTGTAAATATGTTGATGAAGAAAAAATTGGCTCTAGAAATATACTTGTGGGGGTGACAATGCTGTAACTGAAACCACATAACAAAAGATAAACTTTGCATCTCAGATTCTAGTATAAAATCCAATGATTAAAATGCTGAAATTTGTTTTTAATAAAAACAATAAATACAAAGTTGGATAAATGGCTTTCAACGAAATTTGTAGATTTCTGTAGTTAAAGAAAGTAAAATTGATTGAAGTTTAAAAAGAAAAAAATAATATTTTAGATCCTGTTCATGCAAGCAGAAATACTCTTTTAATTGATTTTACCTAGGCAAGCTGGAAATTCTTGATTTCCTTGATGTTTCAAAATACTTTTGATTTCCTATGGGATATGCAAATTTTTGGTTTCCAAATGAGATACAATTTTTTAGTTAAGAGTGTGTATCGGTTCATATGTCTAGTAATGTAGGTAAATTACAAATTCAAATGAATTTATAGGATGGGACTTGTATTGTGAAGTTCATGATTTCTCACGAATAGAAAGTTTTGTTGATATTGAAGGATGTTAGTGAATCAAATTTATGATCATAAATCTGAATCAGTTAGGATGGAGGGTTTTTTTCCCCCCTATACAAAGACATGCAGAGTCAAAAGATAGTGCAGAATTTGATCAATCAAGTATGTGACGGTGAAAACACTTACTTTCTTACAGTAATTAATAGGGGATTCTGCATAAACTCATCTTTTTAGATAAGTGAATGAAGCTTATATGGTAGGTTTCAATTTCATTGTAAAGGAGTCATGTACTATGGTGATTCTACTACTTCTACATGAACCATTCAATTATGATAACTTCAAAATAATGACATCTATTTGTAATATTAAAATATATTGAGTAACTATACTAATTTTAGTGTGAGCAAAAAAGCTAAATTGTCTCTTGTTTATCTTATGCATGCATACTGTGATACTTAGGCTAATTTTCTTGAGAGAGAGACCTGTAAACATGTTTTGAAAGATTCAGTTGACATAATACTTGCATGTTGCCCTTTCTTAGGTAGTAAGAGAAAACCAGTAAAAGAGGGACTTGTTTCCGAAGAGGTACAACCCTCTGCTATATTTTCAATACTTGGTAGAAGCTTGGGCGTGGGTTGAGGCATCCTGCAAGCATCAAACAAAAAATCTTTAATTCAAACACATACACACACAAATCGTTTCCATTCAATTCAGGTACAATAACTTTGCAGTGAGGCAGAGCAACCAAAATCTTTTCTATTGTCAACTTGATGTGACAGATTTTGATAAAAACAATCATGATAGGCTTCTGGACTTCCTAACATACACTGGACCAATGTTTCCATAAACTCTTCAACATCTTGCTCATATACAAGGCGAATTCCGCATTCTCTAACCTTCACACTTGAGTTATTGTGTTCAAATGAAGCGCCAATGTGACGACTCTCTTCCAGCCAAAGAAACAAGTGGGGTATATAAAATACTAAAATTCGATGTGATGACTCAACAAAAATGTCTTTAGAGTCCTGAAAGACTCTGTGACGTGTGAGGTGAGCTCGATGACTAGCTAAAGGAGTATAAAAGTTTAGAAAAATTGTTAAATCCTGATTGTCACCAGATATAGCTGGTTGCTTGACAGTATAATAAGCGCACACAGCGATTCCCATCCATCTCCCATCACAGTGCAAATTTCTAGGAAGTTTAATTCTTATGTCAGAACAAATACTTCGATTGCTGAACCAGTTTGGAACTGTAATATGAGGAAACACATAATCATATTTATGGTTTCGTGCCAAGTCTCCCTGTCAAATGCATTAAAATATAGCGTTCAATCAGAGTGAGACGATGACGACGACAACAACAACAACGCTTTATTACCAAAATTTTAGAGTCAGTTATGAATCTTCAACAAATTAGTTATGACTGACCATATATATTCTTTTACTCTATTCTTTTTTTTATCTAAAGTCATACTCTCTTTTACTTAATTAATTGAAATATATAAAGGTCCAATCCAAATATAATTCAACTATCTAAATTTTTATACTTTAGGAGTTACCCAAAACAAGAGTGTAATTTGAAATTTAGCTTAATTATAAATATATATGTATATATATATATATATATATATTAAATTAATGATGTATAAAAAAATGGACTTTCAAAAACTTATGTGTCAACATTAGAAGAAATCAACAAAAAGTTGAACACCTTTGATTTTATGTACATTATACATTTTCACAACAAATCTTATGTGCTAAGTTGTTACTGGTTCTAATTTGAATCTACAACTGAAATTACTTTTTTTTCTCCACTAATAACAATCTGTCACTTAAAATTTGTTGTGAAATTGTTTGGGGCATGGCATTTCTCCTAGTCCTCTTTTTTTTTTTTTCTTTTTTTTTTTTTTCTTCTTCTTCTTCCTTTTTGTTACAATAAATTGGGCGGAGAGACTCAATATTATTAAATTACAATATTCTAGTCCTAAATTGCGTAATTAATATTCAATTTCTGTGTGGCTAATTTGAATAGAGAATGAAATGTCAATTATTTTTATTGAGAAAATTTATGTTATGATTTGAGCTTTATTATAATGGAACTTTAAAATTACTAAATCTAAGATGTCCTTACAAACCCATAATGTCGTGTTTTTTTTTTTTTTTTTGGTAAGTCCACAATGTTGTGTCTTTATTTGAGTAAATCTCCAAAATTCACTTCATCATATTTTGGGTTTTATTTTTCGGATAATTTTAAATTCTCAGCACCAAAAAATAAAAAGATGATACTTGAGCCAATATAAAATCAAAATGTCTAGGATCTCCAGCTATTGCCCATTCAATTATGTTGTAGCCTTCTCCTCTAGGAGTTTATGCAGAGTGAACCAAAAAAGTCTGTAAAAGAAAATCAAACTGACAATGCACTCATTTTGTGCTATGGGGATTTTTCTTTACCTGAGGAACTCCAAGTCATAAGAAAGTTCAAATGTAAAGAAAACTGCCCAAGCACCAAACAAGTTTACCAGCACCACCAAGCACCTAGCAGCCCCCTTCACATGAATTGGGAAAATCTGCAAGAGAACAGGTTTATCCAAGTATTGGTGTAATCGCGAAAGATTGGGAAGCGGAACCTATCACAATCATGATTATAAAAATTGCAAAGCATGAAATACCAAGCTCGTTGAATCTATAACAGTATGTTAAAACAATTTTTAGAAGAATAATTATTGATGCAAACATTTACAATTTTAATGCACATGGAATCAGCTGTATCTCTAGCCAAGACAAGGACAGGTTGACATGGACAATTCTTAAGAAACACAAATGAAAATCAACTCATTGACCTGAGGTATTAACTTTCAATTGTTAAAGAGGAAAGCTCAAGATGCAGCTTGCCTCAATCGCTGCATAAACTACAGGTCGTGCAAGCTACTAAACAACAGAGTTATAAGAGAGTTTATTAACGGAGGAAGAGACATGCACGTGATTTCTAGTAGTGTAAATCAGTTAGTTGTTTCTGTGTTCAATCTCTAACGGCTAGTTTAAAAGATTTATAGATTAGTTTCAGTCCTTAATATAATCTCTCTGCTCTTAGTATAAATAGCAGAACCTTGTGTAAATGTAATTCTCTCATCAATATGCAGAGATTACACTCTCTCAATTTTCTGTTTAAGTAAGCTTTTAAAATCATAGATTTCAGCTAAAATCTTTATCGAATAAGCAATAAGGAAAAAAAAAACAAAACAAAAATCCTGTAAATTCAGGAATAGAGCGCCCGCACGCACAAGAACTTTCTGCGGATATTTGGTTCGTGTTGATCCAAATGCCACAAGAAATTTAAGATGAAGAGGAACCCTCGTAAAGATAGTAAAGCTTTTAACGTCATATATTTTATCTAACTTCGTTGTATTTCTCATTACGAGAGTAACGAGACCACCATTATTGAC